>CM041085.1:2466429-2571919 GCA_023079485.1 Archilochus colubris
CCCCCAAACCTGGGCCCCCCCCATCCTGGGACCCCCCCCAATCCTGGACCCCCCCCAAACCCTGGGACCCCCCCAATCCTGTGACCCCCCAATCCTGGACCCCCCCCAAACCTGGGACCCCCCCAAACCTGGCACCCCCACCCCCACCCCCCCTGGACCCCCATCCTGGGACCCCCATCCTGTGACCCCCAATCCTGGACCCCCAAACCTGGACCCCCGACCTGGGACCCCCCAGCCTGGGACCCCCAAACCTGGACCCCCAAACCTGGACCCCAAACCTGGGCCCCCAACCCTGGGACCCCCCCCCATCCTGTGACCCCCCCCAATCCTGGACCCCCAAACTGGACCCCCCACCCTACCCCCCCATCCTGTGCCCCCATCCTGGGACCCCCAATCCTGGACCCCCATCCTGACCCCAATCCTGAGCCCCCAATCCTGGACCCCCCCCAAACCTGGGACCCCCCCCATCCTGTGACCCCCCCCATCCTGTGCCCCCCCCATCCTGTGACCCCCCCCAATCCTGGACCCCCCCCCACCCTGTGACCCCATCCTGTCCTGGACCCCCAACCTGGACCCCCATCCTGGACCCCCATCATACCCCCCCAAACCTGTGCCCCATCCTGTGACCCCCAATCCTGGACCCCCCATCCTGGGACCCCCAGTCCTGGAGCCCCCAAACCTGCTGTCCTGTGCCCCCCAGCCTGGGACCCCCAAGCCTGTGCCCCCAAATACTACCCCCATCCTGTACCCCCAAACCCCAAACCCCCAGACCCCCCTAAATCCCCCAGGTTCCTTCCCAAATCCTGGACCCCAAACTGGGACCCCCCCTGAAACCCTGTGCCCCCCCAATCCTGGACCCCCCAAACCTGGGACCCCCCCTGGGACAGCCTCCCAGGACCCCCCCTCACCCAAGACCCCCCCCTTTCCAGCACCCAACAGAGACATCAGTGATGGGGGGGGTGCTCAAGGACCCCCCCCCAGGACCCCCTCCCACCCTTGGGACCCCCTCTGGACCCCCCCCAACCCTGGGACCCCCCCCCAAACCCAAGACCCCCCCTCTCCAGCACCCAACAGAGACCTCAGTGTGGGGGGGGGGGTGCTCAAGGACCCCCCCCAAGACCCCCCCACTTCTCAGGACCCCCCCTGGACCCCCCCAACCCCCTGGGACCCCCCCTCACCCAAGACCCCCCCTCACCCAAGACCCCCCCCCACCCAAGACCCCCCCTCTCCAGCACCCAACAGAGACCTCAGTGGGGTGCCAGGACCCCCCCAGGACCCCCACTCCTCAGGACCCCTCTGGACCCCCTCACCCCTGGGACCCCCAAACCTGCCAGCCCCCAAACCCTGGGACCCCCAAACCCTGTGCCCCCATCCTGTGCCCCCCAATCCCCCAAATCCTTTCCACCCCAATCCCCCAGCCCCCAATTGCCCCCAGTTCCCCAAATCCCCAAGGCCCCACAGGTCTCCCCCAATCCTGTGCCCCATCTGGGACCCCCAATCCTGGACCCCCAACCCTGTACCCCCATCCTGTACGCCCCCAAATTCTTCTCCCCCAACCCCCAGCCCCAAATCCCCCAATTCCCCCAGTTCCCCCAAATCCCCCCCAAACCCCCAAACCCCCTCAAACCCCCCAAGCCCCCCCAGCCCCCCTCACCTGTGTCTCCTCCTTGATCAGGGCCCCCCACCCAGGAGGATTCAGGGCTGGAGGACGGGGTCACCGGAATTTTGGGGGAACGGGCTCCCTTGGGTGTCCCCCACGATCCCGTGTCCAATCCCAAACTGCCCCAAATGGCCCCAGTTTGTCCCCAGTATCCCCAGTTTGTCCCCAGTGTCCCCAGTTTGTCCCCAATCCCACCCCCAGTTTGTCCCCAGTATCCCCAGTTTGTGCCCAGTATCCCCAGTTTGTCCCCAGTATCCCCAGTTTGTGCCCAGTATCCCCAGTTTGTCCCCAGTATCCCCAGTTTGTCCCCAATCCCACCCCCAGTTTGTCCCCAATCCCACCCCCAGTTTGTCCCCAGTGTCCCCAGTTTGTCCCCAGTATCCCCAGTTTGTCCCCAGTATCCCCAGTTGTCCCCTCACCCCTCTTCCAATGTCCCCAACGCGTCCCCCCCAGTCCTCCCTCCCAGTCCCTCCCAGTCCCTCCCAGTGCCCTCCCAGTCCCTCCCAGTGCCCCCCAGTCCCCCCCAATCCCTTCCCAGTCCCTCCCAGTCCCTCCCAATCCCCTCCCAGTCCCTCCCAGTCCCCCCCAATCCCCTCCCAGTCCCCCCCAGTCCCTCCCAGTCCCTCCCAGTGCCCCCCAGTCCCTCCCAGTCTTTTCCAGTCCCTTCCCAGTCCCTCCCAGTACCCCTCCAGTCCCCCCCCAGTCCCTCCCAGTCCCTCCCAGTCCCCCCAGTCCCTCCCAGTGCCCTCCCAGTCCCTCCCAGTCCCCCCCAGTCCCTCCCAGTCTCCCCCAATCCCTCCCAGTCCCTCCCAGTACCCCTCCAGTCCCCCCCAGTCCCTCCCAGTGCCCCCCCAGTCCCTCCCAGTCCCCCCCAGTCCCTCCCAGTCCCCTCCCAGTCCCCCACTCCAGTCTTCCCACTCCCCAGTCCTCAGTCCTCCCAGTCCCCCCCACTCCCTTCCCAGTCCCTCCCAGTCCCCCCCAGTCCCCCCAGTCCCCCACTCCCCTCCCAGTCCCCCCCAGTCCTCCCAGTCCCTCCCAGTCCCCCAGTCCCCTCCAGTCCCTCCCAGTCCCCTCCAAGTCCCCCCGAGTACCCCCCCACTCCCCCCCACTCCCTTCCCAGTCCCTCCCAGTTCCCCCCCACTCCCCTCCCATTCCTCCCCAGTCCCCCTCCAGTCTCCCCCAGTCCCTCCCACTCCCGTCCCAGTCCCTCCCAGTCCCTCCCAGTTCCTCCCAGTCCCTCCCAGTCCTTCCCACTCCCCTCCTACTCCCCTCCCGTTCCTCCCCAGTCCCCTCCCAGTCCCCTCCCAGTCCCTCCCAGTCCCTCCCAGTGCCTCCCAGTAACCCCCCCAGTACCCCCCCACTCCCCTCCCAGTTCCCCCAGTCCCCTCCAGTCCCTCCCAGTCCCCTCCAGTCCCTCCCACTCCCCTCCCAGTCCCCCATCCCCCCAGTCCCTCCCAGTCCCTCCCAGTGCCCTCCCAGTCCCTCCCAGTCCCTCCCAGTCCCTCCCAGTGCCCCCCCAGTCCCTCCCAGTCCCTCCCAGTGCAGCCCTGCAGACGTCGCTGTTGGCTGCTGGTTCCACCTTGCGGTGCAGGGGGGGGGGATCCCCCCCCACCCCCTCCCCCAGTTTGGGGCGTTTGGGGGCGCTGGGTCTGGGGGGCTCAGCCCTCAGCTGGGGGGGGGCAGAGCAGGGGGTGAGGGGGGGGGGGGCTGGAAATGGGGAGGGGGCTGCGGGGGGGAGGGGGGGGGAACGTTTTGGGGGGGCCCTTGGGGAGGTTTGAAGGTTCCAGGGGGGGATTTGGGGGGGGGTCTCCCCTGGGAGCTCTCAGTGGGGGGGGGGCTCAGGGGGGCTTGGGGGGTTCAGGGGGGGGTGGGGTTGATTTGGGGCCCACCCACACCACCAGGGGGTCTGTGTTAATTGGGGGCTGTGGTAATTAGGGGTCTGTGGCTAAGAGGGGTCTAGGGGTCTCGACCTTGCCTCATGGGGCTCACACGGGGGGTCTGCCAACAACACCACCCCCGGGGGGTCTGTGGTTAATTAGGGGCGGCAGGTCTGTGGTTAATTGGGGCCAATGGGGGTCTGTGGTTAATGGGGGGGTCTGTTTAATGGGGCACCCAAATTGGGGGTCTCTCTGACCTTGGTCCCTCATTTGGGGGGTCTGTAGTTAATTAGGGGTCTTGTTTAATTAGGTCTGTTGGGGGTCTGTGTTTAATTGGGGGGGTCTCTGTGGTTAATTGGGGGGTCTGTTTAATTAGGGGGCTGTTAATGGGGGTCCCTGACCTTGTCCTCATTGGGGGTCTGTGGTTATCGGGGGGTCTGTGTAGGGGCTCTGTGGCTAATTAGGGGGTCTGTTTAATTGGGGGTCTGTAGTTAATTGGGGGTCTGTTTAATTGGGGTCTCTCTGACCTTGGTGCCCTCGCTGGGCCAGGGGGTCCCATTTAGGGGGGTGTTGGGGAATCTGTAACAGGGGGGTCCATGGTTAATTAGGGGGGGTCTGTTTAATTGGGGGGGGTCTGTGGTTAATTAGGGGGGTCTGTGGTTAATTGGGGGGGGTCTGTTTAATTGGGGGGGGTCTGTGGCTAATGAGGGGGGGTCTGTTTAATTGGGGGGGGTCTCTCTGACCTTGGTGCCCTCGCTGGGGGGGCTCAGGGGGGTCTGGGGTTAATTGGGGGGTCCATGGTTAATTAGGGGGGGTCTGATTAATTGGGGGGGGTCTGTTTAATTGGGGGGGGTCTCTATAACCTTGGTCCCCTCATTGGGGGGGTCTGTGGTTAATCGGGGGGGGTCTGTGGTTAATTGGGGGGTCCATGATTAATTGGGGGGTCTGTTTAATTGGGGGGGGTCTGTGGCTAATGAGGGGGGTCTGTTTAATTGGGGGGGGTCTCTCTGACCTTGGTGCCCTCGCTGGGGGGGCTCAGGGGGGTCTGTGGCTAATTGGGGGGTCCATGGTTAATTAGGGGGGGCTGTGTTTAATTAGGGTCAACAATCATTGGGGGGGTCTGTGGTTAATTAGGGGGGGTCTGTTTAATTGGGGGGGTCTGTGTTTAATTGGGGGGGGTCTGTGGTTAATTGGGGGGTCTGTTTAATTGGGGGTCTGAATGGGGGGGGTCTCTCTGACCTTGGTCCCCTCATTGGGGGGGTCTGTGGTTAATTGGGGGGGGTCTGTGGTTAATTGGGGGGGGTCTGTGGCTAATTAGGGGGGGTCTGTTTAATTGGGGGGGGTCTGTGGTTAATTGGGCAACCACCCCCCAAGTCTGAATTGGGGGGGTATCGGGGGTCTGTGGTTAATTGGGGGGTCCATGGTTAATTAGGGGGGGTCAAGGGGTCTGTTAATTCCGACCTGCCTCGCTCTAGGGGGTCTGTTTAATTGGGGGGGGTCTCTCTGACCTTGGTCCCCTCATTGGGGGGGTCTGTGGTTAATTAGGGGGGGTCTGTGTAATTGGGGGCTGTTTAATTGGGGGGGGTCTGTGGTTAATTAGGGGGGGTCTGTTTAATTGGGGGGGGGTCTCTCTGACCTTGGTCCCCTCATTGGGGGGGTCTGTGGTTAATTAGGGGGGGGTCTGTGGTTAATTGGGGGGGGTCTGTTTATTGGGGGGGGTCTCTCTGACCTTGGTGCCCTCGCTGGGGGGGCTCAGGGGGGTCTGTGTTTAATTGGGGGGGGTCTGTGGTTAATTAGGGGGGGTCTGTGTTTAATTGGGGGGGTCTGTGGCTAATGAGGGGGGGTCTGTTTAATTGGGGGGGTCTGTGGCTAATGAGGGGGGTCTGTTTAATTGGGGGGGATCTGTGTTAATTGGGGGGGTCTGTTTAATTAGGGGGGTCTGTTTAATTGGGGGGGGTCTGTGTTAATTGGGGGGTCTGTGGCTAATGAGGGGGGGTCTGTTTAATTGGGGGGGGTCTCTCTGACCTTGGTGCCCTCGCTGGGGGGACTCAGGGGGGTCTGTGTTAATTGGGGGGTCCATGGTTAATTAGGGGGGGTCTGTGGCTAATGAGGGGGGTCTGTTTAATTGGGGGGGGTCTGTTAATGAGGGGGGTCTGTGTTTAATTGGGGGGGGTCTCTCTGACCTTGGTGCCCTCGCTGGGGGGGCTGATGTCGCTCAGGATCTGTCCCAGCAGCTCCTCCCCGGGGGGGCCGGGGCCCTGCAGGACCCCCGCAGCCGCCCCCCCCACCTCCACCCACAGCTCCAGGACCCGGTACAGGCGGCTCCGAACGGCCCTGGGGGGGGGCACGGGGGGGTCAGACACCCCAAAACCCCCCCAAGACACCCCCAACCCCCAGGGACCCCCCCACCCCCCAGGGACCCCCCCAAAACCCCCCCAGGACCCCCCCAACCCCCAGGGACCCCCCAGGACCCCCCCCACCCCCAGGACCCCCCACCGAAGCCCCCAGCCCCCCACCCCCAGGACCCCCCAGACCCCCCCACCCCCTGGGACCCCCCCCCACCCAAGACCCCCCCCTCTCCAGCACCCAACAGAGACCTCAGTGTGGGGGGGTGCTCAGGGACCCCCCCAGGACCCCCTCCCACCCCTGGGACCCCCTCTGGACCCCCCCCACCCGGGACCCCCCCTCACCCAAGACCCCCCCAACTCCAGCACCCAACAGAGACCTCAGTGTAGGGGGGGGTGCTCAGGGACCCCCAAGACCCCCACTTCTCAGGACCCCCACCCCTGGGACCCCCTCACCCAAGACCCCCAACTCCAGCACCCAACAGAGACCTCAGTGAGGGGGGGGTGCTCAGAGACCCCAGGACCCCCCACTCCTCAGGCCCCCTCTGACCCCCTCACCCTGGGACCCCCCACCCAAGACCCCCTCTCCAGCACCCAACAGAGACCTCAGTAGGGGGGGGGTGCTCAAGGACCCAAGACCCCCCACCCTCAGGACCCCCCCACCCCCTGACCCCCTCACAAGACCCCCCTCTCCAGCACCCAACAGAGACCTCAGTGTGGGGGGGGGTGCTCAGGGACCCCCTTGCCCCCCCCCCCCTCAGTGTCTGTGCCCCCCCCGGGGGTCCCCAGGCCCCCCCTTACCCAAAGGGTCTCTCGTGCCCCCCCGGGCTGGGCCCCCCCCCACTCCAGGAGCTCAGGACCTGCGGGAAGAGGCGGCCCAGGAGACCCCCCCAGCGCAGCAGCCGAGGGCCACAACTGGGGGGGGGTCAGCACCAGGGACCCCCGGGACCCCCAGGGACCCCCAGGGACCCCCCCAGGACCCCCAGTTCCCTTTCAGCCTCTCCCAGTACCCCCCAATCCCTCCCAGTCCATCCCAGTACCCCCCAATCCCTCCCAGTCCCCCCCAATCCCCTCCCAATCCCTTCCCAGTCCCTTCCCAGTCCCTCCCAGTTCCCTGAAGCCCCCCCCAGTCCTTCCCAATCCCCCCCAATCCCCCCCAGTCCATCCCAGTACCCCCCAATCCCCCCCAGTCCCCCCAGTGCCTCCCAATCCCTTCCCAGTCCATCCCAGTACCCTCCCAGTCCCTTCCCACTCCCTCCCAATCATCCCCAGCCTCTCCCAGTCTCTTCCAATACCTTCCCAGTCCATCCCAGTCCTCCCAGTCCATCTCTGCCCCTCCCAGTCCCTTCCCAATCCATCCCAGTACCCTCCCAGTCCATCCCAGTGCCTTCCCAGTCTCTCATAACCCTTCCCAGTTTCTCCCAGTCCAGACCAGTACCCTCCCTATCCCCTCCCAATCCCTTCCCAGTCCCTCCCAGTAACCCCCAGTTCCTTCAAGCCCCCTCCCAGTCCACCCCAGTCCCTCCCTATCCCCCCCCAGTCCATCCCAGCCCCTCCCAATCCCTTCCCAGTCCATCCCAGTCCCTCCCAGTCCATCCCAATCCCTTCCCAGTCCATCCCAGTGCCCCTCCCAGTCCCTCCCAGTTCCTCCCAGTCCCTCCCAGTTGACTCACGCCAGGATCAGGGCCCTCAGCACCTCCAGAGCCTCCATGTGAACCTCAGGCAGCAGCAGCAGCTTCAGAGCCCCCTCCCCAAACCAGTTCTGAGGGGGGGGGACACAAAGGGGGGGTCAGGACCCCCCAGAGACCCCCCCAGCCCCAAGGGGGGGCTCAGGACCCTCCCAGTTCCCCCCAGTTCAGGGTCCTCAAACCAGTTTGGGGACCCTGGGAGAGGTCTGGGGGTCCTTAGGGTGCCCCCCCCCTGCCCCCCATCCCCAGGGGGGGGCTCAGGACCCCCCAGGGACCCCCCCCCCCAATACCTCTCAGCCCTGGGGGGGGCTCAGGACCCCCCAGAGACCCCCCCAGCCCCAAGGGGGGGCTCAGGACCCTCCCAGTTCCCCCCAGTTTAGGGCCCTCAAACCAGTTTGGGGACTTGGGGAGAGATCTGGGGGTCCTTAGGGTGCCCCCCCCCTGCCCCCCATCCCCTGGGGGGGGCTCAGGACCCCCCAGGGACCCCCCCATCCCCCCAGCCCTGGGGGCTCAGGACCTCCCAGTTCCCCAGTTTAGGGCCTTCAAACCAGTTTGGGGACTTGGGGAGAGGTCTGGGGGTCCTTAGGGTGCCCCTGCCCCATCCCTGGGGGGGGCTCAGGACCCCTCAGGGACCCCCCCCCAATCCCCCCAGCCCTGGGGGGGGCTCAGGACCCCCCACGGACCCCCCCAGCCTTGGGGGGGGGCTCAGGACCCTCCCAGTTCCCCCCAGTTTAGGGCCCTCAAACCAGTTTGGGGACTTGGGGAGAGGTCTGGGGGTCCTTAGGGTGCCCCCCCCCTGCCCCCCATCCCTGGGGGGGGCTCAGGACCCCCCAGGGACCCCCCCCCGATCCCCCCAGCCCTGAGGGGGGCTCAGGACCCCCCAGAGACCCCCCCAGCCCCAAGAGGGGCTCAGGACCCTCCCAGTTCCCACCAGTTTAGGGCCTTCAAACCAGTTTGGGGACCCTGGGAAAGGTCTGGGGGTCTTTAGGGTGCCCCCCCCCATTCCCAGGGGGGGGCTCAGGACCCCCCAGGGACCCCCCCCACCAATCCCCCCAGCCCTGAGGGGGGCTCAGGACCCCCCAGAGACCCCCCCAGCCCCAAGGGGGGGCTCAGGACCCTCCCAGTTCCCCCCAGTTTAGGGCCTTCAAACCAGTTTGGGGACCCTGGGAGAGGTCTGGGGGTCCTTAGGGTGCCCCCCCCCTGCCCCCCATCCCCTGGGGGGGGCTCAGGACCCCCCTGGGACCCCCCCCCAATCACCCCAGCCCTGGGAGGGGCTCAGGACCCCCCAGAGACCCCCCCAGCCCTGGGGGGGGGTTCAGGACCCTCCCAGTTCCCCCCAGTTCAGGGCCCTCAAACCAGTTTGGGGACTTGAGGAGGGGTCTGGGGGTCCTTAGGGTGCCCCCCCCCTGCCCCCCATCCCCAGGGGGGGGCTCAGGACCCCCCAGGGACCCCCCCCCAGCCCCCCCAACTCACGATGGTGCTGGGGGTGATGTTGAGGGTCCTGCAGACGAGGTCCAAGATGTCCTGAACTGGGACGGTGACTGGAGCCACGAAATCCTTACTGGGAGAAACTGGGAGTGAACTGGGGGGGTCCTGAGGGAGCTGGGGGGGGGTCCAGGAGGGGTTTTGGGGGGGTCTGGGGGGGGTTTGGGGTGTTTAAAGTGGAAATCTGATGGAATTCTCAACAGGAGAAACTGGGAGGGAACTGGGAGGGAACTGGGAATAAACTGGGGGGGCCCTGGGAAAGGTTTTGGGGGGTTCTGGGGCTCCCAAAGGGTTTGGGGGGGTCTGGGGGAATTTGGGGGGGCTCTGGGGGGTTCCAGAGGATCCCAGGTGGGGCTTTGGGGGGGTTTTGGGGGGATCTGGGGGATTTTGGGGGGCTCTGGGGGGTTCCAGAAGACCCCAGGTGGTTTTTGGGGGGGCTCTGGGGGTTTTGGGGGGCTCTGGGTTGGTTTGGGGGGATCTGGGGGTTTGGGGGGCTCTGGGGCTTGGGGGATTTTGGGGTCTCTGGGTTGGTTTGGGGGGATCTGGGGGATGTTGGGGTTCTGGGGTGGACTTGGGAGATTTTGGGGGCTCTGGGGTGGTTTGGGGGAGTCTAAGGGATTTTGAGGGGCTCTGGGGACTTGGGGGGGTTTGGGGCTCTGGGCTGGTTTTGGGGATCTGGGGGATGTTGGGGGCTCTGGGGTTCAGAATCTGGGTGGTTTTGGGGGGCTCTGGGGTTGGGGGGGTCTGGGGGGACTTGGGGGATTTTGGGGTGCTCTGGGGTGGTTTTGGGGGGATTTGAGGGATTTGGGGGATTTGAGGGCTCTGGAGGATTCCAGGTGGTTTTTGGGGGGCTCTGGGGCACTTGGGGGGTTTTGGGGTCTCTGGGTGGTTTTGGGGGGATCTGGGGGATGTTGGGGGGGTTCTGGGGACGACTTGGGGGGATTTTGGGGGGCTCTGGGGGGGACTTGGGGGATTTTGGGGTGCTCTGGGGTGGTTTTGGGGGGTCTGAGGGATTTTGGGGGGCTCTGGGGGACTTGGGGGGGGTTTGGGGGGCTCTGGGCTGGTTTTGGGGGGATCTGGGGGATGTTGGGGGGGTCTGGGGTGGACTTGGGGGGATTTTGGGGTGCTCTGGGGTGGTTTGGGGGGGATCTGGGGGATTCTGGGGGGGACTTGGGGGGTTTTGGGGGGCTCTGGGGTGGTTTTGGGGGGGTCTGAGGGATTTTGGGGGGCTCTGGGGGGTTCCAGAGAATCCTGGGTGGTTTTGGGGGGGCTCTGGGTTGGTTTTGGGGGGCTCTGGGTTGGTTTGGGGGGATCTGGGGGGTGTTGGGGGGGATTTGGGGGGCTCTGGAGGATCCCAGGTGGTTTTGGGGGGGCTCTGGGGGACTTGGGGGGGGTTTTGGGGTCTCTGGGGTGGTTTTGGGGGGATCTGGGGGGTTTTGGGTGAATTTTGGGGTGATTTCTGTGCTTTGGAAACGCCGTGGGGGGGGGATATGGGGGGTGCTGGGTGGGGGGGGTCTCAGGGGGGGTATTTTTGGGGTGCCCCCCACCTGAGCAGCAGCTGCAGGACCCGACTGAGCCCCGAGAATCGGTTCTGCAGGGTGAGGATGAAGCCCCCAGACCCATCCGGGGGGGGCGAGGGCAGCACCAGCTCCACCCCGGGACCCTCGTAGGGGAGGGGGTCTGGAGAGAATGGGGGGGACAGGGACACCCCCATATCAGAACCCCCCCGAGACCCCCAAAGCCCCCCCAAAAGAACCCCCTGGGGCTCTTCCCACCCCCCCCAAAGCCCCCAGACTCCCCCCCCCCCTCCTGTTTTAGGGGTCCCTGTGCCCCCAGACCCCCCCAGAGCCCCCCAAATCCCCCCCAGTCCCTCCCCATCCCCATTTTTGGGGGTCCCTGTGCCCCCAGACCCCTAAACCCCCCCTCCAAATCCCCCTCCACCCCCATTTTGGGGGTCCCTGTACCCCAAGACCCCCCCAGACTCCCCCAAATCCCCCCCAAACCTCCCCCCACCCCCATTTTGGGGGTCCCTGTGTCCCCAGACCCCCCCAGACTCCCCCAAATCCCCCCCAGTCCCTTCTCACCCCCATTTTCAGGGTCCTTGTACCCCCAAGACCCCCCCAGACCCCCCCAAATCCCTCTCAGTGCCCCCCAAATCCCCCCCCAGTCCCTCCCCACCCCCAGTTTTGGGGTCCCTGTACCCCCAGACCCCCCCAAATCCCTCTCAGTGCCCCCCAAACCTCTCCCCACCCCCATTTTTGGGGTCCCTGTACCAGACCCCCAGATCCCCCCAAATCCCCCAGTCCCTCCCCACCCCAGTTTTCGGGGTCTTACACCCCCAGACCCCAGATCCCAAATCCCCTCAGTGCCCCCAAATCCCCCAGTCCCTCCCCATCCCCATTTTTGGGGTCCCTGTGCCCCAGACCCCCAAATCCCAAACCTCCCCCACCCAGTTTTGGGGTCCTTGTACCCCCAGACCCCCCCAGATCCCCCCAAATCCCTCTCAGTGCCCCCCAAATCCCCCCCCAGTCCCTCCCCATCACCATTTTGGGGTCCCTGTGTCCCCAGACCCCCCCAAACCTCCCCCCACCCCCATTTTTGGGGGTCCCTGTGCCCCCAGACCCCTAAACCCCCCCTCCAACCCCCCCCTAAATCCCCCTCCAGCCCCAGTTTTGGGGTCCCTGTACCCCCAGACCCCCCCAAATCCCTCTCAGTGCCCCCCAAACCTCCCCCCACCCCCATTTTTGGGGTCCCATCCCCCCCCCACCTCAATACCCACCGTTCTCACAGCCCTCGAAGATGGTGGCTACCAACCCGTGCAACGTGGCCACCAAGCTCTGGACCTCCTGGTGCCAACACTCCGTGTGCCTCAGGCCTTGGGAGAAGCCCCTGCCCAGGGCAGGCAGCAGAGCGTAGCACTCACAGGCCAGCTGGGGGGGGGGACACGTCAGGACCCCCCCATGGACACCCCCAGACCCCCAACAGCCCCCCCAGACCCCCAAACCCCCCCCCAGACCCCCCCAAACCCCATAACCCCCACCCCAACCCCCTCCCCATGGTCTTCTCAACCCCCTCACAATATCCCCCCAGGACCCCCAAAACCCCAAACAGCCCCCCAGGACCCCCAGATCCTCAACACCCCCAAAACCCCAAAAACCCCCCAAACCCCCCCCCAGACCCCCCCAAACCCCATAACCCCCACCCCAACTCCCCCCTCCCCATGATCTTCTCAACCCCCCATCACAATATCCCCCCCCCAGGACCCCCCCCAAACCCCAAACAGCCCCCCCAGGACCCCCCCAGACCCTCAACACCCCCCCAGAACCCCAACCCCCCCCAAAACCCCAAACCCCCAACTCCTCCCCATGGTCTTCTCAACCCCCTCACAATATCCCCCAGGACCCCCAACCCCAAACACCCCCCCCAGGACCCCCCCAGACCCTCAACACCCCCCCCAAAACCCCAAACCCCCCCCAAAACCCCCCCAAAACCCCCCAGACCCCCCCAAACCCCATAAACCTCCCCAAAACTGCCCCCTCCCCGTTATCTCCCCACTCAGGACCCCCCCCAAATAAACCCCCCCCCTTTTTCAGGGTGTCCCCCCCCCATTTTGGGGTCTCCCCCCCCCCATTTTGGGGTCTCCTCCCCCCATTTTGGGGTCCCCCCCCCAAACCTTTTGGAGCTGGGGGGACTCGGAGTCGATTCTGGACAAGAAGTAAGCAGCCAACTTCCCCTGGGGGGGAGGAAGGGGTTAAAAAGGGGGTTCAGGAGCTGAGACCCCCCCCCAAAAACCCCCCCCTGGGTTTGGGGGTGCAGCTGAGACCCCCCCAGGACCCCCCCCTCACCCTCATGGAGCCGCAGGCCCGTGGGTAGAAGCTCATGCAGGCCCTGATGCCTTCCAGGGTGGAGACCTCACACTGGGGGGGGCAGGGGAAAAAGGGGGGGCAGTGAGTCCCATGACCCCCCCCGAGACCCCCATGACCCCCCCAAAACCCCCATGGCCCCCCCAAAACCCCCAACCCCCCCCAAACCCCCCCCCGAGACCCCCAGGGACCCCCCTGGGATGTGGCTGCTCCTCACCCCCCAAACCCCCTCAGCTCCCTTGTGCCCCCCCCAAGACCCCCCCAAAAGATCCCCACGACCCCCCCACTGCCCCCCCAAAAGCCCCAACCCCCCCTGGGACCCCCATGGCCCCCCCCAAACCCCCAAACCCCCCCAAACCCCCCCCCGAGACCCCCAACCCCTCTGGACCCCCCTGGGATGTGGCTGCTCCTCACCCCCCAAACGCCCTCAGCTCCCTTGTGCCCCCCCCCAAGACCCCCCCAAAAGATCCCCAACCCCCCCCTGAGCCCCCCACCCCCCCCTAAACCCCCAACCCCCCCCAAAACCCCCAAACTCCCCCCAGACCCCCACGGACCCCCCCAGACCCCCCCAAGTCCACACCAAGACCCCAACCCCATTCACCACTCCACTTCCCCCCCTGCCCCCCTTTCCTCCCCACTTTACACCCCCAACCCCCCAAGACCCCCCCTGAGCCCCCCACACCCCCCAAAACCCCCAACCCCCCCCAAGTCCCCCCATCCCCTAACCCTCAGCTCCTTCTCCTTCCCTTCCCCTCTCCCCCCCATTTCCTCCCTCCCAGCCCCATTTTACCCCCCCAAACACCCCCTGGGGACCACCCCAGACCCCCAGGGACCCCCCCAGGCCCCCCCCCAGCCCCCCAACCCTCCAAGACCCCCAAACTCCCCCCACACCCCCAGGGACCCCCCCAGACCCCCCCAAGTCCACACCAAACCCCAACCCCATTCACCACTCCACTTCCTTGCCCCCCTTTCCCCTCCCCCCCCCACTTTACACCCCCAACCCCCACGACCCCAGACCCCTCCAACCCCCCAAACCCCCAACAACCCCAAACCCCCCCAACCCCCAACCCCCCCAAGTCCACACCAAGACCCCAACCCCATTCACCACTCCACTTCTCCTCCCCTTGCCCCCCCTTTCCCCCCTCCCCCCCCACTTTACCCCCCCAAACGCCCCCTGGGGACCCCCCCAGACCCCCAACCCCCCCAACCCCCCCACCCCCAACCCCCAAGACCCCCAAACTCCCCCAGACCCCCAGGACCCCCGAACCCCCCAAGTCTATACCAAGACCCCAACCCCATTCACCACTCCACTTCCCAACCCCCTTCCCCCTCTCCCCCACTTCACCCCCCAACCCCACGACCCCCAGACCCCCCAGACCCCCCAAAGACCCCCAACCCCAGGAGACCCCAAGGACCCCCCCAAGTCCACCAAAACCCCAACCCCATTCACCACTCCACTCTGAACCCCCTTCCTCCCACTTTACACCCCCCCAACCCCCCCCACGACCCCCGCGCCCCACTCCCAAACCCCCAACCCCCCTGGGACCCAAACCCCAGACCGGGACCCCCCCAAGTACACCAAGACCCCAACCCCATTCACCACTCCACCTCCCCCGACCCCCTTTCCCTCCCCCACTTACACCCCAAACCCCCACGACCCCTGAGCCCCCAACCCCCAAAACCCCAACCCCCCCAAAACCCCCAAACTCCCCAGCCCCCCAGCCCCCCAAGGCCCCAGAACCCCAGTCCACACCAAGACCAACCCATTCACCACCCACTTACCCCCCCTGACCCCTCCTCTCTCCCTCCCAGCCCCACTCTCCCCCCCAACCCCCTGGGGACCCCCCAGACCTCCAAACCCCAAAACCCCCAACCCCCCCCAAGACCCCCAGAGACCCCCCCAGCCCCCCCCCAGCCCCCCAACCCTCAGCTCCTCTCCTTCCCTTCCCCTCTCCCCCCCATTTCCTCCTTCCCAGCCCCACTTTACCCCCCCAAACACCCCCTGGGGACCCCCCCAGACCCCCAGGGACCCCCCCAGGCCCCCCCGGTGCCCCCCACACCCCCCAAGACCCCCAAACTCCTCCCACACCCCCAGAGACCCCCCCAGAACCCCCCAAGTCCACACCAAGACCCCAACCCCATTCACCACTCCACTTCCCCCCCCGGCCCCCCCTTTCCCCCCTCCCCCCCCCACTTTACACCCCCCCAACCCCCCACAACCCGACCCCCCCACCCCCAAACCCCAAACTCCCCCAGACCCCCAGAGACCCCAGACCCCCCCCAAGTCCACACCAAGACCCCAACCCCATTCACCACTCCACTTACCCCCTGAACCCCCTTTCCCCTCCCCCCCCCACTTTACACCCCCCAAACCCCCCCACGACCCCATGAGCCCCACCCCAAAACCCCAACCCCAAGACCCCAGAGACCCCCAGCCCCCAGCCCCCAACCCTCAGCTCCTTCTCCTTCCCTTCCCTCTCCCCCATTTCCTCCTCCCAGCTCCCATTTTACCCCCAACCCTGGGGCTCCCCAGACCCCCAGGACCCCCAGGACCCCCGTCCCCCCCAAACCCCAACCCAAGACCCCCACACCCCAGGACCCCCAAAGTCCACACAAGACCCCAACCCACTCACCACTCCCACTTCCTGAACCCCCCTTTCCCTCCCCCACTTTACACCCCAACCCCCATTTCCCCCTGCCCCACCCCAAAACCCACCCAAAACTCCCCCAGACCTCTCTCAGACCCCCAGACCCCCAAGTCCACACCAAGACCCCAACCCCATTCACCACTCCACCCCTCTCGACCCACTTTCCCCTCCCCCACTTTACACCCCCACCAATCCCCCACGACCCACCCCCCAACCCCACCCCCCCCCCCCCCCCCCACCCCACCACCCAAACACCCCCTGGGGACCCCCCCAGACCCCCAGGGACCCCCCCCCGTGCCCCCCACCCCCCCCAAAACCCCTGACCACCCCCAAAACCCCCAAACTCCCCCCAGACCCCCAGAGACCCCCCCAGACCCCCCCCAAGTCCACACCAAGACCCCAACCCCATTCACCACTCCACTTCCCCCCCCTGAACCCCCTTTCACCCCTCCCCCCCCCACTTTACACCCCCCCAACCCCCCCCACGACCCCCCCTGAGCCCCCCAGACCCCCCCAAAACCCCCAACCCCCCCCAAGACCCCCAGAGACCCCCCCATGCCCCCCCCCAGCCCCCCAACCCTCAGCTCCTTCTCCTTCCCTTCCCCTCTCCCCCCCATTTCCTCCTTCCCAGCCCCACTTTACCCCCCCAAACACCCCCTGGGGACCCCCCCAGACCCCCAGGGACCCCCCCAGGCCCCCCGGTGCCCCCCACACCCCCCAAGACCCCCAAACTCCTCCCACACCCCCAGGACCCCCCCAGAACCCCCCAAGTCCACACCAAGACCCCAACCCCATTCACCACTCCACTTCGGCCCCTTCCTCCCCCACTTACACCCCCACCGACCCCAGACCTCTCCAACCCTCAAATCCCCAACCCCTGAGACCCCAAACTCCCCCAGACCCCCAGGGACCCCCCCAGAACCCCCCAAGTCCACACCAAGACCCCAACCCCATTCACCACTCCACTTCCCCCGCCCCCTTTCCTCCCCCACTTACCCCCAACCCCCACGACCCACCCCCAAAACCCCCAACCCCCCCCAAGACCCCCAGAGACCCCCCCATTCCCCCCCCAGCCCCCCAACCCTCAGCTCCTTCTCCTTCCCTTCCCCTCTCCCCCCGTTTCCTCCCTCCCAGCCCCATTTTACCCCCCCAAACGCCCCCTGGGGACCCCCCGGACCCCACTCCCCCCAGACCCCCAGGGACCCCCCCAGACCCCCCCCAAGTCCACACCAAGACCCCAACCCCATTCACCACTCCACTTCCCCCCCCTGCCCCCCCTTTCCCCCCTCCCCCCACTACACCCCCCAACCCCCCCCCGACCCCCCCTGAGCCCCCCAACCCCTAAACCCCCAACCCCCCCCAAGACCCCCAGAGACCCCCCCATGTCCCCCCCCAGCCCCCCAACCCTCAGCTCCTTCTCCTTCCCTTCCCCTCTCCCCCCTGTTTCCTCCCTCCCAGCCCCATTTTACCCCCCCAAACGCCCCCTGGGGACCCCCCCAGACCCCCAGGGACCCCCCCAGGGACCCCCCCAAGACCCCCCCGTGTCCCCCCCCCACCTCGGGGCGCAGTCCCAGCAGGGATGTCAGCAGCCCCGGGATGTGGTTGGTGCCGATCTCCCGGGAGAGCTCCGGGAGCTGAGCTGAGAACCGGAGCAGTTCCTGGAGCACCGAGACCCCCAGGGCCATGGTTGGGGGGGGGTCCTGGGACTGGGGGGGGGGAAAAAACAAATTGGGGGGGGTCAGGGGGGGCTGAGAGACCCCCAGGAAACCCCCAAAACCACCAAGAAACCCCAAAACTTCCAGGAAGCCCCAAAACCTCCCCAGATCCTCAGGAGAGCAACAGGAACCCCCCCAGTCCATGGTTGGGGGGGGGTCCTGGGACTGGGGGGGGGAAAAACAAATTGGGGGGGTCAGAGGGGGCTGAGAGACCCCCAGGAAACCCCCAGACCCCAAAGACCCCCAGGAACCCCCCCAAACTTCCAGGAACCCCCAAAACCCCCTGAGAGTAACAGGAACCCCCCCAAAGCCCCCCCCAAGTCCATGGTTGGGGGGGGGTCCTGGGACTGGGGGGGGTCAGGGGGGGCTGAGAGACCCCCAGGAAACCCCCCAGACCCCAAAGAAACCCCCTGACCCCCAGGACCCCCCCAGAACCCCTCTGCTCCCCCTGCCCCCCCCCCCCCCAGGACCCCCTTTTCCCCCCTCTCCCATCCCCCCCATTCCCCCCAAGCCCCCCCTGACTCCCCCAGGACCCTTCCAGGACCCCAGAACCCTGACCCCAAAGACCCCCCCAGGACCCTTGACTCCCAGACCCCCCAGGACCCCTCTGCTCCCTTCCCCCCTCAGGACCCCCTTTTACCCTCTCCCACCCCCCCCATTCCCCAGCCCCGACTCCCCCTGACCCCCAGGACTTCGGACTCCCCTGACTCCAAAGACCCCCCCAGAACCCCTCTGCTCCCTCCCCCCCCCAGAACCCCAGAGCCCCCCATGACTCCAAAGACCCCCCCAGAACCCCCTTTTACCCCCTCCCCTCCCCCTTTATGTCCCCCCAGCACCCTTCCAGGACCCCCCCCGACCCCAAAGACCCCCCCAGGACCCCCCCAGAACCCCTCCACTCCCCATCCCCCCCCCCAGGACCCCCTTTCACCCCTCCCCCACCCCTCCCCAGCCCTCCCATTCCCCCCCTCACCCCCCCAGGACCCTTCCAGGACCCCCCGACCCCCCCAGACCCGCCCAGGACCCTTGCTGCCCCCTCCTCCCCATTTTGTCCCCCCAGGACTTCCCAGAGCCCCCATGACTCCAAAGACCCCCAGAACCCCCCTTGACTCCCAGGACCCCCAGAACCTCTGCTCCCCACCCCCGAACCCCTTTACCCTCCCCCACCCCTCCCATTCCCCCAGGACCCTTCCAGGACCCCCCCAGAACCCCTTTTGACCCCAAAGACCCCCCCAGGACCCCCTCCCCCAGCCCCCCCATTCCCCCCAAGCCCCCCTGACTCCCCCAGGACCCTTCCAGAACCCCTCTGCTCCCCCTTTCCCCCCCCCAGAACCCCTCTGCTCCCCCTCAACCCCCCCAGGACCCCCCCAGAGTCCCCCATGACTCCAAAGACCCCCCCAGAACCCCTCTGCTCCCCCTTTCCCCCCCCCAGGACCCCCTTTTACCCCCTCCCCTCCCCCTTTTTGTCCCCCCAGGACCCCCAGGACCCCTCTGCCCCCCCCCCAGAGACCCCCCCGTTGCCCCCCCACCTGCAGGAGGTGCTGCAGCCCCCTCAGCCAGCCCAGCCCGTGCTGCAGGAAAGGCTCCGTGGGGCTCTCGCTGATCAGCAGGGACAGCAGGCACAGCCCCTCGAACCTGTGACGTCAGCAGTGACGTCAGCGGTGACGTCATCACACCCCCAAACCCCCCCAACAAACACCCCCCAACCCCCCACCCCAACAATCCCCCTCCCCATTGGCTGCAGAACCCACAACCCCCCCCCCACCCACCCACCCACCCACCCCCACCCCCAACCCACCAACCACAACCACAAACAACACACCCCCCACCCACCCCCCCCAAACCCCCCCCCCACCAACACACCCCCCCATCCCATCCCCTCCCCCACCCCGCAGTGACCTCACATCTGATTGGTGACGTCATCAGTGACGTCATCAATGACATCATCAGTGACGCATCACCCTCCAACCCCACCCCCCCAACCTCCCCTCCCCCATTGGCTGCAGAACCCAGGACCCCCCCTCCATCCCGTCCCATCCCCCACCCTGCAGTGACCTCATCTCTGATTGGTGACGTCATCAGTGTCGTCATCAGTGAGTGATGTCATTGGTGACGTCATCACCCTCCCACCCCCCTCCCCCAAACTCCCCTCCCCCATTGGTTCCAACATTCAGGACCCCCCCCCCATCCCATCCCCTCCCCCACCCCGCAGTGACCTCGTCTCTGATTGGTGACGTCATCAGTGACGTCATTGGTGACATCATCGCCCTCCAACCCCACCCCCCCAACCTCCCCTCCCCTCCCCCATTGGCTGCAGAACCCAGGACCCCCCCCATCCCATCCCCCACCCTGCAGTGACCTCATCTCTGATTGATGATGTCATCAGTGACGTCATCAGTGATGTCATCACCCCCAACACCTCCCCTCCCCAATCCCATCCCCCACCCCGCAGTGACCTCGCTTCTGATTGGCCGCCACCCCCCACCCCCCTCCCCCAATGACATTGAAGGGTTTCAGGGCGTGGCTCCTGCTCAACGCCCGATTGGTTGCCGGGCCTTGGCGCCTCGGGACTAAACCGGCTCCTGATTGGCTGCTCCCCCCCCCCCGAAGGCCCCGCCCCCTGGCTCTGATTGGCCGCTCACCGCGTCTTCATGGAGCTGAGCCGGGCGCTGGTGACCCCCAGGAGACCCCCGATGGCGCTCTGAGGTCAAGGGTCAAAGGTCAGGAGAGGGATCGGGGTCATGGGGAGGGGTCAGAGGTCAGGTGGGGGTGAGAGGGAGGGGTCAGGGGTCATGTGAGGGTAAAGGGGAGGGGTCAGGGGTCACACTGAGGGCTCAGGGGTCATGTGACTGGGTCAGGGGAGGGGTTTAGGGGTCACATGGTGAGGTCAAAGGTCACATGGAGTCAATGGGAGAGCTCAAGGGTCACGTGGGGTTGAGAGACAGGGGTCAAGGGTCATGTAAGGGTCAAGGGGAGGGGTCAGGGGTCACATGATGAGGTCAAAGGTCACATTGAGTCAATGGGAGGGGTCAAGGCTTGACAGTCAGGGGTCAAGGGTCATGTAAGGGTAAAGGGGAGGGGTCAGGGGGCACTTGGTGGGGTCAAGGGTCACGTGGTGGGGGCAGGGAGGGTCAAGGGTCACAGGAAGGGGTCAGGGGTCACAGGAAGGGGTCAGGGGTGACAGGAAGGGGTCAGAGATCACAGGAAGGGGTCAGGGGTCACAGGAAGGGGTCAGGGGTCACAGGGAGGGGTCAGGGGTCACAGGGAGGGGTCAGGGATCACAGGGAGGGGTCAGAGGTCACAGGAAGCGGTCAGGGGTCGCAGGAAAGGGTCAAGGGTCACAGGGAGGGGTCAGGGGTCACAGGGAGGGGTCAGAGGTCACAGGGAGGGGTCAGAGGTCACAGGAAGGGGTCAGAGGTCACAGGGAGGGGTCAGGGGTCACAGGAAGGGGTCAGAGGACACAGGAAAGGGTCAGAGGTCACACTGGTGTCAGAGGGAGGAGGCAGAGGTGACGCAGGGGGGGTCAGAGGTCAGAGTTCACGCGGGGGGTCGTTTCCAGGCCTCCCCCTGGCTCCCCTCCCCCCTCTCCCCGCACCTGAGTCCCCGCGCTGTCCCGCAGCCCCCGCACCAGCCCCGGGAGGGCTCCTCTGCTCGGGGGGATCCCGCTCAGCGCCTCCAGAACCGGCGCGGCCGGAGCCCGAGCGGCCGCCACCGCCATGGCCACCGCCAGCCCGCGGCGCGCTCCGTGACGTCACGGCAGCGCGACACCAAGCCCCGCCCACACGGGGGGGGGAGGAGAAACCCCGCCCAGCCGAGGGGAAACCCCGCCCACCCGTGGGGAAACCCCGCCCACCCGAGGGGAAACCCCGCCCAGCCGAGGGGAAACCCCGCCCCTTTGGTAGGCGTGGCTATGAGGGGATTGAGGCCCCGGGGGCCTGCGCCTCGGATTAGCTCCGCCCACTTGTCACGTGGTCGGGAGAGAAGCCTTCGGAAACGGCCGGAACCTTTCGGAACCTCTCGGAACCACTCGGAACCACTCGGAACTCTCCGGAAACCTCCGAGACCTTCTGGGACCCCTCGGAACCTCTCGGAACCACTCGGAACTCTCCGGGAACCTCCGGGACTTCCCGAGACCCCTCGGAACTCCTCGGAAACCCCCGGGACCTTCTAGGACCTCTCGGAACCTCTCGGAACCCCTCGGAAACTCCCCGGAACCTCTCGGAACCTCTCGGAACCACTCGGAACTCTCCGGAAACCTCCGAGACCTCCCGGGACCCCTCGGAACTCCCCGGAACTTCCCGGAACCACTCGGAACCTCTCGGAACCCCTCGGAACCCCTCGGAACCACTCGGAATTCTCCGGGAACCTCCGAGACTTCCCGAGACCCCTCGGAACTCCTCGGAAACCCCCGGGACCTTCTGGGACCCCTCGGAACCTCTCGGAACCCCTCGGAACTTCTCGGAACCACTCGGAACTCTCCGGAAACCTCCGAGACTTCCCGAAACCCCTCGGAAACTCCCCGGGACCTCTCGGAACCACTCGGAACCACTCGGAACCCCTCGGAACCACTCGGAACTCTCCGGGAACCTCCGAGACTTCCCGAGACCCCTCGGGAACTCCCCGAAACCTCTCGGAACCTCTCGGAACCTCCCGGAACCACTCGGAAACCTCCGGGACCCCTCGGAACTCTCCGGAACCCCTCGGAACCCCTCGGAACCACTCGGGACCCCTCGGAACTCCCCGGAACTTCCCGGAACCACTCGGAACTCTCCGGGAACCTCCGAGACCTCCCGGGACCCCTCGGGAACTCCCCGAAACCTCTCGGAACCTCTCGGAACCTCCCGGAACCACTCGGAAACCTCCGGGACCCCTCGGAACATTCCGGAACCACTCGGAACCACTCGGAACTCCTCGGAACCCCTCGGAACTCCTCGGAACCACTCGGAACCACTCGGAACTCCTCGGAACCCCTCGGAACCTCTCGGAACCTCTCGGAAACCTCCGGAACCACTCGGAAACCCCCGGACACTCCCGACACTTCCCGGGACCGCCCGGAACCTTCCGGAACCACTCGGAACTCCTCGGAACCTCTCGGAACCTCTCGGAACCCCTCGGAAACCTCCGGGACCCCTCGGAACTCCTCGGAACTCCTCGGATCCCCCCGGAACTCCCCCTCCCCTCCCCTCCCTCCCTTCCGGGATCACATCCGGGTCTTTCCCCCTTTGCGGTCTCCAAGGGGGTGGGGGTGTGAGACCGGAAGTGAGGTGTCCGGAAGCGGAAGTGATGTCGGGGTTCGGGGTGGCGAACGAGCGGCTGCGGGTGCTGGAGGAGCTGGAGAGCGAGATCGGGAGCTCCCTGCAGAGCGCGGGTGGGCGGGGCCTCGGGGGGCGGGGCCTCAGGGGGAGGGGCCTGAGGGGGAGGGGCCTGAGGGGGGCGGGGCCTGAGGGGGAGGGGCCTCGGGGGGGGTCTAATTGGGGGGGTGGGATGAAGGGCGGGGCCTCAGTGGGGGGATAAGGGGCGGGGCCTGAGTGGGAGGGCTTGGTGGGCGGGGCTTGAGTGGCAGGGACAAAGGGGGCGTGGCCTAAGAGGGGCGGGGCCTAAGAGGGGCGGGGCTTGAGTGGCAGGGAGAGAAGGGGCGTGGCCTAAGAGGGGCGTGGTCTGAGAGGGGCGGGGCTTATGTGGGAGGGACATGAGGGGCGGGGTGTAAATGGGAGGGTGGGGCCTAAGGGGGAGGGGTCAGTGGGCGGGGTCTGTATTGGAGAGGGCGTGGCCTAAGGGGGAGGGGGCGGGGCTTAAGTGGGAGGGGCAGGGCCTAAGGGGGAGGGGCTGGTGGGCGGGGCCTAAGTGGCAGGGACATAAGGGGCGTGGCTTAAGAGGGGCGGGGTCTAAATGGGAGGGTGGGGCCTAAGGGGAAGGGGTATAAGGGGCGGGGCTTAAGTGGGAGGGACAGGAGAGGGGCGTGGCCTAAGGGGGAGGGGTTGATGGGCGGGGCATAAGTGGCACGGACAGGAGGGGCGGGGCTAAAGAGGGGCGGGGCCTGAAACAGTGGGAGGGGCACGAGAGGGGGAGGGGCACAAGGAGGGCGATGCCTAAGGGGAGGGGTTGGTGGGTGGGGCCTAAGCGGGAGTGGTCAGTGGGTGGAGTCTATGGTATAGGGGGTGTGGCCTAAGGGGGAGGGGTTGGTGGGTGGGGCCTAAGAGGGGTGGAGAAGTGGGAGGGGCACAAGGAGGGTGTGGCCTAAGTGGGAGCGGTTGATGGGCGTGGCCTAAGTGGGAGGGAGGGAGGGAGGGGGTGGGGACTAAGGGGGAGGGGTACAGGAGGCGGGGCTTAAGTGGGAGGGGCACAAGGAGGGCGTGGCCTAAGAGGGAAGGGTTGGTGGGAGGGGCCTGAGTGGCAGGGACAGGGGGGCGGGGCCTAAGGGGGGCGGGGCTTAAGGGGGCAGGGAAGTGGGAGGGGCAGGAGAAGGGCGGGACCTAAGTGGGAGTGGTCAGAGGGTGGGGCAAAAGTGGGCGGGGCACGAGAGGGACAGGGTGTAAGGGGGAGGGGCACAAGGAGGGCGTGGCCTAAGTGGGAGTGGTCAGAGGGTGGGCCATAAGTGGGCGGGGCACTAGAGGGGCGGGGCTGCCATGGGTGTGACCGAGGGGTGGGGCTTAAATGGGAGGGGCACAAGAAGGGTGGGGCCAAAGTGGGAGTGGTCAGGGGGCGGGGCTTAAGTGGGAGGGGCACGAGAGGGGTAGGGCGTAAGGGGGAGGGGCACAAGGAGGGCGTGGCCTAAGTGGGAGTGGTCAGAGGGCGGGGCACTAGAGGGGCGGGGCTTAAATGGGAGGGGCACAACATGGGTGGGGCCAAAGTGGGAGTGGGGAAGGGGCGGGGCTTAGGAGGGAGGGGCCGAGGGGGCGGGGCTAAGGTCAAGGAGGTCAGAGGTCATCATGGGAGGTCAAAGGTCACAGGTTGAGGCCTGCAGGAGTTGGGGTCACGGTGAAGGCCTCAGGCTCCGGGCCCGGCCTGCACCCCAACACGGAGGGTGGGGATTGGAGGGTTGGGGGGGGGGTGTGAGGGGTCAGAGGTCAAAGGTCATAGGTCACCCCTCCCCCCCCAGGCCTGGTGATCCTGGAGCTGTCCAAGGAGAAGGCCGGGGAGCGGCTCCTGGAGCGCCAGGCCGCCCAGTTCAGCGCCGCCATCTTGAAGGTGGAGTCGGAGCTGTCGGCCCAGATCCGGTACCTGACCCAGGTCAGGGGGGGGAGGACACGAGTGGGGGGGTGTCCCCCGTGGGTGGACACGCCCCGACGTGTCCCCACGCCCCCCACTCGTGTCTGTGTCCCCCCAGGTGGCCACGGGGCAGCCCCACGAGGGCTCCAGCTACGCCGCGCGCAAGGGCTGCCAGCTCGCCCTCAACCGCCTCGACTACGCACGGAGGAGGCTCGGGGAGCTGGCCCGGGCCTGCGAGGCCATGCTGGAGGCGTGACGCCCACGGGGGACACACGTGGGGCTCCCACGGGACGTGGGGACATCCGTGGGACAGCCACAGGACAGCCACGGGACAGACACAGGACGTGGGGACAATGGGGGCACAGCTACGGGACATGGGGACATCCACAGGACACCCACGGGCCTGCGAGGCCATGCTGGAGGGGTGACGCCCACGGGGGACACGTGTGGGGCACCCACGGGACACCCATGGGATGTGGGGACATCCGTGGGACAGCCACAGGACAGCTACAGGAAATGGGGACGATGGGGGGACAACCATGGGACACCCACGGGCCTGCGAGGCCATGCTGGAGGGGTGACACCCACAGGGGACACGCGTGGGGCACCCACGGAACACCCACAGGACATGGGAACATCTGTGGGACAGCCACAGGACGTGGGGACACCCACAGGACAGCCACGGGACACCCACGGGCCTGCGAGGCCATGCTGGAGGGGTGAGGCCCACGGGGGACATGCGTGGGGCACCCACGGGACACCCACGGGACGTGGGGACAATGGGGGGACAGCTACGGGACACTGCGTGGACACCAAGGGGATGAGGGGACACCCACGGGCCTGCGAGGCCATGCTGGAGGGGTGAGGCCCACGGGGGACACGCGTGGGGCAGCCACAGGACACCCACGGGACATGGGAACATCTGTGGGACAGCCACAGGACGTGGGGACACCCACAGGACACCCACAAGACAGCCACGGGACATGGGGACAACCATGGGACACCCACGGACCTGCGAGGCCATGCTGGAGGGGTGAGCCCCACGGGGGACACAAGTGGGGCTCCCACGGGACGTGGGGACATCCGTGGGACAGCCACGGGACAGCTACAGGACAGCCACGGGACGTGGGGACAATGGGGGGACACCAAGGGGACAGCCACGGGACACCCACGGGCCTGTGAGGCCATGCTGGAGGGGTGAGACCCATGGGGGACACGCGTGGGGAACCCACGGGACGTGGGGACATCCGTGGGACAGCCACGGGACAGCCACGGGACGTGGGGACAATGGGGGGACAGCTACAGGACACCCACGGGCCTGCAAGGCCGTGCTGGAGGGGTGAGACCCACGGGGGACACGCGTGGGGAACCCACAGGACACCCACGTGACGTGGGGACACCCACAGGACACCCACGGGGAACACCCCCAGGGCACCCCCAGGGCACAGGGACAGTGGGAGCACCCGTGGGACACCCACGGGCCTGTGAGGCTGAGCTGGAGGAGTGAGGCCCACGGGACACGGAAACACCCGTGGGGACACAGGGGGGGCTGGGGGGACCCGGGCTGTGTGGACACAATAAAGGAGTGGCCTTCACGAGTGGGCTGTGACACGCGTGGGGTGTGACACGGGTGGGGTGTGTGACACGGGTGGAAGCAATGCATGTTGAGCGTGACACGGGTGGGTGTGATCCACGTGGATGTGACAGACGTGGGGTGCGACTCCAGTGGGGTGTGACACGTGTTGAGTGTGACACGGGTGGGTGTGACACGCGTGGGACGTGACAGGTAGGTGTTACACGTGTTGAGTGTGACACGAGTGGGGTGTGAAATGGCGTGTGACGCGTGGATGTGACACGAGTGGAGTGTGGCATAGGGGGCGTGACGCGTGGGGGTGATACACGTGGGGTGTGACACACGGGGGTGACACGGGTGGGTGTGACACGGGGGTGACACGGGTGGGGTGTGATGTGTGGATGTGACACGTGTTGACCGTGACACGAGTGGGTTGTGGCACAGCGGACGTGACACGCGTGGAGGGTAACACACGTGGGGTGTGATGCGTGGATGTGACACGGGTGGAAGCGACACGCAGGGGTGTGACACACGTGGGGTGTGACACATGGCCGTGACACACGTGGGTTTTGACACGGGTGGATGTGACACGCGTGGGGGTGACATGGATGGAAGTGATGTGGGGTGTGACACGGGTGGGTGTGAAACACGTGGGTGTGTCACGCGTGGATGTGACGGGTGGGGTGTGATGTGGGTGGGTGTGTCACGCGTGGGTGGAAGTAATGCTGATGGGTTGTGACACGCGTGGGGTATGACACGAGTGGAAGTGACAGATGGGGTGTGACATGAGTGGGTGTAACACGGGTGGGTGTGAATCGCGTGAGTGTGACACGGGTGTGACACGAGTGGGTGTGACACGAGTGGGTGTGACACGGGTGGGTGTGACACGGGTGGGTATGACACGGGTGGGTGTGACACGGGTGGGTATGACACGGGTGGGTGTGACACGGGTGGGTGTTACACGTGTGGGAGTGACACGTGTGGGTGCGACACGGGTGGGTGCGACACGAGTGGGTATGACACGGGTGGGAGTGACACGTGTGGGTGTGACATGGGGGGTGTGATGTGGGGTGTGACACGGGTGGGTGTGACACGGGTGGGTGTGACACGAGTGGGACCCGGGAACGTGGGGGGAGGGAGGGAAACTGAGGCCCAGAGGGGGGACCCGGAAGTGAAGGCGAAGGGAAACTGAGGCACGGGGAGAACCCGGAAGTGCGGGGCTCTATCCCAGAATCCCCCGCGCCGGTCTCCATAGCGACCTCGCGGGGCGGGGCCTGTCAGGGAGGGGGCGGAGCCTGGAGAGAAGGGGCGGGGCCTAGAGACGAGGCGGTCTGGCGAGAAAAGGGGCGGGGCTTAACGACAGGGGCGGGGCTTAACGAAAGGGGCGGCGTCGCGCGGTGATGACGCCATCAACCGGCGCCCGCGGCGGCTGAGGGAGCCCCGGAGGCCTCCGAGCTCCGGGGGTGAGCGGGGAACCCCAAAACCCCCCCCAGGACCCCCCCGAACCCGGGACCCCCCCAGAGCCCGAGGGGGGAGGGGGATGAGGGGGGGGAGGGGCGGGAATCGCCGCTTTTGGGGGGGGCCCATCCCTGATCCCCCCCCCATAAATCCAGGACCCCCCCCAGAGCTCGGGACCCCCCCAAAACCCCCCCAGATCCCGAGGGGTGCTGGGGGGGGGGGTTGGGGGGTGCTGGGATTGTTTGGGGGATCCCATCCCTGATCCCCATCCAGGACCCCCCCAGAGCCCGAGGATGAGGGAGGGGAGGAGATTGGGGGTCCCATCCTTGATCCCCCCCCAAATCCGGGACCCCCCCCCAGATCCTGAGGAGGGGGGGATGAGGGGGGAGAGGGGGGGGAGGAGATTGGGGGGGGGTCCCATCCTTGATCCCCCCCCCCCATTAAACCAAGACCCCCCCCATAAACCTGGGACCCCCCCAGAGCTCGGGACCCCCCCAAAACCCCCCCAGATCCCAAGGGTTGGGGGGGTGGGGGGTGGGTTGGGGGGGTGCTGGGTTTGTTTTGGGGGGGGTCCCATCCCTGATCCCCCCCCCCAAATCCAGGACCCCCCCAAATCCCAAGGGGGTGGGTTGGAGGGGTGCTGGGATGTTTTGGGGGGGTCCCATCCCTGACCCCCCCCCCTTTTCCTTCCCCCCCCCCCAGGTTCTGGCAGCCATGAAGGAATCCCTGAGCTCCCCCCAGCTTTGGGGGGGGGGTCCCCGCGAAGTCGCCCCCCCCCCTCCCCCCCCTCGCCGTGCCCTTCCCTGGGGGGGGGGGGTTGGGGGGGACACACCCGACCCCCCCCCCCCTCCTGCTCCTCCTCACCCTTGGGCTCCCCCCCCTGAGGATGAGGAGGATGAGGAGGAAGAAGAGAGGAGGAGGAGGAGGAGGGGGCGGGCGGCGTTTTGTGTCGTCCCCCCAACGAAGGAAATCCCCGCCGCAGGAGCCTCCGGAAGCTCCGGGCCCTGCGGGCTCTGCGGCTGCTGCTGAAACGGGCGGGGGGGGCCTGGGGGTTCCCCCGAAAACGGGGGGGGGGGGGCAGCAAACGCCGGGGGGGGGTCGGGGTTGGGGGAGGGGCTCGGCGCAGACCCCTCCCCCCCCCTTCGCTTTCCCCCGATGAGGAGGAGCTGGGGTTGGGGCCTCTGCCTCATCCCGACCCAAGCTGAAGGTTCAGCCCCCTCCTGCAGCCCCCAGCTTCAGCCACCCCACCCCAGGCTTTGGGGAGCTGGAGCTGGGGGCTGGGGGCTCGGAGGGACCCAGGTGAGTGGGGGGGGGGGGGTGGGGGGGAGGTTTTGGGGGGGCTTTGGGGGGTTCTCTGCCTCTGGGGGGGTCCCGGGGGGGTCTCAGGAGGGGGGGAACCTCCTGGGGGGGTCAGTGTCCCCCCCAGACCCATTTTAGGGGGGGGTTGATTTTGGGGGGGCCCCGGGGGGGGGAGCTCCCTGGGGGGGTTCAGTTCCCCCCCCCCCAGACCCATTTTGGGGGGGGTGGTGTTTTTGGGGGGGTCTCGGGGGGGGGAGCTCCCTGGGGGGGTTCAGTTCCCCCCCCCCAGCCCCATTTTATGGGGGGGTTGATTTTGGGGAGGGGGTGTCAGTTTTTGGGGTCTCTCTGAGGTTCTTTCCCCCCCCCCCCCAGGACCCCTCCCCAACGGTTTTGGGTCGGGGGGCCCCCCCAGCCCCCCCCTCCCCCCGGAGCCCTCGATCCTCATCAGCAACGTCTGCAGCGTGGGGGGGGGGGAGGAGGAAGAGGGGGGAGGGGACAGCCCAGCCCACCCTGAGCCCCCCCAAAACCCACGGGGGGGTCCCAGCAGCCCCCCCCTGCGGGAGGAGCACGTGACCTGCGTCCAGAGTGAGTGGGGGGGGGGGGTTTGGGGGGGTCCTGGGGGGGATTCTGGGGTCTCGGCCATCAGTAGGGTTCAGAGTGAACGACAGCCAATGTGTTACAGCTCAGTTTGGGGGGGCTGTGGGGGGGAGTTGGGGGTCTGGGGGGGCTAAAAGAGGGGTGGGGAGGATTTGGGGGGGCTCAAGGAGGGTTTGGGGGGGTCTGGGGGTTTTGGGGGGGCCCTGGGGGGGATTTTGGGGTCTCAGCCCTCAGTAGGGTTCAGAGTGAACGACAGCCAATGTGTTGTAGCTCAGTTTGGGGGGGCTGTGGGGGGGATTTGGGGGTCTGGGGGGGGTTGTGGGGTTTGGGGGGGGGGTGTAGGGTTTGGGGGGAGGATCTGGGGGGGTCTGGGAGGTTTTGGGGGGGCCCTGGGGGGGATTTTGGGGTCTCAGCCATCAGTAGGGTTCAGAGTGAACGACACCCAATGTGTTATAGCTCAGTTTGGGGGGGCTGTGGGGGGGAGTTGGGGGTCTGGGGGGGGTTATGGGTTGTAGGGGGGGTTATGGGGTGTAGGGGGAGGATCTGGGGGGGTCTGGGGGTTTTTGGGGGGGCCCTGGGGGGGATTTTGGGGTCTCGGCCCTCAGTAGGGTTCAGAGTGAACGACACCCAATGTGTTATAGCTCAGTTTGGGGGGGCTGTGGGGGGGATTTGGGGGTCTGGGAGGGGTTGTGGGGTTTGGGGGGGGGGTGTAGGGTTTGGGGGGAGGATCTGGGGGGGTCTGGGAGGTTTTGGGGGGGCCCTGGGGGGGATTTTGGGGTCTCAGCCATCAGTAGGGTTCAGAGTGAACGACTCCAATAATCATTAAATAAACTTTAGTTTGGTTCTGGGGGGAGTTGGGGGTCTGGGGGGGGTTGGGGGTGTGAGGGGGTTATGGGGTTTGGGGAGGATCTGGGGGGGTCTGGGAGGTTTTGGGGGGGTCCTGGGGGGGATTTTGGGGTCTCAGCCCTCAGTAGGGTTCAGAGTGAACGACTCCAAAAATCTCTAAATAGATTTTAATTGGGTCTGGGGGGGAGTTGGGGGTCTGGGGGGGGTTGTGGGGTTTGGGGGGGGGTTATGGGGTGTAGGGGGAGGATCTGGGGGGGTCTGGGGGGTTTTGGGGGGGCCCTGGGGGGGATTTTGGGGTCTCGGCCCTCAGTAGGGTTCAGAGTGAACGACACCCAATGTGTTATAGCTCAGTTTGGGGGGGCTGTGGGGGGGAATTGGGGGCTGTGGTTTTGGGGTAGGTTTGGGAGGAGGATCTGGGGGGGTCTGGGGGTTTTTGGGGGGGTCCTGGGTGGGATTTTGGGGTCTCAGCCCTCGGTAGGGTTCAGAGTGAATGACACCCAATGTATTATAGCTCAGTTTGGGGGGGCTGTGGGGGGGATTTGGGGGTCTGGGAGGGCTAAAAGAGGGGTGGGGAGGATTTGGGGGGGCTCAAGGAGGGTTTGGGGGGGTCTGGGGGTTTTGGGGGGGTCCTGGGGGGGATTTTGGGGTCTCAGCCCTCAGTAGGGTTCAGAGTGAACGACTCCAATAATCGTTAAATAAACTTCAGTTGGTTCTGGGGGGGAGTTGGGGGTCTGGGGGGGGTTGTGGGGTCTTGAGGGGGGGTTGTGGGGTGTAGGGGGGGTTATGGGGTGTAGGGGGAGGATCTGGGGGGGTTTGGGGGGTTTTGGGGGGGCCCTGGGTGGGATTTTGGGGTCTCAGCCATCAGTAGGGTTCAGAGTGAACGACTCCAATAATCACTAAATAGATTTTAATTGGGTTCTGGGGGGGAGTTGGGGGTCTGGGGGGGGTTGTGGGGTCTTGGGGGGGGGTTATGGGGTGTAGGAGGAGGATCTGGGGGGTTTTGGGGGGGCCCTGGGGGGGTTCTGGGGTCTCGGCCATCAGTAGGGACCAGAGTGAACGACAGCCAATGTGTTACAGCTCAGTTTGGGGGGGCTGTGGGGGGAGTTGGGGGTCTGGGGGGGCTAAAAGAGGGGTGGGGAGGATTTGGGGGGGCTCAAGGAGGGTTTGGGGGGGTCTGGGGGTTTTGGGGGGGTCCTGGGGGGGATTTTGGGGTCTCAGCCATCAGTAGGGTTCAGAGTGAACGACACTCAATGTGTTACAGCTCAGTTTGGGGGGGCTGTGGGGGGGAGTTGGGGGTCTGGGGGGGGGTTATGGGGTGTAGGGGGGGTTATGGGGTGTAGGGGGGGTTATGGGGTTTGGGGGGAGGATCTGGGGGGGTCTGGGAGGTTTTGGGGGGGTCCTGGGGGGGATTTTGGGGTCTCAGCCCTCAGTAGGGTTCAGAGTGAACGACGCCAATAATCACTAAATAAACTTCAGTTGGGTTCTGGGGGGGAGTTGGGGGTCTGGGGGGGGTTGTAGGGTTTTGGGGGGGGTTGTAGGGTTTGGGGGGGTCCCAATTAAGACCCCCACCCCGTTTTTGTCCCCCCCCCAGGTATCTTGGACGAGTTCCTGCAGGCCTACGGGAGCCTGATCCCCGTCAGCGCCGACGAGGTGGTGGAGAAGCTGGAGGACATCTTCCAGCAGGAGTTCAGCACCCCCCAGAGGTGGGGATGGGGGGGGGGGGGACACCCCAAAACTGTTGGGGAGAGGGGGGGGGTGGGAAGAATAAACTGGGGACCCCCCCGGGAGGATTTGAGAGCAAAACCGTCGGGAATTGGGGGGGATTTGGGGGTTCTCGGGGGTCCCAGGGGTGGATTTGGGGTCCTGGGGGGGGTTTGGGGGTCTCAGGGGTGGATTTGGGGGTCTTGGGGGGGGGTTGGGGGGTCTTGGGGGAGGATTTGGGGGTCCTGGGGTTTGGGGCCCTGGGGGGGGGTCCAGGGTGGATGGGGTCCTGGGGGTGGGTTTGGGGGTCTTGGGGGTTGGGGTCTCAAGGGTGGATTTGGGGTCCAGAGGGTTTGGGGTCCCAAGGTGGATTTGGGGTCCTGGGGAGTTTGGGGTCCTGGGGGGTTTGAGGTCCTGGGGTGGATTTGGGGTCTTGGGGTTGGGGTCCCAGGGGAGGATTTGGGGGTCCTGAGGGAGGATTTGGGGGTCCCAGGGGGGGTTTGGGGTCCTGGGGGGGGTTTGGGGGTCTTGGGGGAGGATTTGGGGGTCCCAGGGAGGATTTGGGGGTCTTGGGGGGGGTTTGGGGGTCTCAAGGGTGGATTTGGGGTCCCACGGGAGGGTTTGGGGTTCTTGGGGGAGGATTTGGGGGTGCTGGGGGTGGATTTGGGGGTCTTGGGGGGGGGTTTGGGGGTCCCAAGGTGGATTTGGGGGTCCTGGGGGAGGTTTGGGGTCCTGGGGTTTGGGGGTCTTGGGGGAGGGTTTGGGGGTTCCAGGGGAGGATTTGGGGGTCTTGAGTGGATTTGGGGGTCCCAGGGTGGATTTGGGGTCCTGGGGGAGGGTTTGGGGGTGCTGGGGGTGGAATATGGGGGTCCCAAGGTGGATTTGGGGGTCCCAGGGGTGGATTTGGGGGTCTTGGGGGAGGTTTGGGGTCAGGTCCCAAGGTGATTTGGGGTCCTGGGGGAGGATTTGGGGTCCCAGGGGTGGATTTGGGGTCCTTGGGGGTGTTGGGGAGGATTTGGGTCCCGGGGAGGATTTGGGGTCCCAGAGGTTTGGGGGTCTTGGGGGTTTGGGGTCTTGGGGGTTTGGGGGTCTCAAGGTGGATTTGGGGGTCCCAGGTGGATTTGGGGTCTTGGGGGAGGGTTTGGGGGTCCCAGGAGGATTTGGGGTCCCAAGGTGGATTTGGGGGTCCTGGGGTTTGGGGTCCTGGGGGAGGATTTGGGGTTCTTGGGGAGGGTCTGGGGGTCCCAGGGGTGGATTTGGGGTCCTGGGGGGGGTTTGGGGTCCTGGGGGAGGATTTGGGGTTCTTGGGGGAGGATTTGGGGGTCCCAAGGAGGATTTGGGGGTCTTGGGGGGGGGTTTGGGGGTGCTGGGGGTGGAATATGGGGGTCCCAAGGTGGATTTGGGGGTCCCTGGGAGGGTTTGGGGGTCTCAAGGGTGGATTTGGGGGTCCCAGGGGTGGATTTGGGGGTCCCTGGGGGGGGGTTGGGGGTGCTGGGGGAGGATTTGGGGGTCTTGGGGGAGGGTTTGGGGGTCCTGGGGGGGGTTTGGGGGTCTCAGGGGAGGATTTGGGGGTCTTGGGGGTGGATTTGGGGGTCTCAAGGGTGGATTTGGGGGGGTCCTGAGGGCCAGGGGGGGTTTTGGGGTGCTGAGGGTCCTGGGGGGTCTCAGGGTTCCTGGGGGGGTCAATTTGGGGGTCCGGGGTTATTTTGGGGGGGGTCTCAGGGGGATTTGGGGTCCTGGGGGAGGATTTGGGGGTCCCAGGGGAGGATTTGGGGGGTCTTGGGGTGCAGCAATTGATCCTCTTCTCCTGCTGGGTCTTGGGGGGCCAGGGGGGGGTTTTGGGGTGCTGAGGGTCTTGGGGGGGGGCTCAAGGTTCCTGGGGGGGTCAATTTGGGGGTCCTGGGTTATTTTGGGGGGGGTCTCAGGGGGATTTGGGGGTCCCGGGGGGGGATTTGGGGGTTCCCAGAGGCGCAGCCTCCGAGTCCTTCTCTCCGGGAGGGATCGTGGGGGTTTGGGGGGTTTGGGATGGGGTCTGGGGGTTCAGGGTGGGGGTGTGCGGGTGTGTGGGGGTTCAGGGGGGATTTGGGGGGGGGTCCCGGGGGGTTTCGGGGTGCTGACCCCCCCCGGGTCAGGCGGGGCTCAGTGCAGCAGCTGATGCAGTCGTACCAGCGGCTCCCGGGGAACGCGCTGCTCAGGGGCTTCCGAGTCAGCTACAAGAGACACGTCCTGACCATGGACGATCTGCAGACCCTCTATGGGCCCAACTGGCTCAACGATCAGGTGTGGAGGGGGCTTGGGGGGGTCCCCAGGGGATTTTGGGGGGGTCCTGAGGGGGTTTGGGGGGGTCCTGAGGGGATTTGGGGGGGTCCTGGGGGTGTTTGGGGGGGTCCTGGGGGGATGTCGCAGGGTTTCGGGGAGGAGAAGAGGTGGGAATAAGGGATGTGGGGGGTTTGGAGGGGATGTGAAGGGTCCCAAGGGGGTCGTGAGGGGTTTTGGGGGGTCCCAAAGGGGTCGTGAGGGGATTTGGGGGGGTCCTGGGGGGATTTGGGGGGGTCCTGGGGGGATGCCGTGGGGATTCGGAGAGGAGAAGAGGTGGGAATAAGGGATGTGGGGGGGTTTGGAGGGGATGTGAAGGGTCCTGAGGGGATTTTAGGGGTCTCTGGAGGATTTGGGGGGTGTCTTGAGGGGTTTTGGGGGGTCCCAAGGGGGTCCTGAGGGGGTTTGGGGGGGTCCTGAGGGGATTTGGGGGGGTCCTGGGGGGATGCTGTGGGGTTTTGGGGAGAACGAGCAGTGGAAAGGAAGGATGTGGGGGGGTTTGGAGGGGATGTGAAGGGTCCCAAGGGGGTCGTGAGGGGATTTGGGGGCGTCCTGGGGGGATTTGGGGGGGTCCTGGGGGGATGCTGTGGGGATTCGGAGAGGAGAAGAGGTGGGAATAAGGGATGTGGGGGGGTTTGGAGGGGACGTGAAGGGTCCTGAGGGGATTTTAGGGGTCTCTGGGGAATTTGGGGGGTCCCAAGAGGGTCCTGAGGGGGTTTTGGGGGGTCCTGGGGAGATGCTGTGGGGATTGGGGGGAGGATGAGGGGTGGGAGTAAGGAATATGGGGGGGGGTTTGAGGGGTCCCATGAGGATTTTGGGGGTCTCTGGGGAATTTGGGGGTCCCAGGGGGGTCCTGAGGGGTTTGGGGGGGTCCTGAGGGGGTCTGGGGGGGTCCTGAGGGGGTTTTGGGGGGTCCTGGGGGGATCCTGGGGGGGGCTGAGGGCAAATGAGGGGTGGGAATGAGGGATGTGGGGGGGGTTGAGGGGTCCTGAGGGGATTTTGGGGGTCCCAGGGGGGTCCTGAGGGGTTTTGGGGGGTCCTGAGGGGGTTTGGGGGGTCCTGAGGGGGTCTTGAGGGGATTTGGGGATCCCAAAGGGGTCCTGAGGGGGTTTGGTCCGGGGGGATGCTGGGGCTTGGGGAGGGATGAGGGTGGAGGAAGGATATGGGGGTTGAGGGGTCCTGAGGATTTTGGGGTCTCTGGGGAATTTGGGGGCCCAAGGGGGTCCTGAGGGGTTTTGGGGGTCCTGAGGGGTCTGGGGGTCCGGAGGGGTCTGGGGGTCCTGAGGGGTTTGGGGGTCTTGGGGGATCCTGTGGGGCTGAGGCAAATGAGGGGTGGGAATGAGGGATGTGGGGGTTTGAGGGGTCCTGAGGGGATTTTGGTCCCAGGGGGTCCTGAGGGGTTTTGGGGGTCCGGAGGGGCCTGGGGGTCCTGAGGGGGTCTGGGGGGGTCCTGAGGGGGTTTTGGGGGGTCCTGGGGGGATCCTGGGGGGGGCTGAGGGCAAATGAGGGGTGGGAATGAGGGATGTGGGGGGGGTTGAGGGGTCCTGAGGGGATTTTGGGGGTCCCAGGGGGGTCCTGAGGGGTTTTGGGGGGTCCTGAGGGGGTTTGGGGGGTCCTGAGGGGGTCTTGAGGGGATTTGGGGATCCCAAAGGGGTCCTGAGGGGGTTTTGGGGGGGTCCTGGGGAGATGCTGTGGGGCTTGGGGGGAGGATGAGGGGTGGGAGTAAGGAATATGGGGGGGGGGTTTGAGGGGTCCCATGAGGATTTTGGGGGTCTCTGGGGAATTTGGGGGGTCCCAAGGGGGTCCTGAGGGGTTTTGGGGGGGTCCTGAGGGGGTCTGGGGGGGTCCGGAGGGGGTTTGGGGGTTCCTGGGGGGATCCTGTGGGGGCTGAGGGCAAATGAGGGGTGGGAGTGAGGGATGTGGGGGGGTTTGGAGGGGACATGAAGGGTCCTGAGGGGATTTTAGGGGTCTCTGGGGAATTTGGGGGGTCCCAAGAGGGTCCTGAGGGGATTTGGGGGGTCCCAAAGGGGTCCTGAGGGGGTTTTGGGGGGTCCTGGGGAGATGCTGTGGGGATTGGGGGGAGGATGAGGGGTGGGAGTAAGGAATATGGGGGGGGTTTGAGGGGTCCTGAGGGGATTTTGGGGGTCCCAGGGGGGTCCTGAGGGGTCTGGGGGGTCCTGAGGGGGTCCCGAGGGGGTTTGGGGGGGTCCTGAGGGGATTTGGGGGGGATTTGGGGGGGGGTCCTGGGGGGGTTCTGAGGTGGGGGTGGTGGTTGAGGACGGGCCCTGGGGGAATATGGGGGGATTTGGGGGTCCCGGGGGGATTTGGGGGGGGGTCCAGGGGGGTCTGGGGGTTCTTTTGGGGTGGGGGGAGCTGGCTGAACTCCCGTGTCCCCGCCCAGGTGATGAACATGTACGGGGACCTGGTGATGGACGCCGTGCCCGACAAGGTCTGGGGGGGCCCCTGGGGGTTTGGGGGGGTCCCTGGGGGTCTCAGGGGGTCCCTGGGGTCTCAGGGGGTCTCTGGGGTTTTGGGGGGGCCCCTGGGGGTCCCTGGGGTTTTGGGGGGGCCCCTGGGGGTCTCTGGGGTATTGGGGGGGTCCCTGGGGTTTTGGGGAGGTCCCTGGGGGGGTCTCTGGGGTTTTGGGGGGTCCCTGGGGGTCTCTGGGCTTTGGGGGTCTCTGGGTTTTGGGTCCCTGGGGTCCCTGGGGTCTCTGGGGCTCTGGGGGGTCCTGGGTCTTGGGGTCCTGGGTCCTGCCTAGGGGGTCCTCTGGGGTCCCTGGAGTTTGGGGTCCCTGGGGTCTCTGGGGTCTGGGGGACTTTGGGTCCCTGGGTCCCTGGGGTCCCTGGGCTTGGGTCTTTGGGGTTTTGGGGGTCCCTGGGGTCTCTGGGTATTGGGGGCCTTGGGGTCTCTGGGGCTGGGGGTCTCTGGGGTCTCTGGGGGTCCCTGGGGCTTTGGGGGTCCCTGGGGGTCTGGGGGTTTTGGGGTCCCTGGGGTCTCTGGGGTTTTGGGGGTCCCTGGGGTCCCTGGGGTCTGGGGCTTTGGGGCCCTGGGGTTTTGGGGTCCCTGCCCTGGGGCTTTGGGGTCCCTGGGGTTCGGGGGGACCCTGGGGTCTGGGGTTTTGGGGGTCCCTGGGGGTCTCTGGGGGTTTTGGGGGTCCTGGGGTTTTGGGGTCTTTGGGGTTTTGGGGGTCCTGGGGTCCCTGGGGTTTTGGGGGTCCCTGGGGGTCCCTGGGGGTCTGGGGGTTTTGGGGGTCCTGGGGGTCCTGGGGGTCTGAGGGGTTTTGGGGGTCACTGGGGGTCTGGGGGGTTTTGGGGGGGTTCCTGGGGGTCTCTGGGGTTTTGGGGGGTCCCTGGGGTCTCAGGGGATCCCTGGGAGTCTCTGGGGTTTTGGGGGGGTTCCTGGGGGTCTGGGGGGGCCCCTGGGGGTCTCTGGGGGGTCTTTGGGGTTTTGGGGGGGTCCCTGGGGGTCTGGAGGGGACCCTGGGGATCTCTGGGGGTCCCTGTGGCTTTGGGGGTCCCTGGGGGTCTCTGGGGTTTTGGGGGGGTCCCTGGGGTCCCTGGGGGTCTCTGGGTTTTGGGGGGTCCCTGGGGCTTTGGGGGTCCCTGGGGGTCTCTGGGGGGTTTTGGGGGCCCTGGGGGTCTTTGGGGTTTTGGGGGTCCCTGGGGTCTTGGGGGTCTCTGGGGTTTTGGGGGGGTTCCTGGGGGTCTCTGGGGGTCCCTGGGGTTTTGGGGGGCCCCTGGGGGTCTCTGGGGCTGGGGGTCCCTGGGGTTTTGGGGGTCCCTGGGGGTCCTCTGGGGGTTCTGGGGGTCCTGGGGGTTCGGGGGTCCCTGGGGGTCTGGGGGGTTTTGGGGGTCCCTGGGGGATCCCTGGGGTCTGGGGGTTTTGGGGGTCCCTGGGGGTCTCTGGGGGTCTCTGGGGTATTGGGGGTCCCTGGGTTTTGGGGTCCCTGGGGGTCCCTGGGTCTCTGGGGGTCCCTGGGGTCTGGGGGTCCCTGGGGGCCTGGGGGTTTTGGGGTCCCTGGGGGTCCCTGGGGTCTGGGGGTTTTGGGGTCCCTGGGGGTCTCTGGGGTATTGGGGGGTCCCTGGGGTTTTGGGGGGTCCCTGGGGGTCTCTGGGGGGTTTTGGGGGTCCCTGGGGGGTCCCTGGGGGTCTTGGGGGTCTTTGGGGTTTTGGGGGGGTTCCTGGGGGTCTGGGGGGGTCCCTGGGGGTCTGGGGGGTTTTGGGGGTCCCTGGGGGTCTCTGGGGGGTTTTGGGGGGGTCCCTGGGGGGTCCCTGACCCCTCCCCTCCCCCCCAGGTCCATTTCTTCAACAGTTTTTTTTACGACAAACTCCGGACCCGGGGGTACGAGGGGGTGCAGCGCTGGACCAAGAACGTGAGGGCTCATTAAGGGCTTTAATTAGCATTAATTAGCGCTAATTAGCGTTAATTAGGGGTAATTAGGGGCTGAGGGGGCTGGGGGGGTGGGGTTAATGAGAGGAGGGGCTGGGGTCCTAAATGGGGGGGGGGGAAGGGGCCGTGAGGAGGGGAGGGCTGAGAGGTGATTAAAGGGAGGTTAATTAGGGGTTAATGAAGGGGGGGCTGGGGGGCCTGGTTTGGGTCTGGGGTCCCGTGGGGGGGTTCTGATGGGGGTCGGGGGGCTGAGTTGGGTCTGGGGTCCCATTTGGGTCTGGGGTCTCAGCGGGGTTCTGTGGTCCTGTGGGGGGGTTCTGATTTGGGTCTGGGGTCCCGTGGGGGGGGTCTGAGGTGGGTCTGGGGTCCCATTTGGGTCTGGGGTCTCAGGGTGGGTCTGGGGTCCTGTGGTCCCGTGGGGGGTTCTGATTTGGGTCTGGGGTCCCATGGGGGGAGTCTGAGGTGGATCTGGGGTCTGAGTTGGGTCTGGGGTCTCAGGGTGGGTCTGGGGTCTGATTTGGGTCTGGGGTCTCAGGGGGGGTCTGTGGTCCTGTGTGGGGTTCTGATTTGGGTCTGGGGTCCCATGGGGGGGTTCTGATGGGGGTCGGGGGTCTCAGTTGGGTCTGGGGTCCCAGGTTTAGGGTCTGGGGTCCCATGGGGGGGGTCTGAGGTGGATCTGGGGTCTGATTTGGGTCTGGGGTCTCAGGGGGGGGTCTGGAGTCCTGTGGGGGGTTCTGATTTGGGTCTGGGGTCCCGTGAGGGGGTTCTGATGGGGGTCGGGGGTCTGAGTTGGGTCTGGGGTCCCAGGTTTAGGGTCTGGGGTCCCATTTGGGTCTGGGGTCTCAGGGGGAGTTCTGTGGTCCTGTGGGGGGTTCTGATTTGGGTCTGGGGTCCCGTGGGGGGATCTGGGGTCCCATGGGGGGGTTCTGCTGTGGGTGTGGGTTCTGATTTGGGTCTGGGGTCCTGTGGGGGAGTTCTGGTGTGGGTTTGGTGTCCCATGGGAGGGTCTGATGTGGGTCTGGGGTCTCAGGGTGGGTCTGGGGTCCCATGGGGGGCTTCTGATTTGGGTCTGGGGTCCTGTAGGGGGTTCTGCTGTGGGTGTGGGGTCTGTGTTGGGTCTGGGGTCCCATGGGGGGGTTCTGGTGTGGGTGTGGGGTCCTGTGGGGGGTTCTGATTTGGGTCTGGGGTCTCAGGGTGGGTCTGGGGTCCCATGTGGGTTCTGATGTGGGTCTGGGGTCCCGTGGGGGGGTCTGATTTGGGTCTGGGGTGCTGTGGGGGGTTCTGGGGTCCCATGGGGGTTCTGGTTTGGGTCTGGGGTCTCTGGTGTGGGTCTGGGATCCCGCGGTGGGTTCTGCTTTGGCCTGGTCCCATGGGTTCTGGTTTGGGTCTGGGGTCCCATGGGGGGCTCTGGGGTCCCGTGGGTTCTGATTTGGGTCTGGGGTCCTGGGGGCCTCTGGTTTGGGTCTGGGGTCCCGTGGGGGGTCTGATTTAGGTCTGGGGTCCTGTGGGGGGTTCTGGGGTCCCATGGGGGTTCTGCTTGGTCTGGGGTCCCATGGGTGGTTCAGGGTCCCGTGAGGGTTCTGATGTGGGTCTGGGGTCCTGTGGGGGTCTGATTTGGGTCTGGGGTCCCGTGGGGGGTTCTGGGGGTCCCATGTGGGTTCTGATTTGGGTCTGGGATCCCGTGGGGTTCTGCTTTGGCTCTGGGGTCCCGTGTGGGTTCTGATTTGGGTCTGGGGTCCCATGGGGGCTCTGGGGTCCGGTGTGGGTTCTGATTTGGGTCTGGGGTCCCGTGGGGGCTCTGGTTTGGGTCTGGGGTCCTGTGGGGGTCTGATTTAGGTCTGGGGTCCCGTGGGGGTTCTGGGGTCCCATGGGGGTTCTGCTTTGGGTCTGGGGTCCCGTGGGGTTCTGGGGTCCCATGGGGGTCTGATTTGGGTCTGGGGTCCCATGGGGGGCTCTGGGGTCCTGTGTGGGTTCTGATTTGGGTCTGGGGTCCCGTGGGGGGCTCTGGTTTGGGTCTGGGGTCCCGTGGGGGGCTCTGGGGTCCCGTTTGGGTTCCGATTTGGGTCTGGGGTCTCAGGGTGGGTCTGGGGTCCCATGTGGGTTCTGATGTGGGTCTGGGGTCCCGTGGGGGGGTCTGATTTGGGTCTGGGGTCCCGTGGGGGGTTCTGGGGTCCCGTGGGGGGCTCTGGGGTCCCGTGGGGGGTTCTGGGGTCCCGTGGGGGGCTCTGGGGTCCCGCTTGGGTTCCGATTTGGGTCTGGGGTCCCGTGGGGGGCTCTGGTTTTGGTCTATGGTCCCGTTTGGGTTCCGATTTGGGTCTGGGGTCCCGTGGGGGGCTCTGGTTTGGGTCTATGGTCCCGTTTGGGTTCCGATTTGGGTCTGGGGTCTCCAGGTGGACATCTTTGGGAAGCAGCTGCTGCTGATCCCCATCCACCTCGAGGTCCATTGGTCTCTCGTCGCCGTCGACGTCGCCCGGCGCCAAATCCTTTACTTTGACTCCCAAAGGACCCTGAACAGGCGCTGCCCCAAGGTGGGGGGCTGGGGGGGGTCCTGGGGGGGTGGGCAGGGGTCCTGGGGGGAGATTGGGGGGCTGGGGGGGGTCCTGGGGGGGATGGGGGGGTCCTGGAGGGGTGGGGAGGGGTCCTGGGGGGGCTGAGGGGGGACTGGGGGGGTCCTGGAGGGAGATCAGGGGGGATGGGAGGGCTGGGGAGGGGTCCTGGGGGGGTTTGGGGCTGTGTGGAGGGGTCCTGGAGGAAGATCAGGGGGGCTGGGGGGGTGGGGAGGGGTCCTGGGGAGACTGGGGGGGGGTCCTGGAGGGAGATCAGGGGTCTGGGGGGGATGGGGAGGGGTCCTGGGTGGGCTTGGGGCTGTCTGGAGGGGTCCTGAAGGGAGATCAGGGGGGCTGGGGGGGCTGGAGAGGGGTCCTGGGGGGGCTTGGGGGTGCCCTGAGTGGGGAGCAGGGAGATGGGGGGGATGGGGAGAGGTCCTGGAGGGGCTGGGGGGGGTCCTGGGGGGGTGGGGAGGGGTCCTAGAGGGAGATCGGGGGGGCTGGGGGGGCTGGAGAGGGGTCCTGGGGGGAGATTGGGGGTCTGGGAGGGGTCCTGGGGGGGCTGGGGGGAGCCGTGGGGAGGTGGGGAGGGGTCCTGGGGGGAGACTGGGGGGGTGGGGAGGGGTCCTGGGGGGGCTGGGGGGGGCCCTGGAGGGGTGGGGAGGGGTCCTGGAGGGAGGTCAGGGGGGATGAGGGGGCTGGAGAGGGGTTGTGGGGGGGCTGGGGGGGGCCGTGGGGAGGTGGGGAAGGGTCCTGGGGGGAGATTGGGGGGCTGGGGGGGGTCCTGGGGGGGCTGTGGGGGTGGGCAGGGGTCCTGGGGGGGCTGGGGAGGGCCATGGGGGGGTGGGGATGGGTCCTGGGGGGAGACTGGGGGGGTGGGGAAGGGTCCTGGGGGGAGACTGGGGGGGTGGGGAAGGGTCCTGGGGGGGTGGGGAGGGGTCCTGGGGGGCTTGGGGGGGGTTCTGGGGGGGTCCTAGGGGAATGGGGGGGGATCCTGGAGGGGATGGGTGGGAGTGGGGGGTGGTCCTGGGGGGCTGGGAGGGTGGGGGGGGGGTCCTAGGGAGGGTGGGGAGGGTGGGGAGGGGTCCTGGGGGGCTTGGGAGGGGTCTGGGGGGGTCCTGGAGGGTCTGGGGGGGCTGAAGAGGGGCCCTGGGGGGGTGGGGGAAGTCTGGGGGGGGTCCTGAGGGGCTTGGGAGGGGTCTGGGGGGGTCTGGGGGGGTCGTGGGAGGCTGGGGGGGATTTGGGTGGGGGGGGGGGGGCATCCTGGGGGTCTTGGGGGAGCTGTGGGGGGGTCGTGGGGTGAAAGGAGGGGGGGGGGGATCTCCCAGAGGACCCCCCAGGGGGGGGGTCTCAGGATCTGAGGGGGGGGCAGCACCCATTGGGACCCCTCCCCAGGAACTCAGAGAGGGGAGAATCTCCTGAACCCCCACCTGGGGACCCCCAGACACCCCAAGACCCCCAAGATATAAACTGGGGGCAGCACTCCTGAGACCCCCGACTGATAAATTCACGAGACCTCCCAAAACCCCTCCCTGGGAGCAAGAAGGGGATGGGGACGGGGGGAGGTTTGTGCTCTCTTTGCCTCAACCAAAGGTTTGAGGGGGGCAAGGGGGGGTCCCAGGGGTCCTGGGGGGTTCACTCAGCCCCTTGCCCCCCCCCTTTTGACGCCCCCTCCCCATTTTTGCCCCCCCCCCCAGCACATCTGCCGCTACCTCCAGGCTGAGGCCGACAAGAAGGAGCGCCCCGATTTCCGGGAGGGTTGGAGGGGGGCCTTTAAAATGGTGAGAGACCCCCCCCCAATTAAACCCCCCACCCCCCCAGGATCTCGGGGACCCCCCCAGGAGAGTTTTGGGACCCTCATTATCCCCCCCCCCCCTTTTCCCCCCCAGAACGTCGCTCGGCAAAACAACGACAGCGACTGCGGAGCCTTCGTGCTGCAGGTGGGGGGGAATGGGGGGGTCCTGGGGGGGTCTGGGGGGGTCCTGGGGGGGTCTTGGGGGGTCTTGGGGTGTCTGGGGGAGAAGATGAGGGGGTTGGGGATTTGGGGGATGAGGTGTGAAGGGGGCAGGGAGGGAGGGGGTTGGGGGTCCTGGGGGGGTATTTGGGGTCCTGGGGGTCTTGGGTGTCTGGGGGCAGAAGGAATGGGGGCTGGGGGATTTGGGGGTCTGGGGGGGTCCTTGGGGTTTTGTTTGGGGGGGTTTTGGGGTGCTGGAGGGGTTTGGGGGGACCCAGGGCAACGTTAAGGGAAGGAAAAGGAAGCTTGAGGGGGATTTGGGGGGATTTTGGGGGGTCCTGGGGGTCTTGGGGTGTCTGGGGGCAGAAGGAATGGGGGTTGGGGGATTTGGGGGCTGGGGGATGGAGGGTTTTGGGGGGTGGGGGGATTGAGGGGTCCTGGGGTCTTGGGGTGTCTGGGGTGGGGAGAGGAGGGAGGGGTCTGGGGGTCCTGGGGGCAGAAGGATGAGGGGGTGGGGGTTGGGGGTCTGGGGGATGGAGGTGTTTCAAGGGGGGTAGAGGGAATGGGGGTTAGGGGTTTGGGGGTCCTGGGGGGGTCCTGGGGTGGAGTTTTGGGGGTCCTGGGGTTGATTTGGGGGTCCCAGGGGACAATTTGGGGGGGTCAGGGGGGGATTTGGGGGGTCCTGGGGTGGATTTGGGGGGCTCGGAGTGGGGGGTGTCAGGGGTGGGGTTGGATCCTGGGGGGTTTGGGGGTCTGGGGGGCCCAGAAGGGGTTTGGGGGTCTGGGGGTCCCGGGAGGATCTGGGGGGGCTGGGGGGGACATTTGGGGTTCCTGGGGGTCAGAGGGATAGGAGGGGTTGGGGGGTCCTGGGGGGTGGGGAGGAATGGGGGTTGAGGGGTCGAATGAGGGGATTTAGGGGGTCCTTGGGGTTGGGGGTCCTGCTGTGCCTCCCAACTCCTGGGTTCTCATAGGGGATGTGGGGGTCGGGGCCATTTTTGTCGGGGGAGGATGGGGGTCGTCCCTGAAGCCCCTCCCCATTTCTGTCCCCCCAACTCCTGTGGGGTTCTCATAGGGATGTGGGGGTTGTTTGGGGCCGTTTCTTTTGGGGGGTTGGGGGATGGGGTTCAGTCCCGGTCCCCCTGTCCCCCCTGAAGCCCCCTCCCCATTTCCTGTGTCCCCCCCCCCAGTACTGCAAGTTCCTGGCCCTGGGCCGTCCCTTCAGCTTCACGCAGCAGGACATGCCCCAGCTCCGCAGGATGATGTACAAGGAGCTCTGCCACTGCCAGCTCTCCCTCTAGGCACCTTTTGGGGACATTTCGGGACATTTTGGGACATTTCGGGGACACCTGGGAGGGGGGGGAACCCCAAAAACCCCCCCTGGACCCCCAAATCCTCACCCACCCCCCCACAAGTCTGGGGTTTGGAGGGAAAGGGGAACGGGGAAGAAAGAGAGGGGGGAGATGATTTGGGGACAGTTTGGGACATTTTGGGACATTTTGGGGACATTTGGGGACATTTGGGACATTTTGGGGACATTTGGGGAGGGGGAACCCCAAAAAACCCCCCCTGTACCCCAAAATCCTCACCCACCCCCCCACAAGTCTGGGGTTTGGAGGGAAAGGGGAATGGGGACGTAAGAGAGGGGGGAGATGATTTGGGGACAGTTTGGGGCATTTTGGGGCATTTTGGGACATTTTGGGACATTTTGGGACATTTTAGGGATATTTTGGGGACATTTTAGGGACATTTGGGGACATTTGGGGAGGGGGAACCCCAAAAAACCCCCCTGTACCCCAAAATCCTCACCCACCCCCCCACATGTCTGGGGTTTGGAGTGAGAGGGGAATGGGGAAGAAAGAGAGGGGGGAGATGATTTGGGGACAGTTTGGGGCATTTTGGGACATTTTGGGGCATTTTGGGACATTTTGGGATATTTGGGGACATTTTGGGGACAGCTGGGATGGGGGGAACCCCAAAAACCCCCCCCTGTACCCCAAAATCCTCACCCACCCCCCCACATGTCTGGGGTTTGGAGCGAGAGGGGAACGGGGAAGAAAGAGAGGGGGGAGATGATTTGGGGACAGTTTGGGGCATTTTGGGACATTTTGGGGACATTTCGGGACATTTCGGGACATTTTGGGGACATTTGGGGAGGGGGAACCCCAAAAACCCCCCCCTGTACCCCAAAATCCTCACCCACCCCCCCACAAGTCTGGGGTTTGGAGGGAGAGGGGAATGGGGAAGAAAGAGAGGGGGGAGATGATTTGGGGACAGTTTGGGGCATTTTGGGACATTTTGGGACATTTTGGGACATTTTGGGGACATTTTGGGGACATTTGGGGGGGGGAACCCCAAAACCCCCCCCGTACCCCAAGTTTTCACCCCCTTTCCCCCCCCCGTTGTGTTTTGTACCGAGAGAATAAAAGGCTGGAGGAGTCTGGAGGGGGGGCGGCTGCTTTGGGGACATTTGGGGACATTTTGGGGCTGGGGGGGGTTGGGGGAGGGGGGGGGACTTTGGGGGGGAGGTGAGGATGGGGGGGACATTGGGGGGGGACATGGGGGGGGACTTGAGGGGGGGGGGACACGATTTTGGGGACGTTTTTGGGGGTCCGGGAGGGTCTGGGGGGGTCTTGGGGGCTCTGGGGAGGTCCGGGGAGATCTGGGGGGGTCCGGGATGGTCTGGGGGGTACGGGGGGGTCTAGGGGGAGTCTGGGGGGGTTTGGGGGGCTCTGGGGGGAGTCTGGGGGGTTCTGGGGGGTCTTGGGGTTCTGGGGAGGTCCGGGAGGTTCTGGGGGTCTCTGGGGGGTCAGGGGGGGGTCTGGGGAGAGTCTGGGGGTCTTGGGGTTCTTGGGGGTCTGGGAGGTTCTGGGGTTCTGGGGGGATCTGGGGGGGTCCGGGATGGTCTGGGGGGTACGGGGGGGTCTGGGGGGAGTCTGGGGGGATCTGGGAGGTTCTGGGGGGTCTTGGGGGGTCCGGGAGGTTCTGGGGGGTTCTGGGGGGGTCCGGGGGGATCTGGGGGGTTCGGGGGGTTCTGGGGGGAGTCTGGGGGGCTCTGGGGGGTCCGGGGGGATCTGGGGAGGTCCGGGATGGTCTGGGGGCCGGAGGTTCGGGGGAGTTTGGGGGATCTGGGGGTCTTGGGGTTCTGGGGGGTCTGGGGTCTCTGGGGGATCTGGGAGGTCTGGGGGCCCAGGGGTTCTGGGGGTCCGGGGGTCTTGGGGGTCCGGGAGGGTCTGGGGCTCTGGGGGGTCCGGGGGTTCTGGGGAGTCTGGGGTCTTGGGGCTCTGGGGAGGTCTGGGGGATCTGGGGTCTGGGAGGTCTGGGGGAGTCTGGGGGACTCTGGGGGGTCTTGGGTCTGGGGTCTGGGGTCTTGGGGGTTCTTGGGGGGGTCCGGGAGGTTCTGGGGGGCTCTGGGGGGGTCCGGGGGGATCTGGGGGGGTCCGGGATGGTCTGGGGGGTACGGGGGGATCTGGTGGGGTCCGGGGGGTTCTGGGGGGGGGTCTTGGGGGCTCTGGGGAGGTCCGGGAGGGTCTGGAGGGGTTTGGGGGACTCTGGGGGGGTCTGGGGGGGTCCGGGGGTCTCTGGGGGGGTCTTGGGGGTTCTGGGGTGGTCCGGGGGGAGTCCGGGGGGATCTGGGGGGGTCCAGGAGGTTCTGGGGGGTCCGGGGGTCTCTGGGGGGGTCTCGGGGGTTCTGGGGGGCTCTGGGGAGGTCCGGGGGGAGTCCGGGGGGATCTGGGGGGGTCCGGGAGGGTCTGGGGGGGTTTGGGGGGCTCTGGGGGGGTCTCGGGGGTTCTGGGGAGGTCCGGGGGGCTCTGGGGGGGTCCGGGTGGGGGGGGGTCGCGCACACAAAGGGCTCCGCCCCTCCCCCCACCCCCCCCTTTTCCCGCGTGTCCGCCCACGTGGTCCCCGCCGGCCCCGCCCTTTCCGCCTCGCGGCTCCGCCCCGGGGGGAGGAGGGGGAGGGAGGGAGCCAATGGGAATGAGCGAAGGGCGTGGCCTGAGGGGGTTCCACCAATGGGGGGTGGGTGTGGGCGTGGCCGGGCTGGCGCTATATCAGGGGCGGCGGCGCGGGCGTGGCGGGAGCGCGCGTGAGGATGAGCGCGAGTCAGGAGAGCCGGTGGGTGGGGGAGGGGCGGGGGGGACCGAACCGGAACCAACCAACGGGACCGAACCGAACCGAAATCGAGCCGCACTGAGGCGGCGGCTCGTCCCCGCCCCCACCCCTCGTGGTGTCCCCGGGACCGGACCCGCCCCTCCCCCACCCCCTCCCCCCATCCCGATCCGGTACCGGACCCGCCCCTCCCCCCATCCCGAACCGGTACCGGACCCGCCCCTCCCCCCCCTTTCCCATTTTGGGGATTTTTCACCTTTTTTTGGGTTTTTTGGGGTTTTTTTTCCCGCCCCTCCCCCACCCCCCTTTGTGTCCCCGCGCCCCACGCGGCTGTGACGTCACCGCGCCCCGCCCCGCGCTCCCATTGGCTGCCCGCGGGGTGGGGGGGGAGGGGGAACTTCCGGTGGCTGCACGTGGAGAACGGGAAATGGGGGGGGGAGGGGAAGGGGTCAAGGGTCACGCGACCCCCACCCCCTGTCTGACCTTTGACCCCGACCCCCCCCCCCCCGCAGCCCCCGCGAGAGCGGCCCCGAGGGGATGGAACCGGAAGGAGTCATCGAGGTGGGGGAGGGGCAACTGGGAGGCACTGGGAGGGACTGGGAGGGGGGATCAGCCAGACTGGGGGCAACTGGGATGGACTGGGAGGGGGTGGGAAGGGACTGGGAGGGACTGGGAGGTGTCAGAATCATACTGGGAGGGACTGGGAAGGGGGCTCTGCCATACTGGGGGCAACTGGGATGGACTGGGAGGGGTCAGGAACAGACTGGGAGGGACTGGGATGGACTGGGAAGGGGGTTCAGCCAGACTGAGGGCAACTGGGATGGACTGGGATTGACTGGGAGGGACTGGGAAGGGGGATCAGCCAGACTGGGGGCAACTGGGATGGACTGGGAGGGGTAAGGAACAGACTGGGAGGGACTGGGATGGACTGGGAAGGGGGTTCAGCCAGACTGGGGGCGACTGGGATGGACTGGGATTGACTGGGAGGGACTGGGAGGGGGATCAGCCAGACTGGGGGCAACTGGGATAGACTGGGAGGGGTCAGGAACAGACTGGGAGGGACTGGGATGGACTGGGAAGGGGGTTCAGCCAGACTGGGGTCAACTGGGAGGGACTGGGAGGGACTGGGAAGGGGGATCAGCCAGACTGGGAGCAACTGGGATGGACTGGGAGGGACTGGGAAGGGACTGGGAGGGACTGGGATGGACTGGGAGGGACTGGGAGGGGGGATCAGCCAGACTGGGGGCAACTGGGATGGACTGGGAGGGACTGGGAGGGGGGATCAGCCAGACTGGGGGAAACTGGGAGGGACTGGGAGGGACTGGGATGGACTGGGAGGGACTGGGAAGGGGGTTCAGCCAGACTGGGGGCAACTGGGATAGACTGGGAGGGGTCAGGAACAGACTGGGAGGGACTGGGAGGGACTGGAAGGGGGTTCAGCCAGACTGGGGGCAACTGGGATAGACTGGGAGGGACTGGGAGGGAGGATCAGCCAGACTGGGGGCAACTGGGATGGACTGGGAGGACTGGGAGGGACTGGGAGGGGATCAGCCAGACTGGGGCAACTGGGAGGGACTGGGAGGGACTGGGAAGGGATGGGAGGGACTGGGAGGGACTGGGAGGGGGATCAGCCAGACTGGGGGCAACTGGGATGGACTGGGAGGGACTGGGAGGGACTGGGAGGGGGGATCAGCCAGACTGGGGGCAACTGGGATGGACTGGGAGGGACTGGGAGGGGGGATCAGCCAGACTGGGGGCAACTGGGATGGACTGGGAGGGGTCAGGAACAGACTGGGAAGGAAGCTCAGTCAGACTGGGGGCAACTGGGATTAACTGGGAGGGGAGAGAATCAAACTGGGAGGGACTGGGAAGAGAGCTCAGCCAGACTTGGGGTAACTGGGATGGACTGGGAGGGGGTGGGAAGGGACTGGGAAGGAAGAGAATCAGACTGGGATGGACTGGGAGGGGTCAGGAACAGACTGGGAGGGACTGGGAAGGGAGCTCAGACAGACTGTGGGCAACTGGGATGGACTGGGATTGACTGGGAGGGGAGAGAATCATACTGGGAGGGACTGGTAGGGGTGGGGAGGTACTGGGAGGGACTGGGAAGAGAGCTCGGGGAGACTGGGAAGGACTGGGAGGGGTGGAATCATACTGGGAGGGACTGGGACGTGATCTCAGCCAGACTGGGGGCAACTGGGAGGGGGTGGGAAAGGACTGGGAGGGACTGGGAAGAGGGTTCAGCCATACTGGGGGCAACTGGGATGGACTGGGAGGGGGTAGTAAGGGACTGGGAGGGGAGAGAATCAGACTGGGTGGGACTGGAATCATACTGGGAGGGACTGGGAAGGGAGCTCAGCTGGACTGGGAGTAACTGGGAGGGGTCAGGAACAAACTGGGAGGGGGCTGAAAGGGATTTAAGGTAACTGGGAGGGACTGGGATGAGGAGCAGCCATACTGGGAGGGACTGGGAGGGGTCAGAAACAGACTGGGAGGCACTGGGGTAACTGGGAGGGGCAAGGAATATACTGGGAGGCAACTGGGAGGGGCTGGGAACAGACTGGGAGGGACTGGAAAGAGGGATCAGTTATACTGGGGGTAACTGGGAACCACTGGGAGTCAGGAGAAGGTAACTGGGGGTAACTGGGAGGGATTGAAGTGTAACTGGGAGGGACTGGGAGGTATTGAGGTGTGACTGGGAGGCACTGGGAGGTAACTGGGAGGTCTTGAGGTGTAACTGGGTGGGACTGGGAAGCACTGGGGGGTTACTGGGATGTAACTGTGAGGCACTGGGTGGAACTGGGAGGTATTAAGGTGTGACTGGGCAGGACTGGGAGGAGCTGGGGTGTAACTGGGAGGTAACTGGGAGGGACTGGGGGTCAAGAGATGGTAGCTGGAAGTGAGTGGGAGGCACTGGGGGAAACTGGGAGGCATTGAAGTGTAACTGGGAAGTAACTGGGAGGCACTGGGTGTAACTGGGAGGTATTAAGGTGTGACTGGGCAGGACTGGGAGGAGCTGGGGTGTAACTGGGAGGTACTGGGGGTAACTGGGAGGAACTGGGTGTAACTGGGAGGGTCTGGGGGTCAAGAGGTGATAAGGGGAAGGAAGGGGGAGGGACTGGAGGTAACTGGGAGGGACTGGGGGGTTACTGGGAGGTAACTGGGAGGGAGTAGGGGCCAAGAGGTGGTAACTGGAAGTGAGTGGGAGGCACTGGGGGAAACTGGGAGGTGTTGCAGTGAAACTGGGAGGGACTGGGTGGGACTGGGGGGTAACTGGGAGGTATTGCACTGTAACTGGGAGGCACTGGGGGGTAACTGGGAGGCACTGGGGGGTAACTGGGAGGGACTGGGGGTCAAGAGGTGGGAAGGGGGAGGGAGTGGGAGGCACTGGGAGGTATTGAGGTGTAACTGGGTGGGACTGGGGGGTAACTGGGAGGTAACTGGGAGGGAGTAGGGGCCAAGAGGTGGTAACTGGAAGGGAGTGGGAGGCACTGGGGGAAACTGGGAGGTGTTGCAGTGAAACTGGGAGGGACTGGGTGGGACTGGGGGGTAACTGGGGGGTGTTGCAGTGAAACTGGGAGGGACTGAGGTGTAACTGGGAGGCACTGGGGGGTAACTGGGAGGGACTGGGTGGGACTGGGGGGTAACTGGGAGGTATTGCACTGTAACTGGGAGGCACTGGGGGGTAACTAGGAGGCACTGGGGGGTAACTGGGAGGGACTGGGGGTCAAGAGGTGGGAAGGGGGAGGGAGTGGGAGGCACTGGGAGGTATTGAGGTGTAACTGGGAGGGACTGGGGGGTAACTGGGAGGCAGTGGGGGGTTGGGACTGGGGGGTAACGGGAGGCAGTGGGGGGTTACTGGGAGGTGACTGGGAGGGACTGGTTCCCGCAGAGCAACTGGCACGAGGTGGTGGATTCCTTCGACGAGATGGCGCTGGGGGAGGCTCTGCTGAGGGGGATCTATGCCTACGGCTTCGAGAAGCCCTCGGCCATCCAGCAGCGAGCCATCCTGCCCTGCATCAAGGGTGAGCACTAACTAGTCCTTAACCAGCCTTAACTAGTCCTTAACTAACCCTAAATAGCCTTAACTAACCCATCCAGCAGCGAGCCATCCTGCCCTGCATCAAGGGTGAGGCCTTAACCAGCCTTAACTAGTCCTTAACCAGCCTTAACTAGTCCTTAACCAACCCTAACTAACCTTAAATAGCCTTAACTAACCCATCCAGCAGCGAGCCATCCTGCCCTGCATCAAGGGTGAGCACTAACTAGTCCTTAACCAGCCTTAACTAGTCCTTAACCAGCCTTAACTAGTCCTTAACCAACCTTAACTAACCCATCCAGCAGCGAGCCATCCTGCCCTGCATCAAGGGTGAGGCCTTAACCAGCCTTAACTAGTCCTTAACCAGCCTTAACTAGTCCTTAACCAACCTTAACTAGCCTTAACTAACCCCAAATAGCCTTAACTAACCCATCCAGCAGCGAGCCATCCTGCCCTGCATCAAGGGTGAGCCTTAACCAGCCTTAACTAGTCCTTAACCAGCCTTAACTAGTCCTTAACTAACCCTAACTAACCCATCCAGCAGCGAGCCATCCTGCCCTGCATCAAGGGTGAGGCCTTAACCAGCCTTAACCAGCCTTAACCAGCCTTAACTAGACCTTAACTAGCCTTAACTAACCCCAAATAGCCTTAACTAACCCATCCAGCAGCGAGCCATCCTGCCCTGCATCAAGGGTGAGCACTAACTAGTCCTTAACCAGCCTTAACTAGTCCTTAACTAGTCCTTAACTAACCCTAACTAACCCACCCAGCAGCGAGCCATCCTGCCCTGCATCAAGGGTGAGCCTTAACCAGCCTTAACTAGTCCTTAACCAGCCTTAACTAGTCCTTAACTAGCCCTAAATAGCCTTAACCAACCCTAACTAGCCCTAACCAGCCTTAACTCACCCTAACCAGCTCTTAACCAACCCATAACCAACCCATAACCAACCCATAACCAGCTGATAACCAACCCATCCCTGCCCCTCCCCGGATGACGTCACAGCCCCTCCCCCCTTGATGACGTCACTCCCCCAGGCTATGACGTCACAGCCCCTCCCTGTCGATGACATCAGGGCCCCTCCCCCTCATGATGACATCACAGCCCCTCCCCTCCCCCTGATGGTGACGTCAGGGCCCCTCCCCCTCCCTGCTGATGACGTCAGGGCCCCTCCCCTCCCCTCCCCCTGCTGATGACGTCACTCCCCAGGCTATGACGTCATCGCCCAGGCGCAGTCGGGCACCGGGAAGACGGCGACGTTCGCCATCTCCATCCTGCAGCAAGTGGAGCTGGAGCTGAAAGCCACCCAGGCCCTGGTGCTGGCACCCACCCGGGAGCTGGCGCAGCAGGTACGCACCAGTACGGACCAGTATAAACCAGTATAAATCAGTACGGACCAGTATAAACCAGTACGGACCAGTACGGACCGGTAACAGATCAGTACAGACCAGTACGGAGCAGTAACAGCCCAGTACAGAGCAGTAACAGACTTGTACAGGTCAATAACAGACCAGTACGGACCAGTATAAACCAGTACGGACCAGTATAAACCAGTACGGACCAGTATAAACCAGTACAGACCGGTACAGACCAGTACAGAGCAGTATAGACCAGTATAGACCAGTACGGAGCAGTACAGAGCAGTACAGAGCAGTAACAGACGTACGCTCAGACCAGTATAAACCAGTACGGACCAGTATAGACCAGTACAGACCAGTATAGACCAGTACGGACCAGTACAGACCAGTGCAGAGAACCAGTATAGACCAGTACGGAGCAGTAACAGCACAGTACAGAGCAGTACGACACAGGTCAAACAGACCAGTACGGACCAGTATAAACCAGTACGGACCAGTATAAACCAGTACGGACCAGTAAAGATCAGTACGGACGGTACAGATCAGTACAGACCAGTATGGAGCAGTAACAGACCAGTATGCACCAGTACAGATGAGTAACAGACGTACAGTCAATAACAGACCAGTACGGACCAGTATAAACCAGTACAGACCAGTATAAACCAGTACGGACCAGTATAAACCAGTACGGACCGGTACAGACCAGTACAGATGGGTATAAACCAGTATAGACCAGTACGGAGCAGTAACAGAGCAGTACAGAGTAGTAACAGACTTGTACAGGTCAATAACAGACCAGTACGGACCAGTATAAACCAGTACAGACCAGTATAAACCAGTACAGACCAGTATAAACCAGTACAGACCGGTACAGACCAGTGTAGACCAGTACAGACCAGTACAGACCAGTGTAGACCAGTAACAGACCACTGTAGACCAGCAGCCAGCACAGACACTCCAACCCAGTCCAACCCAGTCCAACCCAGTCCAAACCAGTCCAAACCAATCCAAACCAGTCCAAACAGACCAGTACAGACCAGTAACAGACCAGTGTAGACCAGTACAGACCAGTGTAGACCAGTAGCCAGCACAGACACTCCAACCCAGTCCAGACCAGTCCAAACCAGTCCAAACCAATCCAGACCAGTCCAAACCAATCCAAACCAGTCCAAACCAGTCCAAACCAGTCCAAACCAGTCCAGACCAGTCCAGCCCAGTTCCCCCAGCGCCTGGGCAGGGCGGTGCCTCCCGTGGTGCCGATCCCGAATCCGGTGGGGGCAGAGGGAGAGCTCCCAGTTCCCCCCAGTTCATCCCAGTCCAGCCCAGTGGCTGCTGCTGGTTCATGCCTGGGGCACAGGGGCTGCGGGGGGGGAGGGGCCGGGGGGGGTTTGGGGCAAATTGGGGAGATTTGGGGTTTTTGGGGTGATTTGAGGGGGTTTGGGGGGGTTTGGGGGGATTTGGGGCAGTTTTGGGGGGGTTTGGGGTTTTTTGGGGGGTTTTGGGTTTTTTGAGGGGGATTTTGGGGGAATTTGGGGGAATTTGGGTGGTTTTGGGGTTTTTGGGGGGTTTTGGATTTTTTGGGGGGGTTTTGGGTTTTTTGAGGGGGATTTTGGGGGAATTTGGGGTTTTTGGGGGATTTTGGGGTCTTTTTGGGGGGAAACTTGAGGTTTTTTTTAAGGGGATTTTGGGGTTTTTTGAGGGGATTTTGGGGGAATTTGGGGTTTTTTTGGGTGGTTTTGGGGTTTTTGGGGTTTGGATTTTGGGGGTTTGGGTTTTGAGGGATTTTGGGTGTTTTGGGGATTTTGGGGTCTTTTTGGGGAACTTAGGTTTTTTTTAAGGGGATTTTGGGTTTTTTTGGGGATTTTGGGGTTTTTGGAGGGAATTTTGGGGCTTCTTGGGGGGGTTTGGGGTCTTTTTGGGGAATTTTGGGGGAATTTGGGGGGTTTTGGGTTTTTTGGGGGGAATTTGGGGTCTTTTTGGGGGGGTTTTGGGGGGTTTGGGTTTTTTTGGGGGGGTTTTGGGTTTTTTTTAAGGGGATTTTGGGGGAATTTGGGGTCTTTTTGGGGGGGAAACTTTAGGTTTTTTTTAAGGGGATTTTGGGTTTTTTTGGGGGATTTTGGGGTCTTTTTGGGGGGGTTTGGGGTTTTTGGGGTCTTTTTGGTGAAGTTTGGGTTTTTGGGGGGATTTTGGGGTCTTTTGGGGTTGGGGCTTTTGGGAGAGGATTAGGGGTGGGTTTTGGGGAATTTGGGTTTTTGGGGGTTTTGGGGATTGGGTTTTTGGGTGGTTTTGGGGTTTTTGGGGTTGGGATTTTTGGGGGGTTTTGGGTTTTTGAGGGATTTTGGGGAATTTGGGGTCTTTTTGGGGGAATTTAAGGGGTTTTTTTTCAGGATTTTGGGTTTTTGGGGATTTGGGGGTCTTTTTGGGAGTTTGGGGTCTTTTGGGGGGTGGGGCTTTTGGGAGGGGATTTGGGGAATTGGGTTTTGGGGGATTTGGGTTTTTGTTTTGGGGGTGGGGTTTTTGGGTGGTTAGGGTTTTGGGGTTGGGATTTTTGGGGGATTTGGGTTTTTTTTGGGTTGGGATTTGGGGCTTTTTGGGAGGGGATTTTGGGGGAATTTGGGGTTTTTTTGTGTGGTTTTGGGGTGTTTTGGGGGTTTGGGGTTTTTTGGGGGGGTTTTGGGTTTTTTGAGGGGGATTTTGGGGGAATTTGGGGTTTTTTTTTTTAAGGGGATTTTGGGTTTTGGGGATTTTGGGGTCTTTTTGGGGGGATTTGGGGCTTTTTGGGAGGGGATTTTGGGGGAATTTGGGGTTTTTGGGGGGGTTTTGGGGTGTTTTGGGGGTTTGGGGTTTCTGGGAGGATTTGGGGGGAATTTGGGTGTTTTTGGGTTTTTTGGGTTTTCTGTTTATTTTTGGGGTGTTACAGGAAGGTTTTTTTAAGGTTATTTTTTTTGGGGTGGTGACATCACAGGGTGGGGTCTGTGACATCACGGGGCGGGGGTTATGACGTCATTTGGGGGGCGTTTTTGGGGTGGAATCCGAGGGTTTTGGGGACACTTGAGGCTTTTGGGGGGGCTTTTTATGGGGGTTTTATGGGGCTGTGATGTCACGGGTGGGGTGTGTGACATCACGGGGGGGTGTATGACATCACGGGGGGGTGTATGACGTCACTGGGTGGGTCTATGACGTCACGGGTGGGGTTGTGTGACGTCACAGATCCAGAAGGTGGTGATGGCGCTGGGGGATTACATGGGGGCTTCGTGTCACGCCTGCATCGGGGGCACCAACGTCCGGGCTGAGGTGCAGAAGCTGCAGCTGGAAGCCCCCCACATCGTCGTGGGGACCCCCGGGAGGGTCTTCGACATGCTGAACCGCAGATACCTCTGTGAGGCGCCCCCAAAACCCACGGGATTCGCCCCAAAACGGAGCTGGGGGGGTGGGGTGGGGAAAAACGCACCCAAACCTCAGGGAAATGAGCCCAAAATCCACCTGAAATCCAGGGAATCCGTCCCAGAAATCATGGGAATGGCCCCAAAATGGAGTCCCGGGGGATGAGGGGAAGCAAACCCACCCAAAACCCACGGGATTCGCCCCAAAACGGAGTTCGGGGGGTGGGGTGGGAGAAAACGCACCCAAACCTCAGGGAAATGAGCCCAAAATCCACCCAAATCCACCCGAAATCCAGGGAATCCGTCCCAGAAATCATGGGAATGGCCCCAAAATGGAGTCCCGGGGGATGGGGGGAAGCAAACCCACCCAAAACCCACGGGATTCACCCCAAAACGGAGTTAGAGGGATGGGGGGGGGAAAGAACGCACCCAAACCTCAGGGAAATGAGCCCAAAATCCACCTAAATCCACCCGAAATCCAGGGAATCTGCCCCAAAGTTCATGGGAATGGCCCCAAAATGGAGTCCTGGGGGATGGGGGAAAGCAAACCCACCCAAAACCCACGGGATTCACCCCAAAATGGAGTTGGGGGGGTGGGGTGGGAGAAAACGCACCCAAACCCCAGGGAAATGAGCCCAAAACCCACCCGAAATCCAGGGAATCCGTCCCAGAAATCATGGGAATGGCCCCAAAATGGAGTCCCAGGGGATGAGGGAAAGCAATCCCACCCAAAACCCACGGGATTCGCCCCAAAACGGAGTTAGAGGGGTGGGGGGGGAAAAACGAGCCCAAACCTCAGGGAAATGAGCCCAAAATCCACCCAAATCCACCCGAAATCCAGGGAATCTGCCCCAAAGTTCATGGGAATGGCCCCAGAATGGAGTCCCAGGGGATGGGGGAAGCAAACCCACCCAAAACCCACGGGATTTGCCCCAAAACGGAGTTGGGGGGATAGGGGGAAGGGAATGAGCCCAAACCTCAGGGAAATGAGCCCAAAACCCACCCAAACCCCAAGGGAATCCACCCAGAGACCCCCAAAATGTCCCCAAAACGTCCTAGGGGGTCCCTGTCCCCATTTGGGGGTTCCCAGGGGGTCCCTGTCCCCATTTGGGGTCCCTGTATCCATTTGGGGGGTCCCAGGGGGTCCCTGTCCCCATTTAGGGTCCCTGTCCCCATTTGGGGGTCCCGTCCCCATTTGGGGGTCCCTGTCCCCATTTGGGGGTCCTGTCCCCATTTTGGGGGTCCCTGTCCCCATTTGGGGGTTCCCAGGGGGTCCCTGTCCCTATTTGGGGGTCCCTGGGGGTCCCTGCTCCCATTTTGGGGTCCCTGTCCCCATTTTGGGGTCCCTGTCCTCATTTGGGGGTCCCTGTCCTCATTTGGGGGGTCCCAGGGGGTCCCTGTCCCCATTTTGGGGTCTCTGTCCCCATTCGGGGGTTCCATCCCCATTTGGGGGTTCCCAGGGGGTCCCTGTCCCCATTTGGGGGTCCCGTCCCCATTTTGGGGTCTCTGTCCCCATTTGGGGGTCCCTGTCCCCATTTGGGGGGTTCCTGTCCCCATTTGGGGGGTCCCAGGGGGTCCCTGTCCCCATTTGGGGTCCCTGTCCCCAAGGGGGGGTCCCTGTCCCCATTTGGGGTCTCTGTCCCCATTTTGGGGGTCCCTGTCCCCATTTGGGGGGTCCCAGGGGGTCCCATCCGCATTTTGGGGTCCCTGTCCCCATTTGGGGGGTCCCAGGGGGTCCCATCCGCATTTTGGGGTCCCTGTCCCCATTTGGGGGGTCCCTGTCCCCATTCAGGGGGTCCCAGGGGGTCCCTGTCCCCATTTTGGGGTCTCTGTCCCCATTTTGGGGTCCCTGTCCCCATTTGGGGGTCCCATCCGCATTTTGGGGTCCCTGTCCCCATTTGGGGGGTCCCATCCCCATTTTGGGGTCCCTGTCCCCATTTGGGGGGTCCCAGGGGGTCCCATCCCCATTTGGGGGTCCCTGTCCCTATTTGGGGGTCCCGTCCCCATTTGGGGGGTCTCAGGGGGTCCCTGTCCCCATTTGGGGGTCCCTGTCTCCATTTGGGGTCCTTGCCCCCATTTGGGGGGTCCTGTCCCCATTTTGGGGTCCCTGTCCCCATTTGGGGGTCCCAGGGGGTCCCTGTCCCCAATTGGGGGTCTCTGTCCCCATTTTAGGGTCCCTGTCCCCATTTGAGGGGTCCTTGCCCCCATTTTGGGGTCCCTGTCCCAATCTGGGGGGTCCCTGTCCCCATTTGGGGGGTCCCAGGGGGTCCCATCCCCATTTGGGGGTCCCTGTCCCCATTTGGGGTCCCTGTCCCCATTTGGGGGGTCCCAGGGGGTCCCTGTCCCCATTTGGGGTCCCTGTCCCCATTTGGGGGTCCCGTCCCCATTTGGGGGTCCCTGTCCCCATTTGGGGTCCCATCCCCATTTGGGGGGTCCCATCCCCATTTGGGGGTCCCATCCCCACTTGGGGGTCCCATCCCCATTTGGGGGTCCCTGTCCCCATTTGGGGGTCCCATCCTCATTTGGGGGGTCCCAGGGGGTCCCATCCCCATTTTGGGGGTCCCTGTCCCCATTTGGGGGTCCCTGTCCCCATTTGGGGGTTCCCAGGGGGTCCCTGTCCCCATTTGGGGTCCCTGTCCCCATTTGGGGGTCCCATCCCCACTTGGGGGTCCCATCCCCATTTGGGGGGGGTCCCCCCTGCCCACTGATGACCCCGTGCGTGTCACCTGACCCCGGGGGGGGTCCCGGCCCCGCGTTCTGCCCGGCCCGGGGGTCCCCATCCCCCCGGGGGGTGATCACCCCAAAAAGGGCTGAGGGCGGCCAGGGGGGGGCACGGGACCCCCCCAGGGGAACCCCCAAAACCCACAGGGACCCCCCCAGGACCCCTTGATCACCCCAAGGATCCCTAAACCCCCCCAGGACCACCCTGGGACCCCCCAAAACCCTCCCCAGGAATCCCGAGACCCCCCTAAGACCCCCAGAAACCCCCCCAGGACCCCTTGATCACCCCAGGGACCCCTAAACCCCCCCCAGGACCACCCTGGGACCCCCAAAACCCTCCCCAGGGACCCTGAGACCCCCAGGGACCCTTTTAGAACCCCAAAACCCCTTCCAGATCCCTCAGGGACCCCCAGAAACCCCCCCAGGACCCCCTAAACCCCCCCAGGGACCCTTTTAGCACCCCAAAACCCCTTCCAGACTCCTCAGTGACCCCCCAAGACCCCCTAAACCCCCCCAGGGACCCTTTTAGCACCCCAAAACCCCTTCCAGACTCCTCAGTGCCCCCCAAGACCCTAAACCCCAGGACCCTTTTAGCACCCCAAAACCCCTTCCAGACTCCTCAGTGACCCCCCCAGGACCCCCTAAACCCCCCCAGGGACCCTTTTAGCACCCCAAAACCCCTTCCAGACTCCTCAGTGACCCCCCCAAGACCCCCTAAACCCTTTTAGCACCCCAAAACCCCTTCCAGACCCCTCAGGGACCCCCCAGGAACCCTTTTAGCACCCCAAAACCCCTTCCAGACTCCTCAGTGACCCCAAGACCCCCTGGGCTTTTAAAACCCCTTCCAGACTCCCCCAGGACCCTTCCTTCTCCACGGGACCCCCCCCAGCTTTTCTCCTGGGGTCTCCCCTTTTAACCCCAAATGTAATTTAATTTTTTTTCCCCCCCCCAGCCCCCAAATTCATCAAGATGTTTGTGCTGGACGAGGCAGACGAGATGCTCAGCAGGGGCTTCAAGGACCAGATCTATGACATCTTCCAGAAGCTGAGTGGGAACACGCAGGTGGGGGGGGCCCGGGGGGGGGGGCACCCCAAAAAGCCCTGCCCCTCCCCCCCCCTTCCCTTCCCTTCCCTAAACTGAGGGAGGGACCCCCAAGCCCTTCCCTGAGACCCCAACCCCTTCCTTGAGACCCCAACCCCTCCCTGAGACCCCAACCCCTCCCTGAACCTCTGGGGTGGGATAGGAAATGAGGGGGGGGGTCCCAGAGGGGGATTTGGGGGTCCCTGAAAAGAACTTGGGGTCTCAGGTAGGATTTGGGGTCTCTAAAGGGGGATTTGGGGGTCCCAGAGGGGGATTTGGGGGTCCCAGAAAGGATTTGGGGTCTTAAAGGGGACTTGGGGGTCCCAAAGATTTGGGGGTCCCAGGGGGGGATTTGGGGGTCCCTGAAAAGGATTTGGGGTCTCTAAAGGGGGATTTGGGGGTCCCAGAGAGGGATTTGGGGTCTCTGAGGGGGATTTGGGGGTCCCTGAAAAGGATTTGGGGTCTCTAAAGGGGGATCTGGGGGTCCCAGAGGGGATTTGGGGTCCCAGAGGGGGATTTGGGGGTCCCAAGGGAGGATTTGGGGGTCCCAGGGGGATTTGGGGTCTCTAAAGGGGGATTTGGGGGTCCCAGAGAAGGATTTGGGGGTCCCATAAAGGATTTGGGGTCTCTAAGGGGGATTTGGGGGTCCCAGAGAAGGATTTGGGGTCCCAAAGAAGAACTGGGGGTCCCAGAAGGGATTTGGGGGTCCCAGAAAAGGATTTGGGGTCTTTAAAGGGGCTTGGGGGTCCCAATTCGAGGTTTCAAAGGGGGATTTGGGGGTCCCTGAAAAGGATTTGGGGTCTCAGGTAGGATTTGGGGTCTCTAAAGGGGGATTTGGGGGTCCCAGAGGGGGATTTGGGGGTCCCTGAAAAGGATTTGGGGTCTCAGGAGGATTTGGGGGTCCCAGAGAGGGATTTGGGGGTCCCAAAGAAGGATTTGGGGTCTCTAAAGGGGGATTTGGGGGTCCCAGAGGGGGATTTGGGGGTCCCAAGGGGGTATTTGGGGGTCCCAGAGGGGGATTTGGGGGTCCCTGAAAAGGATTTGGGGTCTCAGGAGGATTTGGGGTCTCTAAAGGGGCATCTGGGGGTCCCAGAGGGGGATTTGGGGGTCCCAGTAAAGGATTTGGGGTCTCTAAAGGGGGATTTGGGGTCCCAGAGGGGGATTTGGGGTCTCAAAAGGGGGATTTGGGGGTCCCAGAGGGGGATTTGGGGGTCCCTGAAAAGGATTTGGGGTCCCAGAGAGGGATTTGAGGGTCCCAGAGGGGGATTTGGGGGTCCCTGAGAAGGATTTGGGGTCTCAGGTAGGATTTGGGGTCTCTAAAGGGGGATTTGGGGTCCCAGAGGGGGATTTGGGGGTCCCAGGGGGTATTTGGGGTCCCAAGGGGGTATTTGGGGTCCCAGGGGGGTATTTGGGGTCCCAGAGAAGGATTTGGGGGTCCCAAGGGGGTATTTGGGGTCCCAGGGGGGGGTTTGAGTCCCAGCCCTTCACCGTGTCCATTTTTTGGGTCCTTTTTGGGTTTTTTCAGGCCCTGGGGTTTGATTTTTGGGGGATTTTGAGCTCCTGGGGAGGGGGATTTGGGGTTTTTTTATTTTTGGGGAGGGGTCTAACCCCCGTTTTGTGTCTTTTTCCCCCCTCCCCAGGTGGTTTTACTCTCGGCCACGATGCCTTTGGATGTCCTGGAGGTGACCAAGAAGTTCATGAGGGACCCGATCAGGATCCTGGTGAAGAAGGAGGAGCTGACCCTGGAGGGGATCCGACAGTTCTACATCAACGTGGAGAGGGAGGTGGGTGTGGGGAGGGGGCTGCGACCCCCACAGACCCCCAGGCAGTTATTGGGGGGGGGTTGGGGGGTCCCAAACACCTGGGAGACTTTGTTTGGGGGGAGGTTTTGGGGGTCCTGAGTGTTTGGGTTCTTTTTTGGGGAGGTTTTGGGGGGTCCTGAGCACCAGGTCAATTTGGGGAGAGGTTTGGGGGTCCCAAACACCTGGGACCCTTTTCTGGGGGGCTTTTGGGGGTCCTGGATGTCTGGGTTCTTTTTTGGGGGGGTCCCAAACACCTGGGACCCTTTTTTGGGGAGAGGTTTGGGGGTCCTGAGTGTTTTGGGGGGAGGTTTTGGGGGGTCCTGAGCACCTGGGTCCAATTTGGGGAGAGGTTGGGGGTCCCAAACACCTGGGAGACTTTGTTTGGGGGGAGGTTTTGGGGGTCCTGAGTGTTTTGGGGGGGGTTTTGGGGGGTCCTAAGCACCTGGGACTCTTTTTTGGGGAGGTTTTGGGGGTCCTGAGCACCAGGGTCCAATTTGGGGAGAGGTTTGGGGGTCCCAAGCACCTGGGGGACTTTGTTTGGGGGGGGTTTGGGGGTCCCAAACACCTGGGACTCTTTTTTGGGGAGGTTTTGGGGGTCCTGAGTGTTTGGGTTCTTTTTTTGGGGAGGTTTTGGGGGGTCCTGAGCACCAGGGTCCAATTTGGGGAGAGGTTTGGGGGTCCCAAACACCTGGGACCCTTTTCTGGGGGGGCTTTTGGGGGTCCTGGATGTCTGGGTTCTTTTTTGGGGGGGTCCCAAACACCTGGGAGCCTTTTTGGGGGAGGTTTTGGGGGGTCCTGAATGTTTGGGGGGGGGGTTTTGGGGTCTTGAGCACCTGAGACCCTTTTTTGGGGAGAGGTTTGGGGGTCCTGAATGTCTGGGGGGTTCTTTTGGGGAGGTTCTGGGGGGTCCTGAGCACCAGGGTCCAATTTGGGGAGAGGTTTGGGGGTCCCAAGCACCTGGGACCCTTTTTTGGGGAGGTTTTGGGGGTCCTGGATGTCTGGGTTCTTTCTTGGGGGGGTCCCAAACACCTGGGACCCTTTTTGGGGGAGAGGTTTGGGGGTCCTGAATGTTTAGGGGGGAGGTTTTGGGGGTCCTGAGCACCTGGGTCCAATTTGGGGAGAGGTTTGGGGGTCTTGAGCACCTGGGACTCTTTTTTGGGGAGAGGTTTGGGGGTCCTGGATGTCTGGGTTCTTTTTTGGGGGGGTCCCAAACACCTGGGAGCCTTTTTGGGGAGGTTTTAGGGGTCCTGAATGTTTGGGGGGGGTTTTGGGGTCCCGAGCACCTGGGACTCTTTTTTGGGGAGAGGTTTGGGGGTCCCAAGCACCTGGGACCCTTTTCTGGGGGGGCTTTTGGGGGTCCTGAATGTCTAGGGGGTCTTTGAGGGGAGGTTTTGGGGGGTCCTGAGCACCAGGGTCCAATTTGGGGAGAGGTTTGGGGGTCCTGAGCACCTGGGACCCTTTTTTGGGGGGGCTTTTGGGGGTCCTGGATGTCTGGGGTGGATTCTGGGGGGGTTTTGGGGGGTCCTGGCTCCAGTTTTGGGTGGGTTTTGGGGTCCGCATGGTCCAAGGATTTGTGGGGAGCCCCCCCCGTGGCCCCCCCACAGTCACCCCATGCCAGAACAACCCCAAACCCCCCCGAAACCATGGACCCCCCCCCCCCAATGCTGTGGGGACGGTCCCTGAACCGGGGGGGACACCCCAGGGGGCCCGTGGGGTCTCTGTGGGGTCTTCAGGGGTCCCGTGGGGTCTCTGTGGGGTCTCTGTGGGTCCTGTGGGGTCTCTATGGGGTCTCTGTGGGGTCTTTAGGGGTCCCATGGGGTCTCTGTGGGTCCCGTGGGGTCTCTGTGGGGTCTTTAGGGGTCCCATGGGGTCTCTGTGGGGTCTCTGTGGGTCCCGTGGGGTCTCTGTGGGGTCTTTAGGGGTCTCTGTGGGGTCTCTGTGGGTCCTGTGGGGTCTCTGTGGGGTCTCTATGGGGTCTCTGTGGGTCCCGTGGGGTCTCTGTGGGGTCTTTAGGGGTCCCGTGGGGTCTCTGTGGGTCCCGTGGGGTCTCTAGGGGTCCTGTGGGGTCTCTGTGGGGTCTCTGTGGGTCCCATGCAGTCTCTGTGGGGTCTCTGTGGGTGCTGTGGGGTCTCTGTGAGGTCTTTAGGGGTCCTGTGGGGTCTCTGTGGGTCCCGTGGGGTCTCTGTGAGGTCTTTAGGGGTCCTGTGGGGTCTCTGTGGGTCCCGTGGGGTCTCTAGGGGTCCTGTGGGGTCTCTGTGGGGTCTCTGTGGGTCCCTATGGGGTCTCTGTGGGTCCCGTGCAGTCTCTATGGGGTCTCTGTGGGTCCCGTGGGGTCTCTAGGGGTCCTGTGGGGTCTCTGTGAGGTCTTTAGGGGTCCCGTGGGGTCTCTGTGGGTCCTGTGGGGTCCCTGTGGGTCCCTATGGGGTGTCTACGGGTCCTTATGGGTCCGTGGGGTTCCTATGGGGTCCCTGTGGGTCCCGTGGGGTCTCTGTGGGTCCCTCTAGGATCTCTGTGGGTCCTGTGGGGTCTCTGTGGGTCCTGTGGGGTCCATGTGGGTCCCTATGGGGTGTCTATGGGTCCCGTGGGGTTTCTATGGGGTCTTTAGGGGTCCTGTGGGGTCTCTGTGTGTCCCGTGGGGTCTCTTTGGGTTCCTATGGGTCCCGTGGGGTCTTTGTGGGGTCTCTGTGGGTTCCGTGGGGTCTCTGTGGGGTCTGTGGGTGATCCCTGACCCGTGTCCCTGTGTCAGGAGTGGAAGCTGGACACGCTGTGTGACCTGTGGGGTCCTTATGGGTCCTGTGGGGTCTCTGTGGGTTCCGTGGGGTCTCTGTGGGTCCCGTGGGTGACCCCTTACCCCGTGGGGTGTCAGGAGTGGAAGCTGGACACGCTGTGTGACCTGTGGGGTCTCTGTGGGTTCCTATGGGTCCTGTGGGGTCTTTATGGGTCCTGTGGGGTCTCTGTGGGTCCTGTGGGTCCTGTGGGGTCTCTGTGGGTCCCGTGGGTGATCCCTTACCCCGTGGGGTGTCAGGAGTGGAAGCTGGACACGCTGTGTGACCTGTGGGGTCTCTGTGGGGTCTGTGGGGTCTCTGTGTGTCTCGTGGGGTCTCTGTGGGTTCCGTGGGGTCTCTGTGGGTCCCGTGGGGTCTCTGTGGGTCCCGTGGGTGACCCCTTGCCCCGTGGGGTGTCAGGAGTGGAAGCTGGACACGCTGTGTGACCTCTACGAGACGCTGACCATCACCCAGGCCGTCATCTTCATCAACACCCGGCGCAAGGTGGATTGGCTGACGGAGAAGATGCACGCCCGGGACTTCACCGTGTCCGCCATGGTGGGGAATGGGGCTGGGGGCTTCCCCAGGGCTGGGGAATGGGGCTGGGGGCTTCAGCATGAGGGGAAATGGGGCTGGGGGCTTCCCCAGGGCTGGGAAATGGGGCTGGGGGCTTCAACATGAGGGGAAATGGGGCTGGGGGCTTCCCCAGGGCTGGGGGATGGGGAGGAAATGGGGCTGGGGGAGGGGAAATGGGGCCCTTTGCTGACCCCGCCCCTTTTCCCTGACCCCTCCTCCTTTCCCTTGGCCCCTCCCCTTTCCCTTGGCCCCTCCCCTTCCCCTTGGCCCCTCCCCCATTTCCCTGACCCCTCCCCCATTTCCCTTGCCCCTCCCCCTCTCCCTTGGCCCCTCCCCATTTCCCTGACCCCTCCCCTTCTCCTGACCCCGCCCTCCTTTCCTGACCCTTCCCCCGTTTCCCTTGCCCCTCCCCCTTTCCCTTGGCCCCTCCCCATTTCCCTGACCCCTCCCCTTTTCCCTTGGCCCCTCCCCCATTTCCCTGGCCCCTCCCCATTCCCTTGGCCCCTCCCCTTTTCCCCTGACCCCTCCCCCATTTCCTTTACCCCTCCCCCTTTCCTTTGCCCCACCCCCTTTCTGACCCCTCCCCTTTTTCCTTGACCCCTCCTCCTTTCCCTTGGCCCCTCCCCTTTCCCCTCATCCCTTTCCCTTTGCTCCTCCCCATTTCCCTGACCCCTCCCCATTCCCTTGGCCCCTCCCCCATTTCCCTGACCCCTCCCCTTTTCCCTTGGCCCCTCCCCCATTTCCCTGACCCCTCCCCCCTTTCCCTGACCCCTCCCCTTTTCCCTTGGCCCCTTTCCCTTGGCCCCTCCCCCTTTCCCTTGGCCCCACCCCCTTTCTGACCCCTCCCCCATTCCCTTGGCCCCTCCCCTTTCCCCTCACCCCTTTCCCTTTGCTCCTCCCCATTTCCCTGACCCCTCCCCATTTCCCATGGCCCCACCCCCTTTCTGACCCCTCCCCATTCCCTTGGCCCCTCCCCCATTTCCCTGACCCCTCCCCTTTTCCTTGGCCCCTCCCCTTTTCCCCTGACCCCTCCCCCATTTCGTTTACCCCTCCCCCTTTCCTTTGCCCCACCCTCTTCCTGACCCCTCCCACTTTCCCTTGGCCCCTCCTCCATTTCCCTGACCCCTCCCCTTCTCCTGACCCCGCCCTCCTTTCCTGACCCTTCCCCCGTTTCCCTTGCCCCTCCCCCTTTCCCCTGGCCCCTCCCCTTTCCCTTGGCCCCTCCCCTTTTCCCTTGGCCCCTCCCCTTTCCCTTGGCCCCTCCCCATTTCCCTTGACCCCTCCCCTTTCCCTTGGCCCCTCCCCATTTCCCTGACCCCTCCCCATTCCCTGACCCCTCCCCTTTCCTTTGGCCCCTCCCCTTTCCCTTGGCCCCGCCCCTTTCCCCTCGGCCCCGCCCCCAGCACGGGGACATGGACCAGAAGGAGCGTGACGTCATCATGCGGGAGTTCCGGTCGGGCTCCAGCCGGGTGCTGATCACCACGGACCTGCTGGTCAGTGGGGGGATGGGATGGGGGGTGATGGGGGGGCTGGGGGGGGTGAACCCCGTGTCTGACCCACCCCACACCCCACGGACACCCCACGGACACCCCACGCCCCCCCCAGGCCCGTGGGATCGACGTGCAACAAGTGTCCCTGGTGATCAACTACGACCTGCCGACCAATAGGGAGAACTACATCCATAGGTGGGGGAGGGGAGGGGAAAGGGGGGGGAGGGGGGGGAAATGGGGAGGGGGGAGAGGGGGGAGGGGCAGGGAAAGGGGGAGGGGAATAGGGATGGGGGAGGGGTGGGAAGAAGGGGGGAGGGGACTGGGGGGAGGGGGATGGGAAAGGGGGGGAGGGGTGGGAAATGGGGATGGAAAGGTGGGAAATGGGGGGAGGGGAAATGGGAAATGGGGGTAAAAAGGAAAATGGGAAAGGGGGGAGAAGAGGGGGAGGGGTGGGAAAAGGGGGGGTGTGGGGAAAAGGGGGGGGGAAGAGGGGGGAGGGGACTGGGGGGAGGGGGATGGGAATGAGGGGGGAGGGGTGGGAAATGGGGAGGGGGGAGAGGGGAGGGGTGGGAAATGGGGGTAAAAAGAAGGAAAATGGGAAAGGGAGGAGAAGAGGGGGAGGGGTGGGAAAAGGGGGGAAATGGGGAAATGGGGGGAGGGGAAATGGGAAAGGGGGGGAGGGGTGGGAAATGGGGGGGATGTGGGGAAATGGGGGGGGAAATGGGGGAGGGGGATGGGAATGAGGGGGGAGGGGTGGGAAATGGGGTTAAGGAAAATAGGAAAGGTGAGAAGAGGAGAAAAGGGGAGGGGAAAGTGGGAAAAGGGGGAGAGGGAAAGGGATGAGGAGTGGGAGAAGGGGGGGAGCGGTAGGAAAAGGGGGGAGGGGGATGGGAATGAGGGGGGAGGGGTGGGAAATGGGGGGGGAGGGGTGGGAAATGGGGGGGATGTGGGGAAAAGGGGGGGAAAATAGGGGTAAAAAGAAGGAAAATGGGGGTGGGGAAGTGGGGGGGAAAGATTTAGGGGGTGGGATGTGAAGATTTTGGGGGGGATCTGAGGTTTTGGGGGGATCTGAGGTTTTGGGGGGAAATGTGAGGATTTTGGGGGATCTGAGGATTTGGGGGTCTGAGGATTCAGCAAGGGACAGGAAATTTTTGGGGGAAATGTGGGGTTTTAGGGGGGATGTGGGGTTTTGGGGCATGTGAAGTTTTTGGGGGAAATGTGAGGATTTTGGGGGATCTGAGGGTTTTGGGGGGCTGAAGATTTTTTGGGGAGGAATTGAGGTTTTTTTGGGGGGGGAAATGAAAGGTTTTGGGGGGAAATGTGAGGATTTGGGGGGGCTGAAGATTTTTGGGGGAGGAATTGAGGACTTTTTGGGGGGGAAATGAAAGGTTTTGGGGGGTGGGATGTGATGATCTGGGGGGGATCTGAGGATTTGGGGGGAAATGTGAAGATTTTGGGGGTAGATGTGAGGATTTTGGGGGATCTGAGGATTTTGGGGGGAATGTGAGGTTTTGGGGGGGGGATGTGAGGTTTGGGGGGGAATTAAAGATTTTGTGGGGCTGTGAGGATTTTGGGGGAAAATGTGAGTTTTTTTGGGGGGGATGTGAGGTTTTTGGGGGCATGTGAAGTTTTTGGTGAGAAACGTGAGGATTTTGGGGGATCTGGGGATTTTGGGGGGGGTTGTGAGGATTTGGGGGGGGGATGTGAGGTTTTGGGGGGAAATGTGAGGATTTTGGGGGATTTTGGGGGGCTGAAGATTTTTTTGGGGAGGAATTAAGGATTTTTGGGGGGGATCTCTGAGGATTTGGGGGGGATCTGAGGGTTTTAGGGGGGGATCTGAGGATTCAGGGAAGGACATGAAGATTTTTGGGGTGAAACCTGAGTGTTTTGGGGTTCCCCAGGATCGGGCGGGGGGGTCGTTTCGGCCGGAAGGGCGTGGCCATCAACATGGTGACCGAGGAGGACAAAAGGACCCTGAGGGACATCGAGACCTTTTACAACACGGCCATCGAGGAGATGCCCCTCAACGTCGCCGACCTCATCTGACCCCCCCCCAAAGACCCCCCCCCCAAAAAGCCCCCTCCCCAAAACCCCCCCATCCCCCCCTCCCCCATCCCCCACCATTTATTTGTTTTTTCTTGGGGTTTTTTTTGTCCCTTTTTGGAATAAACGTCACAAATTCCCCTCCCCCCCCATCACAGGGACCCCTCCCCCACATTTGGGGTCTCCCCTCCCCCACACTTTGGGGTCTCCCCCCATCTTGGGGTCCCCCCCCCTTTTTGTAACGTTTATTTATTGGAATAAAAGCGACTTTGGGAAAAAAAAATAATGGGATTGAGAGGGGGGGGGAAATGGGGGGCAGAGACCCCGCTGTGGGGCAGAGACCCCACTATGGGGCAGAGACCCCGCTATGGGGCAGAGACCCCGCTGTGGGGCAGAGAGGGGGGTGGGGACCCCAATGTTTTGGGGTTGGGGGGGAGGGGGAAAGGAAGAAGAAAAAAATCACCATTTTGGGGGGGTTCCAAAAGTTCCTTTATTGCCCCAAGATGTGGGGCTGAGACCCCCAAGTTCTCCCCACGTGTGTGGGTCCTGCCCCCCAAGTTCTCCCCACATATGTGGGGCTGAGACCCCCCCATGTTCTCCCCACTCATGGGGGTCCCAGACATTTAGATCCCCCCCTACGTGTGGGTCCTGCCCCCCAACTTCTCCCCACACCTGGGGCTGAGACCCCCAAGTTCTCCCCACACGTGGGGCTGAGACCCCCAAGTTCTCCCCACACGTGTGGGTGTCCCAGACCCCCAACTACTCCCCACATATGTGGGGCTGAGACCCCCAAGTTCTCCCCCAACTTCTCCCCACATGTGGGGGTCCAAGACCCCCACGTTCTCCCCACTTATGGGGGTCCCAGACCTTAAGGTCACCCCCCACGTGTGGGTCTTGCCCCCCAAGTTCCTCCCCACATATGTGGGGCTGAGACCCCCCCAAGTTCTCCAACTTCTCCCCACATATGGGGGTCCCAGACCCCCAGTATCTCCCAATTGAGCTGAGACCCCCAAGTTCTCCCCACACATGTGGGGGTCCCAGACCCCCAACTACTCCCCACATATGTGGGGCTGAGACCCCCAACTTCTCCCCCAACTTCTCCCCACATACGGGGGTCCCAGACCCCCACAACTCTCCTCACATATATGGGTCAGAGACCCCCAACTTCCCCCCACACGTGGGGTCCAGACCCCCAAGTTCTCCCCACACGTGGGGCTGAGACCCCCAAGTTCTCCCCACACGTGTGGGTGTCCCAGACCCCCAACTACTCCCCACATATGGGGGTCCCAGACCCCCAATATCTCCCAATTGAGCTGAGACCCCCAACTTCTCCCCACTCATGGGGGTCCCAGACCTTTAGGTCCCCCCCCACGTGTGGGTCTTGCCCCCCAAGTTCCTCCCCACATATGTGGGGCTGAGACCCCCCCAAGTTCTCCAACTTCTCCCCACATATGGGGGTCCCAGACCCCCACAACTCTCCTCACAGATATGGGTCAGAGACCCCCAACTTCCCCCCACACGTGGGGTCCAGACCCCCAAGTTCTCCCCACACGTATGGGTGTCCCAGACCCCCAACTACTCCCCACATATGTGGGGCTGAGACCCCCAAGTTCTCCCTCAACTTCTCCCCACATGTGGGGGTCCAAGACCCCCACGTTCTCCCCACTCATGGGGGTCCCAGACCTTTAGCTCTCCCCCCACGTGTGGGTCCTGCCCCCCAACTTCTCCCCACACGTGGGGCTGAGACCCCCAACTTCTCCCCACACGTGTGGGTGTCCCAGACCCCCAACTACTCCCCACATATGTGGGTCAGAGACCCCCAAGTTCTCCCCATATGGGGGTCCCAGACCTTTAGCTCCCCCCCCACGTGTGGGTCCTGCCCCCCAAGTTCTCCCCACACGTGGGGTCCAGACCCCCAACTTCTCCCCATATGGGGGTCCCAGACCTTTAGCTCCCCCCCACGTGTGGGTCCTGCCCCCCAAGTCCCCCCCAAACCCCGGGGTCCCCTCTGATCCTCACCCCTGCAGCTCCCGTGCCAGAGCCTCCCGGATCCTCCTGGCTTCTTCCTCCTCCTCCTCCTCCTCCTCCTCCTCCTGGGTGCCTGGGGGGCTCTGGGGGGGCTCTGGGGGTGGGGGTGCAGCCCATGTTGGGGGGATGGGGTCCCCCCGAGCCGTGCAGAGGTTGTGGAGGAGGCAGACGGCGGCCAGGAGGGTGGGGAGGAAGCCCAGGTCCGTGTCGTTCCTTTTCTGCAGACACCTCCAGCGACCCCGCAGCCTCCCCAAAGCCCCCCGGGCACGGGCACGAGAGACCCCCGCCAGGGCATTGAAACGGACCCGGCCCACAGAACCACCCCCAGAACCACCAGAACCCCCAGAACCACCCCCTGAAAACCCTGAACACCCCAGAACCTCAGAACCCCCCGAAACCTCGGAACCCCCTGAAAGCGGAGAAACCGCCCCAGAAATCCCTGAAACCTGAGAAACCCCCCCAAAAAAAACCCTTGAAACCTCAGGACCCCCCCCAGAACCGATACCAGAACCACCAGAACCACCAGAACCACCCCCTGAAAACCCTGAACACCCCAGAACCTCAGAACCCCCCGAAACCTGAGAAACCGCCCCAGAAATCCCCAAAACCTGAGAAACCCCCCCAAAAAAACCCCTTGAAACCTCAGGACCCCTCTCAGAACCCCTCTCAGAACCGATACCAGAACCACCAGAACCCCTCAAGACCCCAGAACCTCCCCCCAAAACCTCTGAACCCCCCGGAACCTCTGAACCCCCTGAAAGCGGAGAAACCGCCCCAGAAATCCCTGAAACCTGAGAAACCCCCCCAAAAAAACCCCTTGAAACTTCAGAACCGGTACCAGAACCCCCTGAAACTTCAGAACCGGTACCAGAACCCCCCCCAGAACCCCTCGAAACTTCAGGAACCCCCCCAAAACACCGTGAAACTTCAGAACCGGTACCAGAACCCCCCCCAGAACCCCTCGAAACCTCAGGAGCCCCCCCAGAACCCCGAAACCAGACCCCCCCAAAACACCTGAAACCTCAGAACCGGTACCAGAACCCCCCAGAACTCCTTGAAACTCAGACCCCCCAACACCTGAAACTTCAGAACCGGTACAGAACCCCCCAGAACCCCTCGAAATCAGACCCCCAAAACCCAAACACACCCCCAGAACCCCTTGAAACTTCAGGACCCCCCCCAAAACACCTTGAAACCTCAGAACCGGTACCAGAACCTCCCCCAGAACTCCTTGAAACTTCAGAACCCCCCCCAAAACACCTTGAAACTTCAGAACCGGTACCAGAACCCCCCCCAGAACCCCTTGAAAGTTCAGAACCCCCCCCAAAACCCCTTGAAACTTCAGAACCGGTACCAGGAACCCCCCCAGAACCTCTCAAAACCTCCGAACCCCCTTCAGAACCCCTCGAACCCCCTGCCGAACCCCCCGAACCCACCTCCTCCCTGCTGTAGGGCACCATGAGCCAGGGCAGGAGGGGGTCCTGGGGTCTCCCCAGGAGATAAGGAGGCACCGACACCCCTTGGATCGGAACCGGCGGTACCGGGCAGACCCCCGCCCAGTTCCTCTTGGCTCGCCGGTACAGAACCGACCTCCGGAACCCCCACCCGGGGGGGGTGACCTCGATGTTCCAGAAACACCCGTGGGCATCCACGGCGGCTTGGAGGATCACGGAATGCCACCCGCGACCGTCGCTGAAGAGAGCAGCATCCTCGGGAGGGGCTCGGATCGGAACCGAGAGCCGGGCCAGGACCCCCACGAGCTGGGGAAGGGGGAAACCCCCGGGGGTCTTCGGGGGGGAAGCGTAGAGAGGGGCGAGGGTGGCGACCAAAGCTTCGCAGACATCGCGGAGGATCTTACAGACGGTGGAACGGGAGACTCCGAACTGCTGCTCCACGGCCCGGTACTCGGTGCAGGTCCCCAAACGCCAGAGGGTCAATGCGAGCCGAACCTCAGCCGGTACCGCTCTCCTCATGCTGGTGTCCCGGCGTTGGATGGCGGCTCGGAGCCTCCCGCAAAGGAAATCAAAAGTGGAAGGAGCCAAGCGGAAGTTTTCCACCCACTCGCCCTGGCTGAAGGATTTGGACCGAACCGTCTCCCAGAACGCCGAACTCCGCCATTTGCTCCACAGCCGCCGCTCCCGCCCTGAGGGCAACAAGGAACGGGACGGGGCCCCGCTGCCGCCTCCCGCCAGCAGCCACAGAGCGGCGAAACGACGCCGGTTCCGAGCTCCGGAGCGACGGTGCCGGTTGGAGCGGAGGCGCCGGGCGGCTTCTCGCAACCTCCGGCCCCGCTGAAGCCTCAGGAAGGAGAGGACGAAGAGGGCGACGGCGCCTCGGGACAAGGCGGCCGCCGCCGCCATCTTCAGGCGCTTACGCTGCTGGCGTAGGGAAGCGGCGGGCGGGGCGGGGAAAGGCGCTGCGCATGCGGGAAGGGCGCTGAGAATACCCCCCGCCGTGCGTAACGCCGGCGCGGCTACGCAAAACGCGCACTGAAGGCGCCGCGAAAGAGCTGAGCGAGCGTAAAGCGCGCTGTGAATACCCACCCCGTGCGTAACGCCGGCGCGGCTACGCAAAATGCGCATGCGGGAAGGGCGCTGAGAATACGCGGCGCCTGCGCGAAATGCGCCGCGGCTCGCTACGCAAAATGCGCGGAGAAGGCGCCGCGAAAGAGCCGAGCGAGCGTAAAGCGCGCTGTGAATACCCCTCCCGTGCGCAACGCCGGCGCGGCTACGCAGAATGCGCGGAGAAGGCGCCGCGAAAGAGCCGAGGGAGCGTAAAGCGCGCTGTGAATACCCCTCCCGTGCGCAACGCCGGCGCGGCTACGCAAAACGCGCAGTGAAGGCGCCGCGAAAGAGCTGAGCGAGCGTAAAGCGCGCTGTGAATACCCACCCCGTGCGTAACGCCGGCGCGGCTACGCAAAACGCGCAGTGAAGGCGCCGCGAAAGAGCCGAGCGAGCGTAAAGCGCGCTGTGAATACCCCCCGCCGTGCGTAACGCCGGCGCGGCTACGCAAAACGCGCAGTGAAGGCGCCGCGAAAGAGCTAAGCGAGCGTAAAGCGCGCTGTGAATACCCACCCCGTGCGTAACGCCGGCGCGGCTACGCAAAACGCGCAGTGAAGGCGCCGCGAAAGAGCTGAGCGAGCGTAAAGCGCGCTGTGAATACCCACCCCGTGCGTAACGCCGGCGCGGCTACGCAAAATGCGCATGTGGAAAGGGCGCTGAGAATACCCCCCGCCGTGCGTAACGCCGGCGCGGCTACGCAAAACGCGCAGTGAAGGCGCCGCGAAACAGCTGAGCGAGCGTAAAGCGCGCTGTGAATACCCACTCCGTGCGTAACGCCGCCGCTCGCTACGCAAAACGCGCAGTGAAGGCGCCGCGAAAGAGCTGAGCGAGCGTAAAGCGCTCTGTGAATACCCACCCCGCCGTGCGTAACGCCGGCGCGGCTACGCAAAACGCGCAGTGAAGGCGCCGCGAAAGAGCCGAGCGAGCGTAAAGCGCGCTGTGAATACCCACTCCATGCGTAACGCCGGCGCGGCTACGCAAAATGCGCATGCGGAAAGGGCGCTGAGAATACGCCGCGCCTGCCTGCGCGAAATGCGCCGCGGCTCGCTACGCAGAATGCGCGGAGAAGGAGCCGCGAAAGAGCTGAGCGAGCGTAAAGCGCGCTGTGAATACCCCTCCCGTGCGTAACGCCGCCGCTCGCTACGCAAAACGCGCAGTGAAGGCGCCGCGAAAGAGCTGAGTGAGCGTAAAGCGCGCTGTGAATACCCACCCCGTGCGTAACGCCGGCGCGGCTACGCAAAACGCGCAGTGAAGGCGCCGCGAAAGAGCTGAGCGAGCGTAAAGCGCGCTGTGAATACCCACCCCGTGCGTAACGCTGCCGCTCGCTACGCAAAACGCGCAGTGAATGCGCCGCGAAAGAGCTGAGCGAGCGTAAAGCGCGCTGTGAATACCCAGCCCGTGCGTAACGCCGGCGCGGCTACGCCAACTCCGCCCGGCGTAGGCGGGACTTCCTGTGGCTCAGCCAATCGCGTGGCGGGACGAGACTGTGCGCAGGCGCGCTGGCTGCAGGACCCGGAAGTGCCGGCGCTGCCGCCGCCATGGAGTCGCTGCACGGGCTCCTCGTCCCCTTCCTCCTCCCCGAGCGCTGCTTCGAGGAGCTGCTCCTGCGCTTCCACCTCCTGCACGGTGCGGGGAGGGATGCGGGGGGGGGCAGGGAGCCGGGGGGGTGGCGGCCGCCATGGTGGTGCGGGGCGGAAGTGCCGTACAGGGGGAGGTGCGGGCATGGGCGCCGCCATCTTGGATGCTGGCGGAAGGATAAGGGGGGGGGGTTGGGGTTTGGGGGTCCCGCTGACCCCCCCCAAATCCTTCCCTTCCCCCCCCCCCAGTTCCCTGCCTCAAAATCCTCCTCAGCAAAGTCCTGGGCTACGGAATCGTCCTGGGATCCGTCCTGGGTGAGGGGGGGGCGCGGGGGGCACCCATGGGGTGGGGGCAGGGGGGGTTCTGGGGGTGTTGGGGGGCTGGGGGGGGGAGTTGGGGGGCTGGGGGGGCTCTGAGGGGGGGTTGGGGCCAATTCTGGGGGTCCCAGGGGTTGTTTGGGGAGGATTTAAGGGGGATTCTTATTCCTGGGGGGTCATTTGGGGTCTGGGGGGGTCATTTGGGGTCTGGGGGCTTTGAGGGGGGGGGTTTGAGGCCAATTCTGGGGGTCTGGGGGGGTCATTTGGGGTTTGGGTGGGGGGTTAGGGCCAATTCTGGGGGTCCCAGGGGTGGTTTGGGGACATTTTGGGGTGGATTTAAGGGGAATTGGTATTCCAGGGGGGGTCATTTTGGGTCTGGGGGGGTCATTTGGGTCTGGGGGCTTTGAGGGGGGGGTTTTGAGGCCAATTTTGGGGGTCTGGGGGGGTCATTTGGGGTCTAGGGGGGGGTTAGGGCCAATTCTGGGGGTCCCAGGGGTGGTTTGGGGACATTTTGGGGTGGATTTAAGGGGGATTGGTATTCCTGGGGGGGATATTTTGGGTCTGGGGGGGTCATTTGGGGTCTGGGGGGGTCATTTGGGGTCTGGGGGCTTTGAGGGGGGGGGGTTGGGGCCAATTCTGGGGGTCCCAGGGGTGGTTTGGGGACATTTTGGGGTGGATTTAAGGGGAATTGGTATTCCAGGGGGGGTCATTTTGGGTCTGGGGGGTATTTTGGGGGGGGGTCTCACCCCATTTCTTTCTCCTCCCCCCCCCCAGTGAAGCTCCCTCAGGTGCTGAAGGTTTGGGGGTCCCGGAGCGGGGCTGGGCTGAGTTTGGGCTCAGTGGCCCTGGAGTTGGTGGCCCTGGGGGGCACCGTCAGCTACAGCTGGGCCAAAGCTTTTCCTTTCAGGTGGGGAGGGGGCTCTGGGGGGGGGGTTGGGGGAGTTGGGGACCCCCCCCTGACCCTCTCCCACCCCTCTTTTTGGGGTGTTTCCATTCCAGCTCCTGGGGGGAATCCTTCTTCCTCCTCCTCCAGACCCTCACCCTCGGATTCCTCATCCTCCATTTCGGGGGCCACACGGGGAGAGGTGGGGGGGGGAGAGCTGGGGGGGTCCTGAGGGGTCCCACAGGGGTCTACGGGGGGTCTGGGGGTTCCTGGGGGGGTCCCAAGGGGGTCTATGGGGGGTCTGGGGGTTCCTGGGGGGGTCCCAAGGGGGTCTGGGGGTGTCCCAAGGGGGTCCTGGGGGTGTCTTGAGGGGTCCCACAGGGGTCTATGGGGGGTCTGGGGGGTCCTGGGGGGTCCCAAGGGGGTCTGGGGGTCTTGAGGGTCCACAGGTCTACAGGGTCTGGGGTTCCTGGGGGTGTCCCAAGGGGGTCTGGGGGTGTCCCAAGGGGGTCCTGGGGGTTCTTGAAGGGTCTCAAGGGGGTCTGGGGGTGTCCCAAGTGGGTCTGGGGGGGTCTTGAGGGGTCCCACAGGGGTCTGTGGGGGGTCTGGGGTTCCTGGGGGGTCCCAAGGGGGTCTTGGGGGTGTCCCAAGGGGGTCTGGGGGTGTCTTGAGGGGTCCCACAGGGGTCTAAGGGGGTCTGGGGGTTCTTGAGGGGTCCAAAGGGGGTCTGGGGGGGTCCCAAGGGGGTCCTGAGGGTTCTTGAGGGGTCTCAAGGGGGTCCTGGGGGGTCCCAAGGGGGTCTGGGGGTGTCCCAAGGGGGTCCTGGGGGTCCCAGGGTCGGGGGTCTTGAGGGGTCTCAAGGGGGTCTGGGGGTTCCTGGGGGGTCCCAAGGGGGTCTGGGGGGTCCCAAGGGGGTCTGGGGGGGTCCTACGGGGGTCTCAAGGGGGTCCTGGGGGTTCTTGAGGGGTCTCAAGGGGGTCCTGGGGGGTCACAAGGGGTCCCACAGGGGTCTATGGGGGGTCTGGGGGTTCCTGGGGGTGTCCCAAGGGGGTCTTGAGGGGTCCCATAGGGGTCTATGGGGGGTCTGGGAGTTCCTGGGGGGGTCCCAAGGGGGTCTGGGGGGGTCCTGGGGGGTCTCAAGGGGGTCTGGGGGTTCTTGAGGGGTCCCAAGGGGGTCCTGGGGGGTCCCAAGGGGGTCTGGGGGGGTCTTGAGGGGGTCCTGGGGGTCCAAAGGGGGTCTTGGGGAGGTCCTGGGGGGGTCCCAAGGGGGTCTGAGGGGGCCCAGGGGGGTCCTGGGTGGTCCCAAGGGGGTCTTGAGGGGTCCCACAGGGGTCTACGGGGGGTCTGGGGGTTCCTGGGGGGGTCCCAAGGTGGTCCTGGGGGTTCTTGAGGGGTCTCAAGGGGGTCTGGGGGTTCCTGGGGGGTCCCAAGGGGGTCTGGGGGTGTCCCAAGGGGTCTCCTGATTCTTCTCCCCCCCCCCCCCCTAGGAGTGCTGCTGGTGGGGGGGTACCTGGTGGTCTTGGGGACCCTCGTGTCCCCCCTGGCCCCCCCCTCGCTGCCCCCCTTGCTCCAGGGGGCCAACGTCCCCATCATCATCCTCAGCAGGGTGAGGGGGGGGGAATCAATTTGGGGAGGGGGCTTCATGGGGGGGGTCGCAGTTACCTGGGTCCCTTTATTAAAGGGGGGGGGGGAATATTGGGGTACCCAAATTTGGGGAGGGGGCTTCCTGGACCCCTGGGTCCTGTTTTTAAAGGGGGGGGGTCCCCTAAATTTGGGGAGGGGGTCTCAGTCCCCTGAGTCCCTTGTTAAAGAGGAGGGGTTGGGGTCCCCTCAGGGTGGGTTTGGGGGGGGATTTTCGGGTGCCAGAATTTGGGGAGGGGTCTTCCCGACCCCCTGGGTTATTTTTCTTTGGGGGGGGGGGAATCAATTTGGGGAGGGGGCTTCATGGGGGGGATGGGGTCACAGTAACCTGGGTCCCTTGTTAAAGAGGGAGGGGGGGGATTTGGGGTCCCCTCAGGGTGGGTTTTGGGGAGGGGGGGGCCCTAAATTTGGGGAGGGGGTCTCAGTCCCTCTGAATGCCTTTTTTAAAAGGGGGGGGGGATTTAGGGTCCCCTCATGGGGGGTTTTGGGGAGGGGGGGGGGTCCTTAAATTTGGGGAGGGGGTCTCAGCCCCCTGAGTCCCTTGTTAAAGAGGAGGGGGGGGATTGGGGTCCCCTCAGGGGGGGTTTTGGGGAGGGGGGGGGGGATTTTTGGGTGCCAGAATTTGGGGAGGGGTCTTCACTCCCTGGGTTATTTTATTTTGGGGGGGGGGGAATAAATTTGGGGAGGGGGCTTCATGGGGGGGGGATGGGGTCGCAGTAACCTGGGTCCCTTTCTTAAAGGGGGGGGGAGTTTTGGGGTACCCAAATTTGGGGAGGGGGCTTCCTGGACCCCTAGGTCCTGTTTTTAAAGGGGGGGGGTCCCCTAAATTTGGGGAGGGGGTCTCAGCCCCCTGAGTCCCTTTATTAAGGGGGGGGCCCTAAATTTGGGGAGGGGGTCCCAGTCCCCTGAGTCCCTTTTAAAGAGGAGGGGGGGGATTGGGGTCCCCTCATGGGGGGTTTTGGGGAGGGGGGGGGGGGATTTTTGGGTGCCAAAATGTGGGGAGGGGTCTTCCCGACCCCCTGGGTTATTTTTCTTTGGGGGGGGGGGGAATCAATTTGGGGAGGGGGCTTCATGGGGGGGGGATGGGGTCACAGTAACCTGGGTCCCTTGTTAAAGAGGAGGGGGGGGATGTGGGGTCCCCTCAGGGTGGGTTTTGGGGAGGGGGGGATTTTTGGGTGCCAAAATGTGGGGAGGGGTCTTCCCGACCCCCTGGGTTATTTTATTTTGGGGAGGGGTCTCTGACCCCCCCCCCTCGCCCCCTCCCCAGCTCCTCCAGGTCTTCACCAACCACCGGCAGGGCCACACGGGGCAGCTCTCGGGGGTCTCCACGTTGCTGCTGCTGTTGGGGGGGGTCGCCCGGATCTTCACCTCCCTGCAGGTCAGGACCCCCTGAAGACCCCTCCCCAAATTCCCCAGACCCCCCCTGACCCCCCCAGACTCATTTTAGGTTCATTTCTTCCCCCCCCCCAGGAAACCGGGGACCCCCTCCTCGCCCTCCCCGCCGCCGCCTCCGCCGCCTGCAACGCGCTGCTCCTGGGGCAGCTCCTGCACTACAGGGACCCCAGACCCAAAACGGAATGAGGAGGAGACCCCCCCCCCCCGAAATGAGGAGGAGACCCCCCCCCAAAATAAACAAACAGGGCGAGACCCCCCCCCAAAATCCCCCCAAAAAAATCCCCCCCCCGGGACCCCCAGAAGGAGGGAACAGAAGCTCAGGATGGGATGGGGGGAGGAGGGAGACCCCTCCCCATTTTAAAAGGGGGGGGAGACCCCCACTCAGTTTAAGGGAGGAGGAGACCCCCCCCCAAAATAAACAAACAGGGGGAGACCCCCCCAAAACCCCCCAAAATCCCCCCAAAAACCCCCCCCCGGGACCCCCAGCAGGAGGGAACAGAAGCTCAGAGACCCCCGAGGGGTCTGGGACCCCCCCCCAATTTAAAGGAGACCCCCGGGACCCCCAGTGGGACCTCAGGGACCCCCCCCCACTTTAAGGGAGGGGGAGACCCCCCCAGGACCCCCCCAGGAGGGGGCGGGGTCTCAGCCCCCCCAGGACCCCTCCCCAATTCATTGGGAACCCCCCAACCCCCCCCCCATCCCCAGGGGCTTCGGGGCCTCCCCGGGGTCTGTGCCCCCCCCCCCCTTAGGCCCCGCCCCCCTCATTTGCATACTGGGCGGGGCCAGCGCGGGTTTGGGCTGAAAAGCTCCGGAATTGGGCAAAAAAAAAAGGCAAGGATTCCCAGAGGGGAGGTCACGTGATCAGCGGGAGGGGAGGGGCCTGCGCTGTGACGTCATCGCCGGGGCGGGTTGTGACGTCACAGCGCCCACCCCTGCCCCTCTGTGACGTCACAGGGGGGGGGGCCCCACGGTGGGTGATGACGTCACCGCCGGTGGTGACGTCACGCGGGAGAGTCTATGGGGGGAGAGGGTGGGGCGGCCATCTTGGATCGGCGGCCATCTTGGATTGGCAGCCATCTTGGATCGGAGGCCATATTGGATTGGCGGCCATCTTGAATCGGCGGCCATCTTGGATTGGCAGCCATCTTGGATCAGAAGCCATATTGGATTGGCGGCCATCTTGAATCGGCGGCCATCTTGGATTGGAGGCCATATTGGATTGGCGGCCATCTTGGATCAGAAGCCATATTGGATTGGCAGCCATCTTGCATTGGCGGCCATCTTGTCACCCCCCGTCTCCGGTCCCTGCCACCCTGGCAGCCATCTTGTCGGGGTCAAGGGGGGGTCAAGGGGGATCTCAGGACGGGGCCTCTCCCTTGGGGGGGTCGGGGGGGCTCTGGGTGCTCTCCAGGAGCCTCCGTTGGGGCCCGGGCAGCGTCACCCCCAAGCGCAGCAAATCCCTGAGGGGACAGAGGGGTCACCACCCCCCCCAGGACCCCCCCAGGACCCCCCCAAAACCCCTCCCCACCCCCCCCCAGTGTCCCTGGGACCTCGGCTGCCTCAGTGTCCCCGACCCCCCCAATGTCCCCAAGCCCCCCCATGTCCCCAAGCCCCCCCGATGTCCCCAAGCCCCCCCGACCCCCCCAATGTCCCCCCCCCCCGACCCCCCCGTACTCGCTGTGCAGGGGGGGCAGCAGTTCCACGTTGGTGCCCCCGGGGGGGGGACACCCGGGGGGGTTGGGGGCTCCCGGGGGGGACAACTGGGGGGGGGAGGAGGCGCTGTGGGGACACAAGGGGGGGGACAGGGGGGGGGGTTCAGCCCCAGAAAGGACCCCCCCAAACCCCCCCTGAGCCCTCTCCCCACCCCCCCAGCCCCCATGAGACCCCCCCAAGGGACCCCAGAGCCCCCCCAGACCCCCCCCCCTAGCCACCTATGGGCCCCCCCCACCCCCTCAAAGGGACCCCAAAGCCCCCTCCCCCCCCCCCCAGGACCCCCCCATCCCCCATAGGACCCCCCCAACCCCCATGGGACCCCCCAAGGGACCCCAGAGCCCCCCCAGATCCCTCCCCACCCCCCATAGAACCCCCCCACCCCCCATAGGACCCCCCCCACCCTCATATGGGACCCCCCCAAAGGGACCCCAAAGCCCACTCCCCTAGGACCCCCCCCTCCCCCATACAACCCCCCACCCCCAATGGACACCCCCCACAGACCCCCATTCCAGGGGACCCCCCCCCACCCCCTTCCCACCCCCCATGGGACCCCCGAACCCCTATATGGGACCCCCCCCTACCCCCTCAAGGGACCCCAAAGCCCCCTCCCCACCCCCCATGGGACCCCCCCCATCCCCCCATAGGGACCCCAAAGCCCCCTCCCCCCCCCCAGGACCCCCCCATCCCCCATAGGACCCCCCCAACCCCCATGGGACCCCCCAAGGGACCCCAGAGCCCCCCCAGCCCCCTCCCCACCCCCCCATAGAAGCCCCCCCTCCCCCATAGGACCCCCCCCACCCTCATATGGGACCCCCCCAAGGACCCCAGCCCTCCCCACCCTAGGGCCCCCATCCCCCATACAGCCCCCCACCCCATGGGACCCCCCCCACCCTCCATGGGACCCCGAACCCCCATAGGACCCCCCTACCCCCTCAAGGACCCCAAGCCTCACCCCTAGACCCCCCCATCCCCCATAGGACCCCACCTCATATGGGACCCCAAAGGGACCCCAGAGCCTCCCCACCCCCTAGACCCCCATCCCCATACAACCCCCACCCCCTTCCCACCCTCCATGGGACCCCCGAACCCCCATATGGGACCCCCCCCTACCCCCTCAAGGGACCCCAGAGACCCCTCCCCACCCCCCATGGGACCCCCCCCACCCCCCCCCCGCCCCCCCATGGCCCCTCCCGGACCGTTGTGGGGGGGTTGTGGGGTCTGGGGGGGTCCTGAGGCTCTGGGGGTGTCGGATGAGGCGGTCGAGGGCCCGGATGATGTCCGGGAATTGGGGGCGCTCCCCCCGCTCCCCCCGCCAGCATTCCAGCATCAGGAGGTGCAGGGCGGGGGGGCAGCGGGGGGGGGGCGGCAGGCGGTACCCCTGCTCGATGGCATCGATCACCTGGGGGGCACGGGGGAAACTGAGGCACGGGGGAAACTGAGGCACGGGGGGAGATGGGAGGGTGGGGGGGAAACGGAGGCACCAGGGGGAAACTGAGGCACGGGGGAAACTGAGGCATGGGGGGAGATGGGGGTGTGGGGGGAAACTGAGGCATGGGGGGAAACTGAGGCACGGGGGGGAACTGAGGCACGGGGGGAGATGGGGCTGTGGGGGGAAACTGAGACACCAGGGGGAAACTGAGGCACGGGGGGAAACTGAGGCACGGGGGGTAATGGGAGGGTGGGGGGGAAACTGAGGCACGGGGGGAAACTGAGGCACGGGGGGGGGAAACTGAGGCACAGGGGGGAAACTGAGGCACGGGGGAAACTGAGGCAGAGGGGGGAGATGGGGGTGTGGGGAAACTGAGGCACAGGCAGATATGGGGGTGCGGGGAAACTGAGGCACGGGGAAACTGAGGCATGGGGGGAAACTGAGGTGCAGGGGGAAACTGAGGCACAGAGGGGAAACTGAGGCAGAGGGGGAGATGGGGGTGTGGGGGGAAACTGAGGCACAGGCAGATATGGGGGTGCGGGGGGGGGAAACTGAGGCACTGGGGAAACTGAGGCACGGGGGGGAAACTGAGGCACAGGGGAAACTGAGGCACAGGGGAAACTGAGGCACGGGGGAAACTGAGGCAGAGCGGGAGATGGGGGTGTGGGGGGAAACTGAGGCACGGGGGAAACTGAGGCATGGGGGAAACTGAGGCAGAGGGGGAAATAGGGGTGTGGGGGGAAACTGAGGCACGGGGGGAGATGGGAGGGTGGGGGGGAAACTGAGGTGCAGGGGGAAACTGAGGCACGGGGGGAAACTGAGGCAGAGGAGGAAACTGAGGCACGGGGGGACCTGGGAGGGTGGGGGGGAAACGGAGGCACAGGGGGGAAACTGAGGCACGGGGGGAGATGGGGGTGTGGGGGGAAACTGAGGCACGGGGGGAAACTGAGGCATGGGGGGAAACTGAGGCACAGGGGGAAACTGAGGCACGGGGGGAAACTGAGGCACCAGGGGGAAACTGAGGCACGGGGGAACTTGGGGTTTTCTGTAAAGGAGAAACTGAGTCAGGGGGGGACCTGGGGGTGTGGGGGGAGGGGAAACTGAGGCACAGGGGGAAACTGAGGCACCAGGGGTAAACTGATTCAGGGAGGGGAAACTGAGGCACGGGGGAACTTGGGGTTTTCTGTAAAGGGGAAACTGAGTCAGGGGGGGGACCTGGGGGTGTGGGGGGAAGGGAAACTGAGGCACAGAGCTCCCCCCCTGACCTCCTGGTTGGCCATGTCCCAGTAGGGCCTCTCCCCGAACGCCATCACCTCCCACATGAGGATCCCGAAGCTCCAAACGTCGCTGGCGGAGCTGAAGGTGCGGAGGGCGATGGCCTCGGGGGCCGTCCAGCGGATCGGGATCTTCCCCCCCTGGGACCCCCCCCCAAAATAAACAGAACAGGGGGAAAAGGTCACGGAAAGGTCACCCCCCCCTGAGACCCCCCCCAAAAAACCACAGAGAGGTCTCTGGGTTGGGTGGGGGTCTCAGGGGTTGGGTGGGGGTCCTGGGGGTTGGGTGAGGGTCTCAGGGAGGTCTCTGGGTTTGGGTGGGGGTCTCAGGGTTCGGGTGGGGGTCTCAGGGGGTTGGATGGGAGTCTCAGGGGGGTCCTAGGGGTTGGGTGGGGGTCTCAGGGGTTGGGTAGCAGTCCCAGGGGTTGGGTGGGGGTCTCAGGGTTGGGTGGGGGTCTCACCAGGGTGCTGGTGTAGGTGGGGTCAGGGTGGGGCTCTCAGGGTTTGGGTGGGGGTCCTGGGGGTCGGGTGAGGGTCTCAGGGGGGTCTCAGGGTTTGGGTGGGGGTCTCAGGGGTTGGGTGGGGGTCTCAGGGTTGGGTGGGGGTCTCAGGGTTTGGGTGAGGGTTTCAGGGGGGTCTCAGAGTTTTGAGGGGGTCTCAGGGTTGGGTGGGGGTCTCAGGGGTTGGGTGGCAGTCCCAGGGTTTGGGTGGGGGTCTCACCAGGGTGCTGGTGTAGGTGGGGTTGGGGTGAGGGTCTCAGGGTTGGGTGGGGGTCTCAGGGCGGTCTCAGGGGTTGGATGGGGGTCTCAGGGTTTGGGTGGAGGCTCTCAGGGTTTGGGTGGGGGTCCTGGGGGTCGGGTGAGGGTCTCAGGGGGGTCTCTGGGTTTGGGTGGGGGTCTCAGGGGGTTGGATGGGAGTCTCAGGGGGGTCTCAGGGTTTGGGTTGGGGGTCTCAGGGTTGCGTGGGGGTCTCACCAGGGTGCTGGTGTAGGTGGGGTCAGGGTGGGGGTCCCGGGGGGATGTCAGGGGTTGGGTGGGGGTCTCAGGGTTGGGTGGCAGTCCCAGGGGTTGGGTGGGGGTCTCAGGGTTGGGTGGGGGTCTCAGGGGTTGGGTGGGGGTCTCAGGGCGGTCTCAGGGGTTGGGTGGGGGTCTCAGGGTTTTGGTGGGGGTCCTGGGGGTTGGGTGGGGGTCTCAGGGTTGGGTGGGGGTCTCACCAGGGTGCTGGTGTAGGTGGGGTCAGGGTGGGGGTCCCTGGGATCGGGATCTTCCCCCCCTGGGACCCCCCCCCCAAAAAAACAAAACAGGGGGAAAAGGTCACGGAAAGGTCACCCCCCCCTGAGACCCCCCCCACAGAGAGGTCTCTGGGTTTGGGTGGGGGTCTCAGGGTTTGGGTGGGGGTCCCTGGAGTGGGATCCCTGGGTGGGTGGGGGTCTCAGGGGAGTCCTGGGGGTTGGGTGGGGGTCTCAGGGTTGGGTGGGGGTCTCACCAGGGTGCTGGTGTAGGTGGGGTCAGGGTAGGGGTCCCTGGGTGGGGATCCCTGGGTAGGTGGGGGTCTCAGGGTTGGGTGGGGGTCTCAGGGTGGTCTCAGGGTTTGGGTGAGGGTTTCAGGGGGGTCTCAGAGTTTTGAGGGGGTCTCAGGGTTGGGTGGCAGTCCCAGGGGTTGGGTGGGGGTCTCACCAGGGTGCTGGTGTAGGTGGGGTCAGGGTGGGGGTCCCGGAGGGATGTCAGGGGTTGGGTGGGGGTCTCAGGTTTGGGTGGGGGTCTCACCAGGGTGCTGGTGTAGGTGGGGTCGGGCTGGGGGTCCTGGGGGGGTCTCAGGGGGTTGGATGGGAGTCTCAGGGTTGGGTGGGGCTCTCAGGGTTTGGGTGGGGGTCCTGGGGGTTGGGTGGGGGTCTCAGGGGGGTCTCTGGGTTTGGGTTGGGGGTCTCAGGGTTTGGGTTGGGGGTCTCACCAGGGTGCTGGTGTAGGTGGGGTTGGGGTGAGGGTCTCAGGGTTGGGTGGGGATCCTGGGGGTCGGGTGAGGGTCTCAGGGGGGTCCCGGGGATTGGGTGGCAGTCCCAGGGGTTGGGTGGGGGTCTCACCAGGGTGCTGGTGTAGGTGGGGTCGGGGTGGGGGTCTCAGGGGGGTCCCGGGGATTGGGTGGGGGTCTCAGGGGCTGGGTGGCAGTCCCAGGGGTTGGGTGGGGGTCTCAGGGTTGGGTGGGGGTCTCACCAGGGTGCTGGTGTAGGTGGGGTCAGGGTGGGGGTCTCAGGGTTGGGTGGGGCTCTCAGGGTTTGGGTGGGGGTCCTGGGGGTCGGGTGAGGGTCTCAGGGGGGTCTCTGGGTTTGGGTGGGGGTCTCAGGGTTCGGGTGGGGGTCTCAGGGGGTTGGATGGGAGTCTCAGGGTTTGGGTGGGGGTCTCACCAGGGTGCTGGTGTAGGTGGGGTCTGGGTGGGGGTCCCTGGGTGGGGATCCCTGGGTAGGTGGGGGTCTCAGGGTTGGGTGGGGGTCTCAGGGTGGTCTCAGGGTTTGGGTTGGGGGTCTCAGGGTTGGGTGGGGGTCTCACCAGGGTGCTGGTGTAGGTGGGGTCAGGGTGGGGGTCTCGGGGGGATGTCAGGGGTTGGGTGGGGGTCTCAGGGGTTGGGTGGGGGTCTCAGGGGGGTGTCAGGGGTCGGGTGGGGGTCTCACCAGGGTGCTGGTGTAGGTGGGGTCAGGGTGGGGGTCTCTGGGGGGTCCCGGGGTTGGGTGGGGGTCTCAGGGTTGGGTGGGGGTCTCACCAGGGTGCTGGTGTAGGTGGGGTCAGGGTGGGGGTCCCTGGGTGGGGATCCCTGGGTAGGTGGGGGTCTTAGGGTTGGGTGGGGGTCTCAGGGGGGTCTCAGGGTTGGGTGGCAGTCCCAGGGGTTGGGTGGGGGTCTCACCAGGGTGCTGGTGTAGGTGGGGTCGGGGTGGGGGTCCCTGGGCAGGGCCCTGGAGAGCCCGAAGTCGCAGAGCTTGCAGACCAGGTGAGCGTCCAGCAGGACGTTGCGGGCAGCGAGGTCCCGGTGCACGAAGCCCAGGGAGGAAAGGTAAAACATGGCGGCCCCCACCCCACGCAGCATCCCCAGCAGCTGCAGCGGGGACAGGGACCCCGCGTGGGCCTGGGGACACGGAGGGGACACGGGGACATCAGTGGGGACAGGGGGACATCAGTGGGGACACGGGGACATCAGAGGGGACAGGGGGACGGGGACCCCACGTGGGCCTGGGGACACGGAGGGGACACGGGGACATCAGTGGGGACAGGGGGACAGGGACCCCACATGGGTCTGGGGACATCAGTGGGGACAGGGGGACATCAGTGGGGACAGGGGGAAAGGGACCCCACATGGGTCTGGGGACATCAGTGGGGACAGGGGATCAGTGGGGACAGGGGGACATCAGTGGGGACAGGGGGATGAGGACCCCACGTGGGTCTGGGGACATCAGTGGGGACAGTGTCACCAGGGGGGGACAGGGACCCCACATGGGCCTGGGGACACAGAGGGGACACGGGGACATCAGTGGGGACACGGGGACATCAGTGGGGACAGTGTCACCAGGGGGGGACAGGGGGACAGGGACCCCACGTGGGCCTGGGGACACAGAGGGGACAAGGGGACATCAGTGGGGAAAGGGGGACATCAGTGGGGACAGTGTCACCAAGGGGGGAAAGGGACCCCACATGGGTCTGGGGACATCAGTGGGGACAGTGGGACATCAGTGGGGACAGGGGATCAGTGGGGACAGGGGATCAGTGGGGACAGTGTCACCAGGGGGGGACAGGGACCCCACGTGGGCCTGGGGATGTGGGGACACCAATGGGGACATCAGTGGGGACACGGGGACATCAGTGGGGCCAGGGGGACGGGGACCCCACGTGGGCCTGGGGACACCAAGGGGGATATCAGTGGGGACAGTGTCACCAGGGGGGGACAGGGGGACATGGGGACAGAGACCCTGTGTGGGCCTGGGGACGTGGGGACATGAATGGGGACACCAGTGGGGACAGGGGGACATCAGTGGGGACAGGGGGACAGTCCCCAACATCCCCAATGTCCCCAACATCCCCATCACCCCCCATGCCCCCCCGTGTCCCCATTGTCCCCATGTCCCCCCATGTCCCCTGTGTCACCCTGGTCCCCATGTCCCCAACACCCCCATTGTCCCCATTGTCCCCATTGTCCCCTCTGTCCCCCCGTGTCCCCCTGGTCCCCATGTCCCCAACACCCCCAATGCCCCCATCTCCCCCCATGCCCCTCCATGTCCTCATTGTCCCCCTGTCCCCCCATGTCCCCAACACCCCCAATGCCCCCAACGCCCCCATCTCCCCCCTTGTCCCCACTGTCCCCCTGTCCCCCCTGTGTCCCCCCATGTCCCCCTGGTCCCCATGTCCCCAACACCCCCAATGTCCCCAACGTCCCCAACATCCCCATCACCCCCCATCTTCCCCCATGTCCCCATTGTCCCCCTGTCCCCCCAATGTCCCCAACGCCCCCAACGCCCCCATCTCCCCCCTTGTCCCCATCTCCCCCGTTGTCCCCATTGTCCCCTCTGTCCCCCCATGCCCCCCTGGTCCCCATGTCCCCAACACCCCCAATGTCCCCAACGTCCCCAACATCCCCATCACCCCCCATCTTCCCCTGTGTCCCCATTGTCCCCCTGTCCCCCCATGTCCCCCAACGCCCCCATCTCCCCCCTTGTCCCCATTGTCCCCCTGTCCCCCCCCCGTGTCTCCCTGTCCCCCCGTGTCCCCCTGGTCCCCATGTCCCCAACACCCCCAATGTCCCCAACGTCCCCAACATCCCCATCACCCCCCATCTTCCCCCGTGTCCCCATTGTCCCCCTGTCCCCCCAATGTCCCCAACGCCCCCAACGCCCCCATCTCCCCCCTTGTCCCCACTGTCCCCCTGTCCCCCCCCCCGTGTCCCCCTGTCCCCCCATGTCCCCCTGGTCCCCATGTCCCCAACACCCCCAATGTCCCCAACGTCCCCAACATCCCCATCACCCCCCTTCTTCCCCGTGTCCCCATTGTCCCCCTGTCCCCCAATGTCCCCAACGTCCCCAACATCCCCATCACCCCCCATCTTCCCCTGTGTCCCCATTGTCCCCCTGTCCCCCCATGTCCCCTGTGTCACCCTGGTCCCCATGTCCCCAACACCCCCAATGTCCCCAACACCCCCATTGTCCCCAACGCCCCCATCTCCCCCGTTGTCCCCATTGTCCCCTCTGTCCCCCTGTGTCCCCCCGTACCCTGAGGAAGGCGTCGAGGGCCCCGTTCTCCATGAACTCGGTGAGGATCATGGTGGGGTTGGTGGCTGTCACCACCCCCCGCAGCCTGACGACGTTGGGGTGACAGAACTGTCCCATCCGCGCCGCCTCCCCCAGGAAGTCCCGGCGCTGCCCCTCTCCTGCTCCCCCCTTCAGCATCTTCACGGCCACCGCCACCTCGGGGACACCGGGCAGGCACAGCCGGCCCCGGCAAACCTCCCCGAACTCCCCTGGGGACATGGGGACACGTTGGGGACATTGGGGGTAACGGGGACAATGGGGGGGTTGGGGACAGGGTGGGTGTTGGGGACATTGGGGGTGTTGGGGACAACGGAGATGTTGGAGGCATTGGGGATGTTGGGGACATCTGGGGACATTTGGGGACATTTGGGGTGTTTGGGGCCATTTGGGGGCATTTGGGGACATTTGGGGCCATTTGGGGCCATCTGGGGTGTTTGTTGGGGCCATTTGGGGTGTTTGGGGACATTTGGGGCCATTTGGGGCCATTTGGGGTGTTTGATGGGGACATTTGGGGTGTTTGGGGCCATTTGGGGCCATCTGGGGCCATTGGGGTCCCCGGTGTCCCCGCGGTGTCACCTGCCCCGATGACCTCCTCGATCCTGACGCAGGTGACATCGATCTCCTGGGCCAGTTCCCTCAGTGCCACCCCGGGGTCCTCGTACGTCAGGGGATCGATGTACAGCTTGCGGCCTGCTGCCACCCAGTGCCACCCAGTGTCACCCAGTGTCACCCAGTGCCACCCAGTGTCACCTCAGTGTGACCCAGTGATGCCCCAGTGTCACCCAGTGTCACCCAGTGCCACCCAGTGTCACCCAGTGTCACCCAGTGTCACCCAGTGCCACCCAGTGCCACCCAGTGATCCCAGTGTCACCCAGTGCCACCCAGTGCCACCCAGTGCCACCCAGTGTCACCCAGTGTCACCCAGTGCCACCCAGTGTCACCCAGTGCCACCCAGTGCCACCCCAGTGTCACCCAGTGCCACCCAGTGCCACCCAGTGTCACCCACTGTGTCACCCAATGCCACCCAGTGTCACCCAGTGTCACCCAGTGCCACCCAGTGCCCCCCCAGTGTCACCCAGTGTCACCCAGTGTCACCCAGTGCCACCCAGTGTCACCCAGTGTCCCCCAGTGTCCCCCAGTGTCACCCACGTGTCACCCAGTGTCACCCAGTGCCACCCACAGCCCCCCAGTGACCCCCCAGTGTCACCCAGTGTCACCCAGTGCCCCCCAGTGTCACCCAGTGTCACCCAGTGTCACCCGCTGCCCCCCAGTGTCACCCAGTGTCACCCAGTGCCCCCCAGTGTCACCCAGTGCCACCCAGTGCCACCCAGTGTCACCCAGTGTCACCCAGTGTCACCCAGTGCCACCCAGTGCCCCCCAGTGCCCCCCAGTGTCCCCTCACCGCTCCCTGGGGGGTTCTGGGGTCTCTTCCTCCTCTGGTGGCGCCTGGAGGGGGCAGCTCCTGGGACCCCCCGAATGTCCCCAGGACCCCCCCAATCCCTTTGACCCCCCAGGACCCCCCCAGAACCCCCAGGACCCCCCAAGCCCCCCCAAGCCCCTAAACCCCCCAGGACCCCCCCAAAGCCCCCCCTAGAAAAACCCCAGGACCCCCAAGGACCCCCCAGAGCCCCCCCCAACCCCTTAGACCCCCCCAACTCCCCCCGATCCCCCCAGACCCCCCCAAAACCCTCTAAAGCCCCCCAAAGCCCCCCAGGACCCTCAGCCCCCCAAACCCCAGACCCCCCCAAAACTCCCAGGACCCCCCAAAGCCCCCAAAACCCCCAGGACCCCTAGACCCCAGATCCCCCAGCCCCTGTTTCCAGACCCCCTAACCCTTTAGACCCCCCCAAAGCCCCCCCAAAAAAAACCCAGGACCCCCCCAGGACCCCCCCAGGACCCCCCCAGGACCCCCCCAGGACCCCCCAGGACCCCCCCCCCTCCTCACCTGTAGCAGCTCAGGGCCCCCCCCAGCAGCGCCAGCACCAGGAGCCCCCCCAGAGCGGCCGCTCCCAGCACCAACCCCCCCGGCTCCCCCCGGGACCCCTCTGGGGGGCACAGAAATTGGGGGGGGGGCGTCAGGGGGGGCCCAAAAGGGACCCAGAGGGGTTGGGGGGGGGAGTTGGGGGGGGGTCTCAGGGGTTTGGGGGGGTCACAGGGATTTGGGGGGGTCTCAGGGTTTTGGGGGGGGTCTCAGGGGGGTCTCAGGGGTTTGGGGGGGTCTCAGGGATTTGGGGGGGTCTCAGGGATTTGGGGGGGTCTCAGGGATTTGGGGGTCTCAGGGATTTGGGGTCTGAGGATTTGGGGGTCTCAGGGATTTGGGGGTCTCAGGGAATCAGGGGGGTCTCAGGGATTTGGGGGTCTCAGGATTGGGGGTCTGAGGGATTTGGGGGTCTCAGGGATTTGGGGGTCTCAGGGGCCCAGGATTTGGGGGTCTCAGGGATTTGGGGGTCTCAGGGGGTCTGAGGGATTTGGGGGTCTCAGGGATTTGGGGTCTCTTGGGGGTCTCTAGGGATTTGGGGGTTTCTAGGATTTGGGGGTCTCAGGGGGTTCTGGGATTGGGGGGTCTCAGGGATTTGGGGGTCTCAGGGTTTGGGGGTCTCGGGAATCAGGGGGTCCCAGGGCTTGGGGGTCTCAGGAATCGGGGGGTCCCAGGGTTTGGGGGTCTCAGGGAATCAGGGGGTCCCAGGGGTTTGGGGGTCCCAGGGTTTGGGGGGTCTCAGGGAATCAGGGGGTCTCAGGGGTTTGGGGGTCTGAGGGATTTGGGGGTCTCAGGATTTGGGGGTCTCAGGAATCAGGGGGTCTCAGGGGTTTGGGGGTCTCAGGGATTTGGGGGGTCTCAGGAATCAGGGGGCCCTAGGAATCAGGGGGTCTCAGGGATTTGGGGGTCTCAGGAATCAGGGGGTCCTCAGGGATTTGGGGGGTCTGAGGGAATCAGGGCTCAGGGTTTGGGGGTCTCAGGGTTTTGGGGGTCTCAGGGATTTGGGGGGTCTGAGGGATTTGGGGGTCTCAGGGATTTGGGGGTCTCGGGATTTGGGGGTCTCAGGATTTGGGGGTCTCAGGGATTTGGGGGTCTCAGGAATCAGGGGGTCTCAGGGTTTTGGGGTCTGAGGGACTTGGGGGTCTCAGGATTTGGGGGTCTCAGGGAATCAAGGGGGTCTCGGGATTTGGGGCTCAGGGGTTTGGGGGGGTCTCAGGGTTTTGGGGGGGTCTCAGGGTTTTGGGGGGGGTCTCAGGGGGGTCTCAGGGGTTTGGGGGGTCTCAGGGATTTGGGGGGGGTCTCAGGGGTTTGTGGGGGGGTCTCAGGGATTGGGGGGGGTCTCAGGGATTTGGGGGGGGTCTCAGGGGTTTGGGGGGGTCTCAGGGAATCAGGGGGGGTCTCGGGGATTTGGGGGGGGGTCTCACCAGCTGCCTGGGGGCTGACGGCCGTTTCGGGTCCGAAGTCCCCGTACCCCCCCTCGGATCGGGCCCGGACCCTCACCCCATAGACCCCCCCCCTCCGCAGCCCCCACAGCTCCGCCCGGGCCGATGGAACCTTCAGGAACATGGGGGGACCCTCCCCACCCCCCAGCTGTGGGGGGGTCACACACAGAACCCCCCCCCCCCCCCAAAACCAACAAACACCCCCCCAGCACCCCAAAAACAACCCCAGGACCCCCCAGTTCACCCCAGGACCCCCCAAACCCCCCCAAACTCCCCAGGACCCCCCGAATCCCCCCCAGGATCCCCCCAGGACCCCCCAAACCCCCCCAGGACCCCCCCAAATCCCCCCATGACCCCCCAGGACTCCCCCAGGACCCCCCAAATTCCCCCAAGACCCCCCAGGACCCTCCAAATCCCCCCAAGATGCCCCCAGGGACCCCCAAATCCCCCCAGGCCCCCCCGAATCCCCCCAGGCCCCCCCGAATCCCCCCCAGGATCCCCCCAGGACCCCCCAAACCCCCCCAAGACCCCCCAAGCCCCCCCAGGGACCCCCAAATCCCCCCAGGACCCCCCCAAGATGCCCCCGGGGACCCCCAAATCCCCCCAACCCCCCCCAGGACCTCAAATCCCCCAGGACCCCCCAAGACCTCCCAGGACCCCCAAGCTCCCTCGCCCCCCCTCACCTTTCGCAGTATTTGACCTCGTAGTCGAGGACGGACCCCGGGGTCGGGGGTGGGGGCCAGACAAGGTGACCCCTGTGGGGACCCCCAACTCTCACCATCGACCACCGGAGGGGCACTGGGGGGGAAGGGCAAAGAGGGGTCCCAGGGGGTTTTGGGGGTCCCAGGGGGATTGGGGTCTGGGGGTTTGGGGGTCCGGGTTTTGGGGTCCTGGGGGTGATGGGGGTCCCAGGGGGGTTGGGGGTCCAGGGGGAGTTTTTGGGGGCCCCGGGGGGGGTTTTGGGGGTCCCGGGGGTGAGTGGGGGGGGCTGGGGGTGGTTTTGGGGGTCCCGGGGCTGGTTTTGGGGGGCCCTGGGGGCGGTTTTGGGGGTCCTGGAAGTGAGGGGGGGGGCTGGGGGCGGTTTGGGGGTCCCGGGGGAGTTTTGGGGGGGTCCAGGAGGTGTTTTGGGGGTCCCGGGGTGAATTGGGGGGGGGTGGGGGCGGTTTGGGGGGTCCCAGGGTTTTGGGGGTCCCAGGGGTTATTTGGGGCCCGGGGGTGGTTTTGGGGTCCTGTGTGTAAATGGGGGGGGGTCCCATGGGTAATTAGGGTAATTGAGGGGGGGTCCCAGAGGTTATTTGGGGGGGGTCTCGGGGGTTATCTGGGGGGGGTCCCGGGGTTATTTGAGGGGGGGGTCTCGGGGGTTATTTGGGGGGGGTCCTGGGGTTATTTAGGGGGTCCTGGGGGTAGTTGGGGGTCCCAGGGTTATTTGGGGGTCCTTGGGTAAATGGGGGGTCCTGGGGGTTATTTTGGGGGTCCTAGGGAGGTTTGGGGGTCCAGGGGTTATTTTGAGGGGGGTCTCGTATCTGGGGGTCCTGGGGTTATTTGGGGGAGGTCCCAGGGTTATTTGGGGTCCTTGGGTAAATGGGGGTCCCAGGGGTTATTTGGGGGTCCCTGGGTAATGGGGGGGGGGTCCTGGGGGTTATTTGGGGGGTCCCTTGGGTAAATGGGGGGGGGTCTCGGGGGTTATTTTGGGGGGGTCCCAGGGGTTATTTGGGGGGGTCCCAGGGGTTATTTGGGGCCTGAATGGTGGGGGTCCCTTGGGTAATTGGGGGGGGGTCTCGGGGGTTATTTGGGGGGGTCCCAGGGGTTATTTGGGGGGGGGTCCCGGGGGTTATTTGGGGGGGGTCTCGGGGGTTATTTGGGGGGGTCCCGGGGGTTATTTGGGGGGGGGTCCTGGGGGTTATCTGGGGGGGGTCTCGGGGGCTATTTGGGGGGGGTCTCTCTCACCCTGGGCACTGAGGGTGACGTTGATGTGTGCGGCGGGGGGGGGCAGGGGGCTTTTTGGGGTGACCCCGCTGCGGGCGGTGACGCTGAAGCCGTAGGTGAGGTGGGGTCGGAGCCCCCAGACCCAAACCCCCAAACCCCGCAGCCCCCCCCTCCCGGGGTCAAAGGTCAAGCGGGTGCAGGGGCCGCAAGCCCCCTCCCCCCCTTCTTCTTCCTCTTCCTCTGGGGGGGTCCCAGCCCCCCCCTGCCCACAGACCCTGCACCCCACGCTGTAGGTGAGGTCGGGGCGACCCCCACCCTGGGCAGGGGGACCCCACTGCAGCCGGACCCCAGACCCATTCTGGTGGGCGACGAGGGAGCGGGGGGCTGAGGGGGGGGCTGGGGGGGGAAATAAGGGGGGGGTCAGGGGGGTGGCATCCCCCATAGCCCCCCCAGATCCCACAGACCCCTCCCCAAATCCCCCCATAGACCCCAAATATCCCCCCAGACCCCAAATATCCCCCCCAGGCCCAAATATCCCCCCCAGACCCCCCCATATCCCTCCCTACTCCCCCCCAGACCCCAATTATTCCCCCATATCCCCCCCAGACCCAACCCATGCCCCCCCCCAGACCCCCCAATATCCCCCCAGACCCCAAACATCCCCCCAGACCCCCCCAATATCCCCCCATGCCCCCCCCCAGAACCCAAATATCACCCCAGACCCCCCCAGACCCCAAATATTTCCCCATTCCCCCCTCATATCCCCCCCTCCCCATCCCCCCATTGCCCCCCCATCCCCCCCCTCCCCCCATGTCCCCTCCTCCCCCCATGTCCCCCCCCCTCCCCATCCCCCCCGATCCTCCCCCATCCCCCCTTCCCCCTATGTCCCCCCCCTCTCCCCATCCCCCCCATCCCCCCCCTCCCCCCATCCCCCCCCTGCCCTCCATCCCCCCCCTCATCCCCTCTCCCCTCCCCATGTCCCCCTCCCATCCCCCATGCCCCCATGTCCCCCTCCCCCATGTCCCCCTCCCCATCTCCCCATGCCCCCCCCATCTTCCCATCTCCCATCCCCCAGCCCCCTATCATGTCTCCTCCCGATCCTCCCATCCCCTCCCCATGTCCTCCCTTCCCCTCCATCCTCCCCCATCCCCTCCCATCCCCTCCCTCCATGTCCCCCCCATCCCCCATCCCCCCACCAACCCTCTATCCCATGCCCTCCCCCCATGTCCCCCCTCCCCCATCCCCCTTTGCCCCCTCCCCATGTCCCCTTCCCCATGTCCCCTCCCCATCCCCCTTCCCCATCCCCTCCCCATGTCCCCTCACCCCAGCACTCCCGGGCCCCTCCCCATGTCCCTCACCCCAGCACCCCCCCTCGGGCCCCTCCCCCTCTGCTCTGTACGTGCCCCCCCTACAGACGCAGCTCGCGCGGCCGGGGGCGGGGCTGCTGCTGCGGGGGGGGCAGGGGAGGCACCGCCCCTCCCCCACCCCCGCCTTGAACGTCTGGGGGGGACACGCTGGGGGGGGGCAAAGGGGGGGGAAGGGGGTCAGGGACCCCCCCCCCTTGACCTCTGCACCCCCAGAGACACCGAGACCCCCCCCCTTAAACCCCACCCATCCCCGGTGCCCCCCCCCCCCATTAAACACCCCCCCCCTTGCGCCCCTCCCCCCTCCATCCCCCCCTTTTTCCCCCCCATCCCCCCCCCAATTTTGCCCCCCCACCTCTGCCCCCTCCCCCTCTCTCCCCCCCCCATTTCCCCACCATCCCCCCCCCTCACCTCTCCTCCCCAGCCCCCCCCATCCCCCCCCATTTCCCACACCCACCATTTCCCACCCCCCCCACCCCCCCCTTTCCCCCCAACCCCCCCCCACCCCCCCATCCCCCCCACCCCCACTTGCCCCCCCTCACCTCTGCACCCCTCTCCCTCTCTCTCCCATCCCCCCCATCCCCCCCATTTTCCCATCCCCCCCCCATTTCCCATCCCCCCCTTCCCCCCCCTTTTCCCACCCCCCCCATTTCCCCATCATCCCCCCCATCCCCCCCCCATTTTCCCCCCCATCCCTCCCCTCCCCATTCCCCCCCCCTCACCTCTGCACCCCTCTCTCTCCCATCCCCCATCCCCAACCCCCATTTTCCACCCCCCACCCCCTTTCCCCATCACCCCCCATCCTCCCCCATTTGCCCCCCTCACCTCTGCACCCTCCCTCTCTCTCCCATCCCCATTTTCCCACCCCCCACCCCTCCTTTCCCTAACCCCCATCCCATCCCCCATTTTCCCATCCCCCATTTTCCATCCCGCCCCCATTTGCCCCCCTCACCTCTGCACCCTCTCCCTCTCTCCCATCCCCCATTTCCATTCCCCCATTTTCCTATCCCCCCATTTTCCCATCCCCCATTTTCCCATCCCCCCATTTTCCCATCCCGCCCATTTCCCCCCCTCACCTCTGCACCCCTCTCCCAGTCTCTCCCAGCCAGCTCTGCACAGACACCCCCTCGCCGGGGGCTGCACCCACCTCCCATCCTCCCCGCAGTACATCAGCGGGGGGTGTTGGGGGGGGGTCGGGGGCTCCTCCTCCGGGGGGGTTTTTTCAGGGTGGGGGGAAACTCCCGACGAGGTCCCCGCCGGCACCGCCCCCCCCAAACACTTCCCGGCTACGGGGGTCACCAGTTCCCTGGGGAGGGTCCCCGGGAACGCCGCCAGCTGGGAGGTGACGGGGGGGCAGCGGTGGTAAAACACCCGGACTGACACCAGGGCCATGCAGGCCCCCAGGTCCTGGAACGCCAGGTACACCCCCCGACGGCTCAGGGGACCCAACCTCAGGGTTTTCCGGTTGATTTTCCTCCTGGGGGGCTCCCCCCCCGGGTTTAGGGAAGGGCGGGAGAGGTGCTCGGCGGCCACGGTGTCGATTTTGATGTAAGGGTTTTCCATCCAGGGGGGGGAGTCGGGGGTGGCGGTGTCGGCGTCGCTCTCGTGGTAGAAAACGTTGAAGGTTTCCTTGCAGGGGCGGGGGAGGGGCTGGGGGGGGGAGCGGCGGGGGCGGGGGAGGAAAGGGGGGACCCCCCCGAGGTGATGGGGGGGGAGGAGGGAGGCGTTGCTAGGGCGGTTGCTAAGGGAAGGGCGGTTGCCGGGGCCGTTGCTAAGGAGGTGGGGGGCGTTGCTAGGGGCGTTGCTAGGAGAGGCGGTGTTGCTAAGGCCGTTGCTATGGAGATTCGGGTTGGTTGGGTTGTTGCTAGGGCCGTTGCTATGGAGATTCAGGTTGGTTGGGTTGTTGCTAAGGCCGTTGCTATGGAGATTCGGGTTGGTTGGGTTGTTGCTAAGGCCGTTGCTATGGAGATTCAGGTTGGTTGGGTTGTTGCTAAGGCCGTTGCTATGGAGATTCGGGTTGGTTGGGTTGTTGCTATGGAGATTCCAGTCGGTTGGGTTGTTGCTAGGGCCGTCGCTATGGAGATTCAGGTTGGTTGGGTTGTTGCTAAGGCCGTTGCTATGGAGATTCGGGTTGGTTGGGTTGTTGCTAAGGCCGTTGCTATGGAGATTCGGGTTGGTTGGGTTGTTGCTAGGGCCGTTGCTATGGAGATTCGGGTTGGTTGGGTTGTTGCTAAGGCCGCTGCTGTGAGAGTCACCGTTGTCGAGGCCGTTGCTAAGGAAATTTTGGTCGTTGCTAAGGCTGTTGCCATCAGCATCGCCGTTGCCAAGGAGATCTTGGTTGCTAGGCCCGTCGCTAAGGGCATCTCCCTTGTTAAAGCCGTTGCCGTGGAGATCCCGGTTGCTAGGGACATCGTTAGCATCGCTGCTGGGAGAATCGCTGTTGCTAGGGCCGTTGCTAAGGCGGTTGCTAAGGGCATCCCCGTTGCTGAGCAACCCCTCTCCATCCAGACGGTTGCTAGGGACCATCCCACGTCGGTTGCTATGGGCATCCCCGTTGCTAAGCAACGCCTCTCCATCCAGCCCGTCGCTAGGGCCGTCGCTAAGGGCATCCCCGTTGCCGGGGCGACGGCTCCATCCCCCTTTCTCCCCTCCCTCCGCCTCTCGGGGGTCCCGGCCGGGTCGGGGGGGTTCGGGGGGGTCGTGGTTGCCATGGTAACGGTCTCGGCGTCGGGGGCGGGGCCTGGGGAGGCTGTCGCAGGCCAGGAGGGTGAAGCGGAGCTCGGCGTAGAGGTGGGTGGCCCCCCCCCGGGGCAACCAGCGGGAGCGCAGCCAACTGTTCTGGGGGGGGGGGGCAGGGGGTTTCGGGGTCCCCGGAGGTCCCGGGGGGGGTCCCGGGGGGGCCAAAGAGGAACAGACCTGGAAGGTTCGGACCCAAGAACCCAACTCCGGGTCCAGGGCGCTGAGTTCCTCCCACTGAGAGACGGGGGGGGGAAGGGAAAAAAGGGGGGGGGGGATGGGGGGAAAGGGGGAGGGGGGAGGGGGGGACATGGGGGGGACACAAGGAGGGGATTGGGGGGGATTTGGGGGGGGACACATGGGGGGGATATGGGGGGGAATGGGGGGGGATATGGGGGGGAGGGGGGGTTGGGGGGGAAATATGGGGGGGAACACAAGGGGGGGGTATGGGGGGGGACAAGGGGGGAATATGGGGACATTTGGGGGGGAAATGGGGGGACAACGGGGGGGGGACACATGGGTGACACAAGGGGGGGATATGGGGGAGATTTGGGGGGGGGATGTGGGGGGGAAAAGGGGGGAGAATGGGGGGGGACACATGGGGGGACGGGGGGGGGGTAAGGGGGAGATTTGGGGGGACAAAGGGGGGGACAGAGTGAGGGGGGGGCCCACAGGGTGTCACAGGGACCCCCCTGTACCCCCAACCCCCCCCAACATCCCCAAATGTCCCCAAATCCCCAGTTTTCCCCCCAACGCCCCCAGCCCCCCCGATGTCCCCAGTGTCCCCCCAGCCCCCCCGATGTCCCCAATGTCCCCCCAGCCCCCCCGTGCCCCCTCCCCACCTGCCCCTCTCCGGGGGGGTGCACACTCCAGCTCAAGTCGTTCGTCTCCCACCTCGTGTTCAGCAGCGTCTCTGGGGGGGGGGGACACCCAAACACCCTGAGACCCCCCCACGGGGACCCCAAAACCCCCCTGAGGACCCCAAAACCCCCCTGGGGGACCCAAACCCCCCCTGGAAACCCCCAAACCCTTTCTGGGGACCCCAACACCCCCCGGGGACCCCAAACACCGCCGAGGGACCCCAAACCCCCCCCCAAACCTCTCTTGGGGACCCCAAAACCCCGCTGGGAACCCCAACCCCCCCACAACCCTTCTCTGGAGTCCCCAACACCCTCTGGGTACCCCAAGACCCCCCCTAGAGACCCCAACCCCGCCCTGGGGACCCCAAACCCCCCCCGAGGACCCCAAAACCCCCCTAGAGACCCTTCCCCCCCCCGGGAACCCCAACCCCCCCCCAAATCCTCCCTGGGGACCCCAAACTCCCCCTAAGGACCCCAAAACCCCCCCGGAGACCCCAAAACCCCCCCGGAGACCCCAAAACACCCCCAACCCCCTCCTGGTGTCCCCAACCCCCCCCGGGAATCCCAAACCCCCCCTGGGGACCTCAAACCCCCCCAAAACCCCCCCTGGAGACCCCCAACCTCCCCCAAAACCCCCTGAGGACCCCAAGACCCCCCCCTAGAGACCCCAACCCCCCCCCGGGAACCCCAAAGCCCCCCCTGGGGACCCCAAAACCCCCCCCGGGGGGGTCACTCACCCTCCTCGGTGCCCCCCCTGTGGATGGAGCCCCCCAGGACCCCCAACACCCCCAGCACCCACAGCGCCATGGGGGGATTCTCCAAAACCCCTGGGATTTGGGTGAAATTTGGGGCGATTTGGGGCAGTTTGGCGGGGGGGGGGGCAGCGTCTCCGTCCCTTTGTCCCCGCTCTGTCCCCTCTGGGTGTCCCCGACCCCCCCCCGACCCCCCCCACACCCAGGGAGGGGACCCCAGGACCTCCCCCCCCCTCCAGGAAGCGCCTTTGTTGAGCGTTTCCCCCCACGGGGGGGGCACAGGATGTGGGGGCGCGACCCTGGGAGGCACTGGGAGGGACTGGGAGGAACTGGGAGGGGTCTTGGGGGGGTTGGGAGGACATTGGGGGGGGACTGGGAGGCACTGGGAGGGACTGGAGGGGGCTTGGGGGTTGGGAGGACATTGGGGGCTGGGGGCACTGGGAGGGTCCTGGGGGCAACTGGGAGGGACTGGGAGGGACTGGGAGGGTCTTGGGGGAACTGGGAGGGTCCTGGGGGACTGGGAGGGACTGGGGGCACTGGGAGGGGTTGGTAACTGGGAGGGTCCTGGGGGGACAGTGGGGGGAACTGGGAGTCACTGGGAGGGGTCCTGGGGGGCACTGGGAGGGACTGGGAGGAACTGGGAGGAACTGGGAGGGGTGTTGGGGGGGTTGGGAGGACATTGGGGGGGGGACTGGGAGGCACTGGGAGGGGTCCTGGGGGGTACTGGGATGGACTGGAACGCACCGGGAGGGGTTGGGGGGGTCCTGGGGGGGTACAGAGGGGACCGAAGGGGACGGGGGGGGCACTGGGGGGAACTGGGAGTCACTGGGAGGGGTCCTGGGAGGCACTGGGAGGGACTGGGAGGGGTCTTGGGGGGTTGGGAGGACATTGGGGGGGACTGGGAGGGACTGGGAGGAACTGGGAGGGGTGTTGGGGGGGTTGGGAGGACATTGGGGGGGGACTGGGAGGCACTGGGAGGGGTCCTGGGGGGTACTGGGATGGACTGGAACGCACTGGGAGGGGTTGGGGGGGTCCTGGGGGGGTACAGAGGAGACCGAAGGGGACGGGGGGGGCACTGGGGGGAACTGGGAGTCACTGGGAGGGGTCCTGGGGGGCACTGGGGGGGACTGGGAGGGGTTGGGGGGGGTTTGGACCCCTCCCAAAAAGGGACCCCCAAACCCCCCCCCAAAAAAGGGACCAACCCCCCCAAAAGGACCCCCCCCAAAAAGGGACCCCAAGACCCCCCCCCCCCAAATAAAACTCGAGGCGGTTGGAGGGGGCGTTTTATTGGGGGGGCAGTCTCGGGGGAAGTTTGGGGAGGCTATGGGGTTATTTTGGGGGGTCCTGGGAAGGGGTCCGGGGGCTTTGGGGTTATTTTGGGGGTCTCAGGAAGGGCGGGGGTTTGGGGGTTATTTTGGGGTCTCAGGGAAGGGGTCTGGGGGTTTAGGAGGGTCTCAGGAAGAAGGGGCCCGTGGGGCATTTTGGGGGTCCAAGGAAGGGCTCGGGGTTTGGGGGCATTGGGGTGCAGGGGGTTTGGGGGTTATTTTGGGGGTCTCATGGGAAGGGGTCCGGGGGAAGTTTGAGGGGTTATTTTGGGGGTCTCAGGGAAGGTTTGGGTTGAGGAGGGGTGGGGTCCCTATGGGTTATTTTGGGGGTCTCATGGGAAGGGGTCCGGGGGTTATTTTGGGGGTCTCAGGGAAGGGGTCCGGGGGTTTGGGGGTTATTTTGGGGGTCTCAGGGAAGGGGTCCGGGGTTATTTTGGGGGGTCTCAGGGAAGGGATCCGGGGTTTGGGGCTCAGGGGTCCGGGGGTTATTTTGGGGGTCTCAGGGAAGGGGTCCGGGGGTTTTGGGGGGTCAGGGAAGGGGTCCGGGGTTGGGGGTCTCATGGGAAGGGGTCCGGGGGGGGTCTGTGCAGCGCCGCGTCCATCCCGGTGCCCAGGGCGCATCCTCCGGTCAGGGCCAGGAAGAGCCACAGGAAGAGCCGATCCACGGCCAGGGCCACCACCCGCCACTGTCGCGATAGCTGCGACATGGAGAGGAAAGGGAGGGGCTGGGGATGCCGCCCCGAGGGGAAAGACCCCCGCGGGTATCGCGATATAAAGCGGGGGGGGGTGTGTGTGGAACGGCGAGAGGTGCGATACGGGGGGGGTGAAACTGCCGGGATATCGGGCACTATCGCGATAGGTGTGACACGGAGGGGAAGGGGAGGGGAAGGACCCCCGCGGGTATCGCGATATAAAGGGAGGGGGGGGTGTGAAACAGCGAGAGGTGCGATACGGGGGGGGTGAAACTGCCGGGGGAGAGCAGGTACTATCGCGATAGCTGCGATATGGGGGGGGGGTTGTGGGGTTTGTTTCTGGGGGGGGGTATTTTTGGGGGGGCTGGGGGGCTTTTTTGGGGTTTTTTTTGCTTTTTTTTAATTAATTTGGGGGGGGTAATTAATGAATGAATTAATTAATTATTGGGGGGGTTAATTAATGAGTTAATTAATTAATTTGGGGGGGGGTCTGACCTCCTCCAGCTCCTCCTCCTCCCGCAGGTTCCCCGCGATCTCCCCCAGCGCCGCCGCCGCCCCCCGGAGCTCAGGGGGGAGGGAGGACGGGACTCCCGAGACCCCATCTGCCCCCCACCCCCATCGGGGACGGAGGAAATATTCCTGTGTGGGGTGGGAGTGGAGTGGAGTGGCCCAGGGAAAAAGGGGGAGGAGAAGTGGGGGAGGGGGTGGAGACTGAGGAGGGGGGAGGCGGGTGGAGGAGCTGGGGGAAATGGGGGGAGATGGGGGGAATGGGGAGGGGGAATGGGGAGGGGGAGATGGGAGGGGGAGAGATGGGGGAGATGGGGAGGGGGAGATGAGGGAGATGGGGAGGGGGGAGATGGGGAGGGGGGAGATGGGGAGGGGGGAGATGGGGAGGGGGAAATGGGGAGGGGGGAGATGGGGAGGGGGGAGATGGGGAGGGGGGAGATGGGGAGGGGGGAGATGGGGAGGGGGAAATGGGGAGGGGGGAGATGGGGGGGGGGGAGATGGGGGGGGGAGAGAAAAATGGGGGAGGGGGTGTTAAGGGGGGGAGGGGAAATAAATCCCCCCCCCCCCCCATGCAAACACGGGAGGACACGGGGCAGGGGGGGGGTCTCTGTTTTGGGGAGGGGTCTCTAGTTTTTTCCTCCTTTTTTCCTCCATTTCCCCGATTTCCTCCCATTTTTTCCCTTTTTTCCTCCGTTTTCCACCCTTTTTCTTCCCTTTTTTCCCCCCGTTTTCCTCCCTTTCTTCTCCCTTTTTTCTTTTTTCTCTTTTCTCTCCATTTTCCCCCATTTTTTCTGTATTTTTTCCTCCCTTTTTTCTCCATTTTTTCCTCTATATTTTCTCTCCATTTTCCCCCCATTTTTCCTCCCATTTTCCCCCATTTTCCCATTTTCCCATTTTTCCTCCATTTCCCCCCCACTTTTCTCCATTTTTCCTCCTTTTTTTCCTCCTTTTTTCCTCCCTTTTTCCCCCCCCTTTCCCCCCCCTTTTCCCCCCTTTTTCCCTCCTTTTTCCCTCCTTTTTCCTCCCTTTTCCCCCATCTTTCCTCCATTTCCCCCCCACTTTTCTCCATTTTCCCTCCCTTTTCCCTCCCTTTTTTCTCCCTTTTTTTTCCATTTTTCCTCCATTTCCCCCCTTTTTTCTCCCTTTCCCCTCCCTTTTCCCCCCCTTTTCCCCCCCTTTTCCCTCCCTTTTTCCCTCTATTTTTCCTCCATTTTTCCCCATTTTTCCTCCCATTTCCCCCATTTTTTCCCCATTTCCCCCCCTTTTTCCATTTTCCTCCCTTTTCCCCCATTTCCCCTCCCTTTCCCCCCCTTTTCCCCCCCATATTTCCCCCATTTTTCCTCCATTTCCCCCCCACTTTTCTCCATTTTCCCTCCATTTTTTCCTCCTTTTTCTCTCTTTTTCTCCATTTTTCTCATTTTTTCCCCATTTCCCCCCTCATTTTTCTCCCTTTTCCCCTCCCTTTTTTTTCTCCCCTTTTTTCTCCATTTTTCCTCCCATATTTCCCCCATCTTTCCTCCATTTCCCCCCCACTTTTCTTCATTTTCCCTCCCTTTTCCCTCCCTTTTTTCCTCCTTTTTTCCCTCCTTTTTTCCTCCTTTTTCCCCCCATTTTTCCCTTTTTTCCTCCCTTTTCCCTCCCTTTTCCCTCCCTTTTTCCCTCTATATTTGCTCTCCATTTTTTCCCCATTTTCCCTCCCATATTTCCCCCATATTTCCTCCCTTTTCCCTCCCTTTTTCCTCCATTTTTTCCCCTTTTTTCCCCCTTTTTTTCCCCCTTTTTTCCCCCCTTTTCCCCCCCTTTTTTCCCCCCTTTTTTCCCCCCCTTTTTTCCCCCTTTTTTCCCCCCTTTTTTTCCCCTTTCCCCCCCTTTTTTTCCCCTTTTTTCCCCCCTTTTTTCCCCTTTTTTCCCCCCTTTTTTTCCCCCTTTTTTTTCCCCCTTTTCCCCCCCTTTTTCCCCCCCTTTTTCCTCCCTTTTTCCCTTTTTTCCCCTTTTTCTTTCCTCCTTTTCCCCTTTCCTTCTTTTCCTTTTCCCCTTTTCTCCTTTTCCCCTTTTTTCCTTTTCCTCTTTTTCCCCTTTTTTCCTTTTTTCACCTCTTTTCCCTTTTTTCTTTTCCCCTTTTCCCCTTTTCCCCCTTTTTTCCTTTTCCCCTTTTTCCCCTTTTCCCCTTTTTTCCTTTCTTCCCCTCTTTTCCCTTTTCCCCTTTTTTCCTTTTCCCCTTTTTCCCCTTTTTTCCTCCCTTTTTCCCCCTTCTTTTTTTCCCTTTTTTTTTCTCTACTCGTGCCCAGGGGGGTGGGGGCTGCGTTTTGGGGTCCCTGTGGTGCAGGTTGAGGACCCCGACGCTGAGCGCGACCCCCAGGGTGAGGAGCCCCAGGGTCCCGCTCAGGTGGCGCCCGATGAGCGGAACCGCCAGGGAGGTGGCGGGGACCTTGTCGGCCAAAAGGAGCAGGAAAACCGTCAGGGTCAGCAGGGCGAAGAGGGAGACGGACATCTTCTCACCTGGGGGAGGGGGAAAATGAGGGGAAAAAGGGAAAAAACGGGAAAAAATGAGGGGAAAAAGGGAAAAATGAAAAACAGGGAAAAAAGGGAAAAAACGGAAAAAACGGGAAAAGGAGCAGGAAAACTGTCAGGGTCAGCAGGGCGAAGAGGGAGACCGACATCTTCCCACCTGGGGGGGGGAAATGGGGGAAAAATGAGGGGAAAAAGGGAAAAAAAGGGAAAAAATGAGGGGAAAAAGGGAAAGAGGGAAAAAAAGGGAAAAAAGGGGAAAAAACGGAAAAAACGGGAAAAAGGAGCAGGAAAACTGTCAGGGTCAGCAGGGCGAAGAGGGAGACGGACATCTTCTCACCTGGGGGGAGGGAAAAATGAGGGGAAAAAGGGAAAAAACGGGAAAAAATGAGGGGAAAAAGGGAAAAATGAAAAAAAGGGAAAAAAGGGAAAAAAAGGGAAAAAACGGGAAAAAGGAGCAGGAAAACAGTCAGGGTCAGCAGGGCGAAGAGGGAGACGGACATCTTCTCACCTGGGGGAGGGAAAAATGAGGGGAAAAAGGGAAAAAACGGGAAAAAATGAGGGGAAAAAGGGAAAAATGAAAAAAAGGGAAAAATGGGGGAAAATGGGAAAAAAGGAGCAAAAAGACTGTCAGAGGCAGCAGGGTGAAGAGGGAGACGGACATCTTCTCACCTGGGGGAGGGGAAAAATGAGGGGAAAAAGGGAAAAAACGGGAAAAAATGAGGGGAAAAAAGGAAAAATGAAAAAAAGGGAAAAAAGGGGAAAA
>CM041085.1:3172019-3377019 GCA_023079485.1 Archilochus colubris
TAGGAAGAGGAAAAAAAACCTTCAAAAACACTGCTTGAATCTTTGAATGGCTTCAAAATCATTATTTAACCTATATGTTATTTAACCTCTAGTTTATACCTAAGGAAATAGAGTTTTTAGGTAGTAGTCACCACCTCTAGTTTATACCTCAGCTTTCTCCTCTTAGCAATGAATCACACACCCCATCCATGCAAAGCTGCTTTACAATTATACACTGAAGTAGCATCAGTCTCAGAAAAAGTCTGACCAGCAAATCACACCTTAAAACTCATTGGGGGTTGTCACGGTTTAACACTGGCCCGGCAATTAAACCGAATAACAGATGCTCTCTATTAATCTCTCTCTCCTTGATAAAGAAAGGAGAGAGAATAAGGGAGAGAGACTTATGGGTTGGAAACCAAACTACACAACTTTAATGAAACAGTAATGATAAATAGGTAAAATTACTAAATATATACAAATATACAGGAAAATGGATACCACATTCCTCCCTCCTTTCCCCCAATAACTCTCACGTCACCACCGAGGCTGCAGGGCAGCCCTGGGAAAGTCCAGGCTGGAATCCTGGAGTCGGCAGCAGTTGGAGCTGGAGGCAGGAACACACAGATATGGGCTGGGATGGATCAGGAGCACAGGCAGACGAACGGACGGGATCCTTCCAGGATGCCGGGTGAAGGAAGGGAGGAAGGGAAATCAGGAAATCCAGAAGTCTGGAAATCTGGAAATCCGGAAAAGATCTGGCTCGGCCCTCATGATGCCTCAAATTTATACTGAGTGTGACGTATATGGGATGGAATCCTCTGTTTGGTCAATTCTGGCATCTATCTTGTCTGTTCCTCCCCAAAGGAGGGCTCAGGTGGGACCTCTGTATCCTCCTGGACGGTAAAATGTTTTCCTCAGAGCTGAGCAGTGGCCTTGGCTCTGCACACCAGTCTGTAGCAGTAACTATAAACATCAAGTGTTATCAGTCCTAGAAGCACACACTGTCTGAGAAACTTGCTGTTAATTTCAGCAAGTGCAACTACTTACAAGAGACTTAGCTAAAAGTAAAAGTACAAAACAGAAAATCACCTTTATCCTGGCCCAAACCAGGACAGGGGTCCTTTTTTTTTTTCCCATTCCTGGAAAACTCACCACCTCCAAGGCAACAGAACAAATTCAAAGAGATTGGTCCTTTCTGGGGTAGTTTGGGAAGAGTCACAGTAGACAGGGCTCTGCATCAGCACAGAGAGAAACTCAAGACTCATGGAAATGCTACAGATACCAGATCTCCTGGAACACAGGGCAAAAACAAAAAAAACAATAAAAAAAAAATCAAGAGGGATTTCTACATGCAGGATTCCAGCAAATCCAGCATCAGCAAAAAATTAAACTGCAAGGTAATTCAGGTATTATTCCAGGGAAGGTCAGAAGGCAGTCAAGAGTCAGCTCAGGCAGCTGCCCAGTAGTATTGCTTCTTCATGTCCTATTTGGGAAAACAGGAATTGAATGCAACCCTAAGTCATGGTTACAATGACTTTACTCAAGGTTCTGGGTCCAGGCAACCACCATGGTTCAGTTGGGCCACCTAATTGTGTCTTCAGAGCCACTTCAACTTATAGTACCAGGTGTGAGTAAAGCAAGCAGAGTAGGACTTAACTTTTAGGTGAGGGTACACACTCAATTCTTCAACTCCAAGCATGTGTTGCTATGAAATACTCCTTACTCTTTGATATCATTGGGATGCCTCAAGGCTAAAGCTCCTCTGAGTGAAGTTGTTGGATAAAAACCCAGCCACACAACTAAATTTTAAAGAAATTACCTGCAGTTCTGATGACACCACCTGGGCTCTTGCTGCTTCTGTGTCCTCAGCATTCAGCTGCTGCTCAGGATTTGTAGGAAATACTGCTCTGATGGTTTGCCAAGGCCATTTGGGACCAAAATGCAGGAATATTTTCATCAGGACAGAGCTGTGCTTTGGGAAGCAGGCAGCAGGGCTCTAGGGCAGGTGTTTGGTTTATTTATTGGCTCTCTGATTGCTCCTCCCTTTCCAGGAAGAAACTGAGCTGCAGCCCCTCCCAGATGTGCTGTAGGGATAACACCAAATCAAATCGTGTTGGGAAATCCACAGGGAAATAAAAAATAAAGCTGGTAACAGCACCTATATTTTTGGATTGTGAGTTTCTACAACCACAAAAAAAAACCAAACAAACAAACCCATGCCAGAGCATCCCTGTCTGCATCCCTCTGAGATCCTTTCAATTGTTCCTTGCCTCAGGACCCAACTCTCTGGCCACTGGGTCAGCAGTGTTGGAACTCTTGGAACAAACCTGCTGATGGAATCAGAACCCATTCCCATGTCTGAAACACTTTACAGCACTTTTTTTTTTGGACCTGCTTTTGAGGGAAAGAAGCCTCATGCTGTTCTTGCTCTGAAAAATGGGCAACTTCAACCAAGCTTTAGCCTTTTATTCTCAGGCAGAGAACTTTCCTGGCATTCCACAAATGTTGGTGTTTATTTCAAGGCAAGGATGGTATGAATTTAGTTTCCCCACAAAGCTTCTCAGCCTTATAGCTGGAGAGAAAAGCTGAAGAATTGGCCCTGGTTAAAACTTCAATTCCCAAAGAGGAAAAGGGCAACAAAGCAAATCCAAGTGGGTTTATTTGAAGCTCGGGCTTTTTAATGGTCACACCATTTTTGGGAAGCTGATCCCAAGGAGAAGGAGGGCATTCTTGTGTTTGGGATTGGAGGTCAGGAAAAAAAGAAACCAAAAAAAACTGGTCTACAGCAGTGCAGCAGATGCATGGTCTTGCTCCTTTCTGCCCCAGGGCTCCCACAGCAGAACACAGACCACACACAGCCCAGACAGGGCTTGGCAGGGGCCAGCAAAAAAACAGCTCCAGAGCCAGATTTCCCCCCACCTTCAGCTGCAAAACTAGAGTCAGAGGAGGAAAGAAGAAGGAAGCTCATCCTTGGGTCACCTTCCCCCTGAAGGACAGAGCTGCAATGTCCCCAGAGCTGGGAACAAGGCTTGGAAAATTGCGGTTTGGAGGAACCTGGGCTGCAGAAGGTGTCCCTGGAGGTTGGATGTGAGGAAGAAGTTCTTCCCCATGAGGGTGCTGAGACCCTGGCACAGGTTGCCCAGAGAGGTGGTGGAAGCCCCATCCATCCCTGGAAGTTTTTAAGGTCAGGCTGGATGGGGCTTGGAGCAACCTGGGAAGTGATGCCACTGACTCCAGGGCTTGGGAATCCACCTGAGCAACTCCCTCAGCTCCTAATTAAAAAGAGGTTGCTCTAGGTAGTGCTGGAAGAGACGGGGGGTGGGATTGGGACTGAGAATGGCAGCAGGGTTACAGCTATGGAGCCAAAACACAGCCCTGAGAATGGGGGAAAGGGAGATTATTGAGAGGCAGTTTTTGGGTAGCATCTTGGCAGCGCATGGAGAGATGCCCAGGGTGATCAGGACACTAAGGAAGGAGGTGATGCTCAGTCCTTGGTCTGCAACAATATGAAAAATAAATAAATCAGTAATAAATAATAAATAAATAAACAATAAATAAATATTTAGTCTTTAAATAATAAATAAATATTTATTATTTATTTATAAATAAATAAATAAACAGTATGAAAAATAAATCAATCCAGCTCTCTTCACTATCTCCCTTCTTCTCTCACTTGGATCCTCTGGAGCCTCAAAGATTTTCTCACCTGTTCAGGACCCAAACAGATGCTGCAAACTCATCCCTCCCTGGGTTGTGTGTTTGGAGAGGGGACAACTTAGTGCTTCCTTGAATCCCAGGAGCCAGAACTTTCCTAACTGGTGGCTCCATTTCAGTCTACACCTATGTAATCTCTCACCTTTTGAAGGTCAACTCATCCTCAGCTCCACAACGAAAATCTGGGAGAAGGCAACTGGCAGCTCTCCAGGAGAGGAGAACTGGGAATGACAAGACATCAGATAAACCCATTCTGCAGTATTTTCTGTAGCCAGGATGCAGAGGTTATGATCAGGACACTCAGCACTTTTCTTTCTTGGCCCCAGACACCCCCTGATGCTCCATGTCCTCTGTCAGATCCCAAAGTAAGGAAAACATTTGGGAACTTCTCGTTCAAAGCTCACTTAGATGACAGCAACTGGAGCACTCTGTGCCCCCAGACACCTCTCCATCCCTGCAGGGAGAATCTGAAGATTTCACCCTGACCTTTCAGAGGTGAGCCCAGGAGGGCTCTACAGAGGAACCTGGACAGACTGGAGAGTTGGGATGATTCCAACAGGACGAGGTTCAACACGGCCAAGTGCCGGGTCCTGCACTTTGGCCACAACAACCCCATGGGGAGCTCCAGGCTGGGCACAGAGTGGTTGGAGAGCAGCCAGACAGAGAGGGACCTGGGAGTCTGGATTGACAGGAAGGTGACCATGAGCCAGCAGTGTGCCCAGGTGGCCAAGAAAGCCAATGGCATCCTGGGCTGTATCCGGAACAGCGTGGCCAGCAGGTCCAGGGAAGGGATTCTGCCCCTGTGCTCAGCTCTGGGAGGCCACAGCTTGAGTCCTGTGTCCAGTTCTGGGCCCCTCAGCTCAGGAAGGAGATTGAGGTGCTGGAGCAGGTCCAGAGAAGAGCAAGGAGGCTGTGAAGGGATCCAGCACAAGTCCTGTGAGGAAGGGCTGAGGGAGCTGGGGGTGTTGAGGCTGGAGAAGAGGAGGCTCAGGGGAGACCTCATCACTCTCTCCAACTCCCTGAAAGGAGGTTGGAGCCAGGGGGAGGTTGGGCTCTTTTCCCAGGCAACTCTCAGCAAGACAAGAGGGCAGGGTCTCAAGTTGTGCCAGGGGAGGTTTAGGTTGGAGATTCGAAAGAATTTCTTTCTGGAGAGGGTGCTCAGGCATTGGAATGGGCTGCCCAGGGAAGTAGTGGATTCTCCGTGTCTGGAGATCTTTCCAAAGAGCCTGGATGTGGCACTGAGTGCCATGGGCTGGGAACCACAGGGAGACTGGACCAAGGATTGGACTTGATGATCTCTGAGGTCCCTTCCAACCCAGCCAGTTCTATGATTCCCTGGATGGAACAAAGATGCTGCCCCATCCCACACCAAGCTTCCCTGGATCCAGGCTGTTCTGCAGTGCCATCTAGTGAGATGGACACATTTCCACAGAGCTTCTCACTGATCCTGGGCACAGCAAACATCCCTACAAAGCTTTTTTTGGTTTGTTTTTTTCTACATCAAGACTTCTCTTACCTTCTCCTGGAAACCCCTGCTTCTCCTTTTGGTGTTGAGTCCAAGCAGACACAGCTCTTTCCTCCAAGCATGAGGCCTGATTTTGATTCCTGCAACAGATGAGTGTGGATGGGATCTCCTTCCCTTCAAAAACACCTGAAAATGAGTGAAATATGTCTTCCAGGCTGGGGATGGAAGGGAGGAAGACATCGAGTGGATGAGAGGTAAAGGACTTGGGCAGGGAGGTGAGAAGAGGGCAAGGGATCAGCTGGGTTGCAAAGAGGATGGAGCTGAGTAGCAAGAGGATGGGAGGAGTGGCAGAAGAGGGCATAGAAACAGCAAAGCAAGGTGTGGGAGCCATGGTGTGGTTATTGGGTAAAGCTGGGACACCTGGGAATATGTGGCAAAAACTGGGAATGGGGCTGGGCTGGGTTTGCAGGGAATGGGAGCTGTAGGGAGTGTCCAAGGGAAGTGTGGAATGCTGACTCTGCAGGTGCCATATTATGGGTTCCAGTTTGATCATTTAAGAAGTTCAGAAATTCAGTGTAAACGTATGAAGTGCATAGATGCACAAGCCTTGTATCACATTCCTACTACATCATATAAATTATCACATAAATCCTATTTTATTCTGCAGGATCAAAGCTCCACCTGAGAGCTCTCCAAAAGTAGTAACTGTGGATAGGGTTGCCTCTGCTTCCTAATGACCCACATGCCTTAATATTGAAAATATATATTGAAGATAATGATTATAATTGAATAGAATATGATGATTCAATATATATATATTGAATAGAATGAATATAATTGAATGGAACACTATGATTCAATATATTTATATTGAATACAGTGAATAAATCAATATTCTCCCTAGAAAGAAATCAAGGGGGTGCAGGAAGAAACATGTCAGTAGCAGAATGTATCTGCCTATGGTTTGTTTTTTTTTGGGGGGGGGAGACTGCAAGAGAGGATGAGTTCATGGCTAAGACAGCTGAATGATACCAGAGTTGGGCTCTGTCTCTTCCTCCTTATGCCCAGGGTTCATATTTAATCTTTTAAGATTAAATAGGAGATTTTTCTCAGGTGGTGCTTGTTGTGTGCTCTTTGTTTGGGGGTGCAGGTTGCAGAAAGGCAGAGACATCAAGGCAGAAAACATGTCATGAAGAATTCCAACCCTGGATGGCTGCTCAAGACTGTACCATAAAACCAACCTGGCAGGAGGACACACATACACCAAAAAAACCCCATGAGTTTGCACAATCCCAGTTTCTGGCTTTCTAATCTGCTGCCAGTTCCCACATGCCCAAGCAAAACCCTGATTTTTTTCAGGAGGTAGAAGTCCCTAGGGTCTGACCTTCCAGGATTTTTCATGTCGTTTTGTGGGACTGGGACTCAAAATATTAATAAATGTTACAGGATGTCAACTGATCTTTATTAAAACTGCAGCTCTTGGGGAGGGGAGATCTTTGTCACCTTTGAGAATAGTCTGCATTGCTTTTTCCATTTTCCTTGGACAGAAATGTGAAGTGGTGGCTGCAGTGAGGAAGAAGAAAGAAACCTCTTGGAGCCCTGAGCTGTATCTCCAAGCACCTGAAGGAACCACAATCCCTCCCTGTTTCCAGTGCTCTAAGGCTGGGAACTCACTGTACTTCTAAGTAGCAAAAAGGGGAGGGGGAAAAAGGGGGAAAAAAGCCACAATGATCCCATGGGGTGTTTTCCATCCTGGCTTTTTAGTATTTACCTTAAACAATATCCAGCTCCTAGAATTACTGTGTCCTATTCCAGAGAAGCTTCCGGAAACCAAATGATTTAGTGGGCAGCCTGAAGACCAACCCATCATTTGAAACATGAGCTAATAATATAGAAGTTGATTCTACCCCAGGGTATGTGTATCCATCCCACTTGGGAGGCATTCTTCTGCAGGATAGGTTCAGCCTGATGGGGATGTTTATCCAGGCTTTCTGCCTGGGGTGATTGGATGATTTGGGGTTTTGGGGGGGAATAGAGACGTTAGAAAAGTATTCTAGTGTGGTGTAAGCCACTCCAGAGATCTGTCTGCAAAGGGTTGAGGCCTGAGGAAATGAGGAAAACTCAGAAAGGAGAAATGAAATCATCAGTCTCAAGCAGCCAGGAGGTTGTGGTTGTCACTGAAAGAGCCACGGGGAAAGAGCTGCCCCCTCCTGCCTGTACAAAGCTCAGGACTGGTCACAGAAATCACAGAAGCACAGAATATTTAGGTTGGAAGAGACCTCTAAGCTCATCCAGTCCAACCTGTGACCAGCACCATCATCTAACTTCTAACTCCAACAGGATGAGGTTCAACATTCCAAGTGCCGGGTCCTGCACTTTGGCCACAACAACCCCATGGGGAGCTCCAGGCTGGGCACAGAGTGGTTGGAGAGCAGCCAGACAGAGAGGGACCTGGGAGTCTGGATTGCCAGGAAGGTGACCATGAGCCAGCAGTGTGCCCAGGTGGCCAAGAAGGCCAATGGCATCCTGGGCTGGCTCAGGAACAGCGTGGCCAGCAGGTCCAGGGAAGGGATTCTGCCCCTGTGCTCAGCTCTGGGGAGGCCACAGCTTGAGTCCTGTGTCCAGTTCTGGGCCCCTCAGCTCAGGAAGGAGCTTGAGGTGGTGGAGCAGGTCCAGAGAAGAGCAAGGAGGCTGTGAAGGGATCCAGCACAAGTGCTGTGAGGAAGGGCTGAGGGAGCTGGGGGTGTTGAGGCTGGAGAAGAGGAGGCTCAGGGGAGACCTCATCACTCTCTCCAACTCCCTGAAAGGAGGTTGGAGCCAGGGGGGGGTTGGGCTCTTTTCCCAGGCAACTCTCAGCAAGACAAGAGGGCAGGGTCTCAAGTTGTGCCAGGGGAGGTTTAGGTTGGAGATGAGAAAGAATTTCTTTCTGGAGAGGGTGCTCAGGCATTGGAATGGGCTGCCCAGGGAAGTAGTGGATTCTCCGTGTCTGGAGATATTTCCAAAGAGCCTGGATGTGGCACTGAGTGCCATGGGCTGGGAACTGCAGCGGGAGTGGATCAAGGGTTGGACTTGATGATCTCTGAGGTCCCTTCCAACCCAGCCAATTCTAGGATTCTGTGATTCTAACTTATGTCCCTAAGGACCAGGTCCAAATACATTCTAAATGCCTCCAGGGATGGTGACTCCCCCATTGTCCTGGGTCATTCCAGTGCCTCAACTGGAATTGTCACTTGTAACACACAGCTTTCCAGGCTTCCCTCTGATTTTTCCCAAGAAACCCTTCCTGTGGAACCCTTCAGAGATCCATTGGGTTTGCAAAGCTTTTCTTTACAGCTGACGTGGCATCCCCCAGCCTGCAGCACAGTGGGAAACCCAGGGCCTATTGCAATAAAGCATTTAACTCCTCAGCTCCAAAACAGAATTCTCCACCCACACAGGAGGTCAAACATCACAGCTGGCTTTCAATCTCCTCCACAACAGTGCAGATTCACTGCTGCCTTCATGTTCTTGCTGCTCCCAAGTTGGGATCTTCAGCAGTTCCCAACAACTCCAATTTTTCTCCCCACAACTTAAAGCTACAAAACATTCATTTACAATATTTGCCCATGCAATGTCTTTTTTTTTTTTCCCTTGGAAAAATGCTGAGGGCTTCTAGTCATGACCAACCAATAATCTGTTGTTCATAGCCCAAACCAGATGTTATGTGTGTTGGTTTTACCAGAAAGTCAGGGGTGATGTTGGACTGGGTCACTGAGCTGTTACTTTTTGTAGCTGCCAGACTGAGCCCTTTTATGTATAAAAGAGGAACAGTTCTAAAAAATCCAGCTGTCTAATGTCTATTTTCAGCAGTGGAGAGGAGTCCCAGCTTCCAAGACCTTATTTTTATGCTATGTCTGGTTCAGACTGATTCTACTTGAGTGCCACAGCTACATCTCCTGCCTGAGGAGCCCAGACTGGTTATAAAGAGTCTGGTCCCCAAACCACTCTCAGTACATCCAAGCAATCTTAAGTCATCACATTTCATATCCAAACTTCTTATGAGAAAGCCAATTTTTATGGAACTACAAACCTGAAAGGGAAACAGTGGCCAGAGCCAAGCCACAAAGAAAAAAAACAAAAAAAAGAGTTTTATTACAGTGGGAGAAGAGAGAGAGGAAGCAGGGGAAGGTGATGGGCAGTACTGGGGGGACTGGAAAGGGTGGCCACTTGGTTTTGAGGAATAATGGAGGAAGGTGACTGGAGAGGGTATTGGATCTCCTCCTTTCCATGCAGATGTCCTTCCTGGGGAGCCTCTGGAATAGCAATGCTTCCCAGGTATTACCATGGTATGGCCTTAGGGCTCTGAAACCAAAAAGCTTTTGTTTTTCCCTTGGTATGCAAAACATCAGTGTCCTTCTGCTTTTTCCTGGGAAGTCTAGAGTAAAATTCATGAATTTTCCCACTCATCTGCTTCCACCTAGGAAGCAGACTCCAAATGCTGGGTCTGTCACATCCATTGCAAGTTCACACACTTTCTTTTCTCCTGGCAAGAAAAAAAAATCAAAAGCAGAATCCCAGACCCAAAAACCAAAGCAGCAGCAATAATTGGGAAGATCTCTCTCTCCCAAAGGAGCCATGAGCAGGTGATGTATGTGACCTCCCAGTATGTCACCCTCCCAGTGAAAAAGTTTTTCCTTGTTTATGTGGAAATATAATGCTCAAAGAAGACAAGGTCCTCTTCTTAAGTTTATTCTTCACTTGGGAAACTGCAAGCCAGGTTTAACACTTCTGTCCCAGCTATGGATTTAACATCATCCAGGAGGGGCTCTGCTCTTCTCCTCCTCACACACCTGGTCACTTGTTACAAGGCAGACCTCTGAGGTTCTCAGAAGGACTGGGGAGCTGATAAACAGCATGGAGAGGGAAAGCCAAGCCAAAACACTTGGCATCATCCTCATCTTCCTCCAGCAAAGCCCAAAGCCCAGCACATACACAGAGAGACTCCAGCAGCTCCAAGTCCCTCATAGACGCTAAAACCCCACACTTCAGTGGGTGCTTTGGAAATTCCCCTTGGGAAGAGACCATCCCATCCCAGGCTGTGGAAGGGGATGAGCTGTTTGCTACTTGTTTCCCTAAAACCCCCTGTGCTGGGGGTTCAGGATGCCTGAGGTTCAGACCCACACAGCTCCTCCCAGTTCCCCCAGGAAGGAGAAGGATGTGATGCCTTAAGGAGCCACTTCAGGCTGCTAGGTGTTAATTTTTGGGGAGATCAGAACCAGATCCCATCCAGCCTGGGTGTGTTTGTTTCTGAGGGAATCCTTCCAGCAGGAATTTCTAGCTACCCCCCTAAGGGCTGACTGCAGTCACTCTTCTCCCATGACGGGTGCCTTGTCATTTCTGCAGCTCTCTGGTGCAGTGTTTTTATTTTTATTTTTTTTTAAAGGATTCTATCCCTTCCCTATCATTTCCATCCCATTAGAAAGGAGAGCAAAGGTTCACTGGCTGGCTTTCCAAAAAAAGAGAGGAGAAATTTATTACTTCTAATAATATTTTCAGCTACAAAAGTAAATCAGCTGAGCAGCCAAAAGCTTCTGACTGAGGGAGGAGGATCCTGTGTTTGGGATTATTCTCTTGCTCTGTATAAAACATCAGCAGTCCCTGGTCAAAACTCACAGTTTTGGCCACAAACGTGAGAGGGGGAGTGGGCTAGTGGCTCAGCAGGTTGGCTACTTGCAGGCTGGCAGGGCCACAAGAAGGACATGGGGACAAGGAGAGTAAGGCAAGGGGGAAAAAAGAACAGAGCAGGAGAAACAAATCTCACTTTCCTGGACACCACGAACCAGGTGAAAAGACAACCAGGGGTGTTGGCTTGGGGTACACAGAGCCTGACAGCCAGAGCAGAGATGATTTCCAGGGGGAAATGGGGAAATGGAACTGTGGGGTCAGCCCAAGCTGCTGCCCTCTTCTCTTCCCTAACCCTCACACCTTCCTCCTTTCCATCTCCATCTCCATCTACTCCCAAAACAGTTTTTTTGGGTTTTTTTTTTTTGGTTGGGGCATCAGTCCCAGCCAACAGAACACCCCCCAGACAGCTGAAGCAGCACCCTAAAGGGTGACAAGTTGTGGCACAAGAAAAAGAATGAACCTCTGTGATGAGAGAGAGCCAAGGGATCATCTTATGGTGCCTTCATCCTAGAAGAAAATTATTTAACATGCAGCAACACCTGAGGTAGGAAATTCAGATCTTCTCCACCACTCCGAGTTCCATCCATCACCTGGAGAAAGTTCCTCCTTCTGTGCACATCCCACCAAAAGCCATTTCTCTCAAGGCATTCCTTGACAGTCACACCACTGCCTCTGCCAGGTTTTTTTAGGCTTTCCTAAATGTCATTCACTGGTATTTTCTCCCCTCTCAGTTTCATGGCGTTTCTTATTACATTTAAATATTTTTTTTAATGTTGCTTTTTCTTTGAGTACATAAGAGTTTGAAACAAAACTTCCAGGATGTTATACAGGGTCTGATTGGCCCCTTTGAGTATATGGGATATAGTAGGGGATATTATGAACATCTGCTAATTAAATGCAGCCAGGGGTGGCTCACAACTTCAGTAAAAAATATCAGCTTTAAGCCAAAAACTTTGTGAGATTCAGAGTGAAAGTGTTCAGAGTGAGTGAAAATGTTCAAACCCAACTGGAGCTCAGGTTTCTAGTGGTGACTTTTTGAGGTTTTTTTGTGCTCCTGGAAGGAGGCAGGAGACAGGCTCAGCCCTGAGCCTCAGTAGCAATTTTGGATCCCTTCCCAAGTGTGCACATCTTGAGAGCAGAGGTGGGGAATGGTGAGAGCTCAGCTGCAGACATTTGGTGTTCAGATCCATCTGGTTCTGACTCAGAGTCCTCTGCTGCCAGGACACGCTGGAAAAGCCCAAAAGGCAGCGAGTGACACAAGGAGAGCATTGAGGAGGTGGGGAGGGAGGAGGGGGAATGGTAAAGTCATCTTCCTGACTCAAGTTCTGCCTTTTCCTTCTGCCTTTCTGCCTCACTTGATTGTTTGTCTCACCACGTTACCTACCTGGAATCTCTGCCTGCCCAGCCCAGCCAGGCACCCAACACCAGCACAGAGTTCACATGGCCCAGGGGATGCTCAGGATGATCCCAAAGGGTGGGGGGCACCAAGAGAGGAGCAGGAGTTTCCCCCCCAGACCTCCTCCCCCTCACCAAAAAAACTCCAAAAAAACAAACAAAAAAAACCCCATAAAAATTAACAAAAAAACCCAAAAAAAGTAAATAAAGAAATCAAATAACAAAAACCAAGACAAAACAAAAAGGAGAAGGGAAGGGAAGGGAAGGGAAGGGAAGGGAAGGGAAGGGAAGGGAAGGGAAGGGAAGGGAAGGGAAGGGAAGGGAAGGGAAGGGAAGGGAAGGGAAGGGAAGGGAAGGGAAGGGAAGGGAAGGGAAGGGAAGGGAAGGGAAGAGAAGGGAAGAGAAGGGAAGAGAAGAGAAGAGAAGGGAAGAGAAGAGAAGAGAAGAGAAGAGAGAGAAGAGAAGAGAAGAGAAGAGAAGAGAAGAGAAGAGAAGAGAAGAGAAGAGAAGAGAAGAGAAAGAGAAGAGAAGAGAAGAGAAGAGAAGAGAAGAGAAGAGAAGAGAAGAGAAGAGAAGAGAAGAGAAGAGAAGAGAAGAGAAGAGAAGAGAAGAGAAGAGAAGAGAAGAGAAGAGAAGAGAAGAGAAGAGAAGAGAAGAGAAAAGAAGAGAAGAGAAGAGAAGAGAAGAGAAGAGAAGAGAAGAGAAGAGAAGAGAAGAGAAGAGAAGAGAAGAGAAGGGAAGAGAAGGGAAGAGAAGAGAAGAGAAGGGAAGAGAAGAGAAGAGAAGAGAAGGGAAGAGAAGAGAAGAGAAGAGAAGAGAAGAGAAGAGAAGAGAAGAGAAGAGAAGAGAAGAGAAGAGAAGAGAAGAGAAGAGAAGAGAAGAGAAGAGAAGAGAAGAGAAGAGAAGAGAAGAGAAGAGAAGAGAAGAGAAGAGAAGAGAAGAGAAGAGAAGAGAAGAGAAGAGAAGAGAAGAGAAGAGAAGAGAAGAGAGAAGTGAAGAGAAGAGGAAAAGGAATGGGAATGGGAAGGGAAAGGAAAGGAAAGGAAAGGAAAGGAAAGGAAAGGAAAGGAAAGGAAAGGAAAGGAAAGGAAAGGAAAGGAAAGGAAAGGAAAGGAAAAAGGGAATAAAAAGATAGAGCCTCCTACTTCACCTCTGAGCCCCCCTGATTCTCCCTGGAGGACCCTCTCCCATATTGACTTGTGAGAGACAGTTCCAGATCTGCCTCAGTAGTGAGCATGAAGGAAAAAAAAAAGAAACTAAAAGCATTGGCCATGAAGAAGTAATGTTTCCTTCATCTCTGGCCTCACCTCATTTGAAGGAGTGGGATCTCCCAAGCAAGCTGCAAAACATTACAGCTGACAGGAGGAGCAAAAGAAACTCATTTCTACCTTTTAGCAGCAGTGTGGAGTGTCTGAGGCTCTGTTTCACCTTTTTCTGAGGCTGTATTTGTTTTATTCACCCCAAGGGCCAGGGCACAGCGTGGCCATGACCTGTTGGATGTTGGGCTCTAAGAGGATTTCTGTGGGAGGTCTCTTTTCCCTGGCCATTTTTTCCTGCATGTCCTGAAATAAAAAAAATCTGCCCCCAAGATACCCCAAAACCTACTTTCTGCTCTTTCTTTCCCCTTTCTTCACTTTGTATCCTTTTCACCTCCATCCCTCCTTCCCTCCTGGGAATTTCCTCAGATGGAGAGAACTGCTGAGATTCAGAATATCCATGGAAAAAAGAAAGAGGAAAAAAACTGCAGCACAGAATCATTCAGATCTGAACTGAAATAAATGGCAACAAAGGAAATAAATGTGTCCAGCTGAGAGGGGTGAGTCCTTGGTTACACAACCTCAGGACAAGGACTGGGCTGAGCATCTCCATGTGTTTGTTTCTCTGAGTCACGAGTGCATCAGGCTCCCTGGGAAAGGCCAGCCAAAGGAGATGGCTCCCTCCTCTTCTTCTTCATTCCACTGACCATAAACAACCCCCCTACATGTTCCTGAGTGATAGAAAACAACAGGAATGGGATTTGATTCCCAGGGAGTGCACCAGTGTCCCATAGCTCTCCTTGCTGCTCCTCTCAAGTCCATTAGCTCAGCCTGATGGTTCTGTTTCTATTGATATAGAAATCTGGTTTTCTCCCCTAAATCACTCCTTGCATTAATCCAGATATTTGGGGACCAGAAATGAGAGGCCTCAGCCACAGAAGTAAAAACCAATTATGGGTCTTTTATGGCTTCTGCAGATTGTTTAAAAATAAAATAAAATAAAATTAGCATGAATTCTGTGAATGTCTCCTCTCCCCATCTTTTAGCTGGCTGATTGGGGTCCCCAGAAGATCCCAGGAAAGACAAGGCTGACCACTAGACCTCTGTCATCCTTGAAATTGGCACATATCAGATCCTTCCAGCTGGGACAGAGAGCACCTGGGTTCCTAACTGCAGCTCATGGATATCCATTTTTTTCAACAAAAACTTGCTGAAAACACTTTGATCTCAAAGATCAGCCAGATTCCTCCTTATTTCCAACATCCAGGTCTCACTGAGAGCAACTAAAAATATCAGTAGTTATTAAATGCCTAAATAATGCTGATTTTCTGTAATAGCAAAGAGACTAAAAGCATTCACACTGCAATCTGCCTGCTCTTCATAATTTTGGCAGGAAAGGGTGTGCTGGAAACAGGACTGGGCTGTGGATGTGTTCAGGTGAGAAAGTAAAGGCTGACAGGCAGGAATAAGCAGCTGAGAAGTGCTTGGGCTGTAAATTACTTTATGCTGCAAGATGCACATGGACATGAGGTGTTTGCTTAGTGAGCAGCCTGGGTTTTTAAAGTTGGAAATGTACAGAATGAGGTTAGAGTGGCTAAAAAGGTCTCATGGCAGTTTTGGGGGTTTTTTTTGAGTGTTTTTCCTGATTAAAAACCTTGCCAGCTGAAACTTTTCACTGGTCAAAGCCAACAACCAAGCTTGGGCTGAGCTCTGCCTGATGTGCCTTAGATGTTGGAAGGTGCAAAAAAGCAGCCAGCTGAGCTGCTTTCTCCATTTCTGCTTTAAAAAATAAAAATAAAAATCAGCATGTACTCTCATTATGGTGCTGACACTCTATGTGGCCAACAAAATGCTTCCCTTCTTCTCCCCTTTCCTAAAAATCACAGCCAGCCCCTGGAGTGCAAAACCTCCCACTGACAGCAGAATATCCCTGGCTGTGCCATTGCCTCCTCATGGCAAGGCTCTCCTTGGATTCCATCTTCCCACCTGCTGGAATTTGCACCTGGGCACTGGGTTTCCTGCAAAAAAAAAAAAAAGAAATATATATTTCCCAGCCAAAAGCCAACCAAAAGATCCAGCTCCTGCTCCAGCCTTGGGAATGCAGTTCCATTGGTTTGCAGCCCCAGTCCTTGGTTAAGGTCAGAGGTGTCACTTTGACTCCATCCCCCAATCTAAAATAAATGCCAAAACCCTTTTTTTTTTTCTTTTACATGATGTATTCTGACACAAAATCAATGGAAATTGTCACACTTTTCCAACAGGATACTTTGTCATAGCAGAACTTTTCTAGGAATTTGGAAAAGATGAGGAGAGCAATGAATTGGTTATTTAGCATGACACCTGCTCTCACAAAATACATAGTTTAGTTTAGACTCAGGGTTTTTAGAGTATTTCATCATCTGATTCTAGGCTAGACTCAGAGGGTTTTTTAGAGTATTTCATCATTTGATTCTCTCTTGTCCTACCAGAAACTTCCTCACCAACACTGACCTGAAATAATGTCAGCATCCACTGTTTTACTGCTTTTCAGGATTTTCCATCTGTCACTCCTCAGAAAACTTCAGACACTTGAGAAATGAGGAGCCTGGTGAATTCTACTTTTCATAACCACACTGTGCCTATGTCAGGGTTTAACACTGGCCTGGCAATTAAACCGAGTACCAGACACTCTCTGTTAATCTCTCTTTCCTCCCTGATAAAGAAAGGAGAGAGAATAAGGGAGAGAGACTGATGGGTTGGGAACTAAACTACACAGCTTTAGTGAAACAGGAATGATAAATAGGAAAAATGACTAAATCTATACAAATATACGGGAAAATGGATACCACATTCCTCCCTCCTTTCCCCCAATAACTCTCACGTCAGCACCGAGGCTGCAGGGCAGCCCTGGGAAAGTCCAGGCTGGAATCCTGGGGTCAGCAGCAGTTGGAGCTGGAGGCAGGAACACCCAGATATGGGCTGGGATGGATCAGGAGCACAGGTAGAGGAAGGGATGGAATCCTCCCGGAATGCCAGGTGAAGGAAGGGAAGCAGGAAAGGCAGGAAGGGCAGGAGCTGGAAGCTGGTAGCTCTGGTGATCCCTCAGATTTATCCTGAGTATGAGGTGTATGGGATGGAATCCTCTGTTTGGTCAATTCTGGCATCTCTCTTGTCCCTTCCTCCCCAAAGGAGGCTGCAGGTGGGACCTCTTTATTCCTTCTGGAGGGTAAAATGTTCCTCAGAGCTGAGCAGTGTCCTTGGCTCTGCACACCAGGCTCCAGCAGTAACTATAAACATCAAGTGTTATCAGTCCTAGAAGCACACACTGACTGAAAAACTTGCTGTTAATTTCAGCAAGTGCAACTACTTAAAGAGACTGAGCTGAAAGCAAAAGTACAAGATAGAAAGTCACCTTTATCCTGGCCCAAACCAGGACAACCTATTTTTCACATACAGGCCAAAATAGTTATTGGTTTCAATATTTATATTATATACAGACCAAAATAGTCTCAGTTATTGATTTCATTATTTAAAATTCATAGAATCACAGAACAGGTGAGACTGGAAAGGACCCCTGGAGGTCATTTGGCCTCCCCTTTCCCCCAGGGATGCTCCTTGAGGATATGAGGCTGAACTCCAATGGATCCTTAGTTTGGATCCGTTCTCCCTGAGCTTCAGCATCTGCTCCACTTACAACTCCTACAACTCCACTCTTTCCCTTCTTTCTCTTAATCTTAAAAATAACATCTGCAGGGGCAGAAATGACATCACAAGGACACACACACACACACATCCATCTGGACCATGGAAACAATTCCCAAATTCAGATGTAACTCCTGACTTGCAGGGATCTTTGTTCCCTGAGCCCAGCTCTATTTCCACCTCCACAGAACATTTCCTGGTGGAAGAGCCTCTGGATTTATTGTTCTTACAGCAGCTGCAGAGCCAGTGACCTGCCAGGCATCCCCCTTCTCAGGAGAAGAGAGAATACAAATAGGACAAAGTTTTTACAGCAAGAGACCCTGAGCAGCAAAATGTGGGCTTGAAATAAATCTTGCTTTCTATCAAGAGCTTCAGGGAGTTTTTTTTCCATTTTTCTTGCTGCCTCCACAGCAAAATGAAAAGTAGAAGCCTTCATCACACACATGTATGCAATGAGAGCACTTGATGTGGTTTCAAAAGCAGATGCAGTCCCCCAGGGTCTGTTCTACTTGGCAGGCAATATTTTTTCCCAGCATGAAATAAACCAAGATACAAACCTGGGACTTGTACCACAGAGTACCACAGGGTTTGTTTATTTGGGGTTGATCAAGATCCACCCACCTGGAGTTCTAACCAACCTGCAGATGGTTCTTTCCCCAGTAGTGACTGCAAAAAAGAAATATAAATTCATAGAATCATAGAATCATGGAACTGGCTGGGTTGGAAGGGACCTCAGAGATCATCAAGTCCAACCCTTGATCCACTCCCGCTGCAGTTCCCAGCCCATGGCACTCAGTGCCACATCCAGGCTCTTTGGAAATATCTCCAGACACGGAGAATCCACTACTTCCCTGGGCAGCCCATTCCAATGCCTGAGCACCCTCTCCAGAAAGAAATTCTTTCTCATCTCCAACCTAAACCTCCCCTGGCACAACTTGAGACCTTTTGTGCCCTCTTGTCTTGCTGAGAGTTGCCTGGGAAAAGAGCCCAACCCCTGGCTCCAACCTCCTTTCAGGGAGTTGGAGAGAGTGATGAGGTCTCCCTGAGCCTCCTCTTCTCCAGCCTCAACACCCCCAGCTCCCTCAGCCCTTCCTCACAGCACTTGTGCTGGATCCCTTCACAGCCTCCTTGCTCTTCTCTGGACCTGCTCCAGCACCTCAAGCTCCTGCCTGAACTTCCTGAGGGGCCCAGAACTGGACACAGGACTCAAGCTGTGGCCTCCCCAGAGCTGAGCACAGGGGCAGAATCCCTTCCCTGGACCTGCTGGCCACGCTCTTCCTGAGCCAGCCCAGGATGCCATTGGCCTTCTTGGCCACCTGGGCACACTGCTGGCTCATGGTCACCTTCCTGGCAATCCAGACTCCCAGGTCCCTCTCTGTCTGGCTGCTCTCCAACCACTCTGTGCCCAGCCTGGAGCTCCCCATGGGGTTGTTGTGGCCAAAGTGCAGGACCCGGCACTTGGCCGTGTTGAACCTCATCCCGTTGGGATCATTCCAACTCTCTAGTCTGTCCAGGTCCCTCTGCAGAGCCCTCCTGCCTTCCAGCTGATCCACACTCCCCCCAGCCTAGTGTCATCTGCAAACTTACTGATGAAATCGTCTTTTCACAAGATTTCTGACCCATTTGTGCAAACTCCAGTAGTTTAGATGGTTTAAAGGAAGCTCAGCTGAGCATTCAACTTTGTAACATCCAAATTGTGGAGTCTTGCCCCACCACACTATCATCCAGAATTGGTCATTCCGTGATTCTAAAGTACCCCAAATTGCTCTGGGGGGTATCTGGAGGTGGAGCTGCAAAGATCTGGTTTCAATGGGAAGCAATAGGAACTTTTCACTCCAAACAATATGCAAATAAAACCTGACTCGTTCACACAAACTGTCTGGAGGGATTTACAGCTGGGTTGAATTCCTTTCAACTTATTTCAGAAAAGGTTTCTCCTGCTTAGAAGGGAGTCAATATTTGGAATTCATTTTCCTGCAAACTCTACTTCCAGGTCTGGTGTTTGGATGGAATTGGGCAGTAGAAACGAATTGTGTTCTGTGAAATACAAAATGATAAAGGTTTAAAAGTGTAATGTTTTAAATATGAAACATATTTCGGATTAGCAAAAAGGGACAACAATACAACCAGAGCTGAGAGAAAACTCTCAATTTCCATGCGGCTCCCAGTTCTCCAAATACTTTCTTTAGTTGCAGAACAGTCTCAGGATTAAAACCTTTTATCCAATTTAACCAAGGAAGTAAATATGAAGAACACATCCCCCTGCAGACTGCCCCAAGCTGTTAAACAATATTTAGCACAGAAAAAAACCCCATGCAGATCAGAAAGTCCTTGGCATGCTGCCTTGTACCAGGTGCTCTCACATCACCCAAGGCAGAAGAGTTTCAAGAGGCAGAAACTTAAAGTTTTGCTATTTTCCTGCAACAGGCAAACTTCTATTTGCACTTTTACCAAAGCTTGAGCAAACAAAATAAATTGCATCCCACATTGAACTGAAACCAACCCATGATTTCTGCCTCAATTTCTTGAGCTGCATCTGCTTTGTGTCTTGCTAATCTGATGAAGGCTTCTTGATTCTGATTGTGTTGTGGATGTCCAGGCTGCCTTTCATCCCAGAGCTGGAGTTCTGAGCTCTGCAGGATCTGCCAAAACCAGGAGGAGGATGCTTGGCTCTTCCAGGAGCAGCACAGAATATTCCCCTCTGGGATTCTCCTTGCAGAATTTGCAGCTGGATATTCCTGGTGCCTTATGATTTGTCAGGGAGACAGAAGGTATCTAGTGAAATAAGCCAGTTTTGGGATATTTCACAAACATTAAAAAAATTAAATGATAAAACAAATAAAAAACCAAAATGATAAAACAAATAAAAAAAAAGGGGGGGACAATCATACCTTGAATCCAAAAGGAAAGATAACTTCTTCCTGACTTCTGCTTAGCCACAGACAAGAAGATTGCTTTTTGGCATTGTATTGACAGGTTTCATTCTGGTTTGCAAACTGGAGATTTGAGGCAGGAGTGGAGATGGGTCTGTCCCACAGCCCCACCAGAGCTGGAGCTGTAATTTGCCTTTTGTTCTTCCAGAATCAAAAAGAAAACAGATGGAGGGAAGACTCTGACCCAACAAGGGTTAAGATGTGAACATCTACAGGGTCTGAACTGGGAAATACATCCTAGCTTGTTAATGGCTTGGAAAATAAACTCGTTTGACCAGAGTAGTAGTGATTAGCAGCTGATTGTTGAATTATAGATGGACAGCTGGAAGCCTAGTTAAAAATTTTTTATCTTGAGCACAGTGGTGAATAGAAGGGCTTGGTCTAAATGTCTGAGTATCTGAAAGGTCAAGAAGGAAATACAGGAACAATGGGAGAAAATAAAAATGTTAACTCAGGTATTTACTCTGCTAAGTCAGATAGGAAAGTCTGGAGTAGACATCTGGATCACTCCATGTCCAAAGTGCAGGAGGAAATGCTCAGCTCCAGCTGCACAAAGGTTATGAACAAACCACTTCCTTAGATGCTGAGAAAAACCTTTACTTTTCTACAGAGAGTTCTTCTTGAGCAATCTTTCAGAATTGATGGCAAAGGCCAGTGCATGTCACCACTTTAGGGTTGGGTTTGTCACATTTTGGGTCTCAAAGACACAGACATCTAAGCTAAATTAATTATCTGTATGTCTTCCACTAACAATGCAGAGTCCTAACCATACATCTCTGAGCAAAAACCTCCCAAGCTGAGAGGCAGCAGTGTCTCCAGGTGCTCAGCACCTATTTGAGGGCACAGGGTGTTAAATATTCTGTAGTCCTTGCCTGGGCTTCCTTTGAGCAGGATGGAAGGAAAACAGAAGGCTTGCTGCAGAGCATGAAGTTTAAGAAAACAACTGACAGCCCATCAGGGTTGTTGGCAGTGGTTTTTCTGTGGACCTAAATAGCATTTCTTGTACCAAGTAATCTTGTGGCTTTCTACACAAACTGATCATGTCACCCGTGTGTCCCCACAAGGCAGCTGAAAGCTCTAACCCCCTCTCTCCAATAAAATACACAGATGGGTGATACCAATCTAGAGGAGGTTGATGGTCAAGCTGGAATAACTTCAGAATAACATTAAAATAGCTTCAGAATATTTAGAGACCTGTCTTACCAACCACAGAGCAGGGATAAGGGATTCCTTCTCCCATTGCTCATTGCTGAATTTTGGCAGCCTGATATTTTTATATAAATTCTGTAAATTATTTTTTCCTTGTAAACACAGGCAATCAAAGCAAGAAAATATATGCCCTGATCTCCAAGCAGGAAGGACAGAACCCAGCTGGAGGGAGCTGGGGAGGTTATGGGCAAAGACACCAAAGGGCTAAGGTGAGAGTGAAGCCTCTTTCAGGGACTGCCCAGTGGATTTTGCTAATATCTGACAATATCAGAAATGAATGGAATTGGTTTGTTTGCTAGTTTGCAAACTAAGAAAATTACTGGTTTGCTGTCTATAAGCAGAGGTCTGAATAATAAAACATTTTACTGAGAACTTCCAGCTCATGTTCCTGTGCACTGGGAGGGGAGCAGCTCAGAGCTCTGGATAAAACCAGTAACCAGGAGGTAAACCATGGAAATCTTCCCCATATGTAAAGGGAAACAGAATAGAAAGGAGTTGGACAAAATGGGAGGAAAAAAAAAAAGGAGACAAACCATAAAAAGCAAAGATATTTCTTTTTTCTTTGGTTTGCTGATTTGGCTTTTTCAAATGAATGCAAAGATGCTACAAGAAAACTTCACCAGCATGTGCACCACAACCTCATGGAAATATTTGGAAGTGAAGGCACTTAGTGATAGCTGTAACACTGTAAAGAATCTCCCTGTACTTGAGGACCTCATTCAGGTTTATTTCAGACTGCAGAAGCATGCAGTGCTCTATATTCAGCTTTATTCATGTATGGAAAAAATCCTTTGGAATGTATGAAGAGTGAAGCCCAAATAGTCCAATCGAAATTACTTTCCCCAGCATTTGTATCCCCTCTTTACAATCTATAAATTGATTTTTAAATTCTGTTGGAAGGCCATCACTCTATTAAAATCTCTCATACTTTTTCCACAAGGGCTACGTGTAAAAGCACTTAGAGCAAATATTCCCCTGCAGCAAAAAAAAAAAAAAAAAAAAAAGAGAAAAAAATCTCCAGCAAAACCTATGACCTTCTATATGTCCATTAGTTAATACTCAATTGATTGATACTACAAGAGAGAACTTTCCTTTTCTTTGGCCTTGATGCTATTTGGAAAGAGACCCCCTGCAATCCATCCAAGAGGGCTCAGTGATGTGAGGAAGGAGACCACTAACACATCGGGGTTCTGTAATATTGGAAGGGAGACCCCCTTTTGCACTGAATTAATGCCTGGAAAATCTGCTCCCCTTATGCTTTTTCCATGTGATTTGCTGGAGCTCACTCTGGCTCCATTGCTGGGAAGGCCAGGACATATCCCCTGGCAGTTTTAAAAACTTTTATAAACTGGAAAGTATTTTGCTGGCTTGAACTTTGCTTGCCTAGAATCTCTGCAAGATGCTGCTGTTATTGTTGGGGTGTTAGTTGAGTTAAATCATGTTCTTCATTCCTGTTCAAGGAGGTGGTGGATTTCTTTTTAAAGCTTTCTTATTTACCCCAGGATGCCAATTAATTCAATTCTCAACTGTTTATTTGTGCTTCCTCCCTTTGGTCCCTTCTGATATGTGCAGGAACTTAGATGGGGGTAGGGAGGAGGTCGGGGGTTGGAAGGGGAATAAAATAAATGTATTGTTCCAGCTTGGTTTCCAATTTGTTATTTTAGTCTAGGTGAGAAGCCAACCTGCAGTGATTCAAATTCATGCAAGGTGAGAGAAAGATGGGTGTTGTGGTGCCAAGAAAACAACCCCTTTCTTTGCTGAGCTCCTGGTTACAGTGGTCTTTTCAGCAGCCTTGAAATGGGAGGACACCAAGTATGGGGGATCCTCATTGCTCCAGGTGAAACAAAACTCTGGTTTTGTGATTAGAATTTACACTTGTTAAATGTCAATCCCATGGCACAGCACCTGATTTTGGCCAAGGTGACAAACTGGGACTTCTTGGACTTCCATTGGTTAAAATATTGACTTGAAATCCTGATAATGTGTTTGTGTGTGCACAGATTGAACAGGGGAGGAGGAGGCATTCTTAAATACCCTTCCAGTTTACATAAAAAATCATGTAAAGGTCTGAAATTGGGTATAAAGTTGAGATCTTCAAGTCATTTACCATTCAGTTCACTCAAAAATTTGCCAACAATTCATTCACTTACTTACTTGGCTCCCCACCTACAAAACTCTGGAGGGATTTAAAGAAAGAGTTTGATGGAAATGGGAGACCCAGTCAAGGTTATATTCCTGTGCTGCTGAGGAAACATGGCTTGAATACAGTGAAAATAATAATATTTAGTGAGCCTGAAATGGGGTTTAAATCTATAGTTTGAGCTGGTGATTTGTGTACTTTGAATTCTATCATGGAAATAATACCAGCCACTGGTTTGAGTTAGACTAAATCCTAACATGGCTTTGATCCCAGTGGTTTGCTCTTCTCTTAAAGAGAAACTTATCTCTTTGAGAGCAGTTATCCTGGAAAACTTGGGGAGAACAAGTAAGGATCCTTAAATCAAACTCAGAGTTTCCTGAAAGCCATCAAGTAAGTAGGAAAAGATCATTTGGATGTTTCTATGTCTCTGCCTACTTCTATTGCCATGAGAAGTGTCCCACATAGCTCCAGGTACCCAAAAGGTGCTGGGGAATACCTGGGCTACTTCCCACCATCAGCAGGGAGGAATATTTGAAGGCAGCCAAAAAGCAAGCCAAGGGGTAACACATTTATCTCTGTTGGTAATTAACTGGTGAGTCAGCTGAGTAGGGTTTGAGTAAGCCACTGGTTTGAGTAAGACTAAATCCTAGCAAGGCTTTGATCCCAGTGGTTTGTTCTTCTCTTAAAGAGAAACTTTTCTGAGAGTAGTTACCCTGGAAAACTTGGAGAGAACAAATAAGGATCCTTAAATCAAACTCAGAGTTTCCTGGAAGCCATCAAGTAAGTAGGAAAAGATCATTTGGATGTTTCTATTTCTCTGCCTACTTCTATTGCCATGAAAAGTGTCCCCAGAAGGTGCTGGGGAATACCTGGGCTACTTCCCACCATCAGCAGTGAGGAATACTTGAGGGTAGCCAAAAAGCAAGCAAAGGGGTAACACATTTATTTCTGTTGGTGATTAACTTGTGAATCAGCTAAGTAGGGTTTGAGTAAGACTAAATCCTAGCAAGGCTTTGATCCCAGTGGTTTGTTCTTCTCTTAAAGAGAAACTTATCTCTTCTGAGAGCAGTTACCCTGGAAAACTTGGGGAGAACAAGTAAGGATCCTTAAATCAAACTCAGAGTTTCCTGGAAGCCATAAAGTAAGTAGGAAAAGATCAGTTTGGATGTTTCTATTTCTCTGCATACTTCTATTGCCATGAAAAGTGTCCCCAGAAGGTGCTGGGGAATACCTGGGCTACTTCCCACCATCAGCAGTGAGGAATACTTGAAGGTAACCAAAAAGCAAGCAAAGGGGTAACACATTTATTTCTGTTGGTGATTAACTTGTGAATCAGCTAAGCTGGGGGGGGTTAATCCCTGTCCTAAATCAAATTTGAAGAACCAAGCTCCTGATGAGCTCCATGGTCTTCTCCTGACTCTACCAAGTAACCAGCAAGTGGTCCCCAAGGCTCCACACCATTGAAATTCTCTTCTGGGATGCTCTATGTGCTTGTGGATGGCACAAGGGCAAAATATATGCTCAATATCATTAGCAAAGAAGTGCCTTGGGAATGGCACATGTAGGGAGAACTTTTGGAAAGGTCATTTTCATCTGTGTCAAGATAGGATGCTTGGAAGAGCCATAGCTTGGGCAACCAGAGATGTCAACTCTGTTCTTCAAATGTGGCATTTCTAAGAGGACTGGGGCCCAGTTATATGATCCTGACCTCATAAAAAGCATAGAAAAGACAAGGTGAATCATGGTGAAAAAATATTTTCTGGCATGGTCTGTAATAACCCAGATGAGAGCCAAGAAGGCTGGAACAGATCTCAAGAGTTCTGTGTTCCTTCATCCAACCAAGAAGATGTGGGCAGCTCCACAGAGAGCCCATGGCTGGCAAACCCAGAGGGCATGGGCAGCTGGGTGAGAAGAGGGAGATGTCTGTGCAGAGAGAGAAAAACTCCTTGAATGAGCTGAATTTCTGTCCATGGAAACAGAGCCTGCTAAGCAACCCAGCTAATGAGCCATAGCTCAGTGAGAATCCCAGGCAGAATGGCATTAGGTTTTTTTGGTCATGAAATTAGAGTAAGGAAACAAAAGTAGTGAATTTTCTGAAGGCTCTGGGCAGAAGTTAACTCTTCTTCTTCTGCATGGGTTTGGCTCCCTCCTGATACCAAAATGCTCCCCCAGATTTCATCCTGTTTGCAACCAAGATGACCTAAGAGAGTGCTCCTGGACAGCTTTCTCACCAGGTTGAAAGAAGAACAGAAATTTGGGTAAGTGGGGAGAAGAGAGTTCATTATTGCCCCAAAGTGTGTTGCATGTATAGTAGTTGTTTATATATACATATATCATAGAATCATAGAATTGGCTGGGTTGGAAGGGACCTCAGAGATCATCGAGTCCAACCCTTGAACCATCGTTGGGGTTGCTAGACCATGGCACTGAGTGCCACATCTATATATATTTATTTTTTTTATAGAGGGCTATTATTGAACTATTCCTTTTTTCAGGAATGATCCTCTGAATTGCAGGTACATGTGGATCATGAGTAGGCTTCCTGCCTCCTTTTGGACTGTTTCAAAAAATAAACTGATTTATTTTTGCATGGGAGTCTTCATGATGTGCAGCACTCCCTGACTCTGGTGCACGGGCTCTGGCAGAACCCCCCCATGGACCACAGGACAGCAGCAAAGCCCTGCTGGGATCTGAAGTGTTGATCAGTTTTCAGGAGAAATCATTTCTGAGATTATTTTCTGTAGGCCAGCTGGAATCCCAGCCAGAAAAAGGGGAGCTTGTGTCTTTGCTAACATAATTCCGAGCAACAGAACAAAACTCCTCAGGGCTAAGTTTCCTTTTTCACAGAACCAACTAAAAGTAGAAGCAGGAGCCAGTAAAAGTAGAAGCAGGAGAAGTTTGGAGCCAGGCGGGGCTTGGTCTCTTTTCCCAGGCAACTCTCAGTAAGACAAGAGGGCACAAAAGGTCTCAAGTTGTGCCAGGGGAGGTTTAGGTTGGAGATGAGAAAGAATTTCTTTCTGGAGAGGGTGCTCAGGCATTGGAATGGGCTGCCCAGGGAAGTAGTGGATTCTCCGTGTCTGGAGATATTTCCAAAGAGCCTGGATGTGGCACTCAGTGCCATGGGCTGGGAACTGCAGCGGGAGTGGATCAAGGGTTGGACTTGATGATCTCTGAGGTCCCTTCCAACCCAGCCTATTCTATGATTCTGTGATTCCATCTACCTAGTGTTTAACAATTCCTTAAAATAACCCTGTCATTAGGAGGTGGCAAATGCAGTCTGGTCCTCAGTGTTAATTCCCAGCTCTGACCAAAAATGTCCCTTTGGGCATGCTGCAGAGAGACCAAAACCCATGAAGTGCCTGTAAAATGGTTCCCACTGTAGAAAAAGTGCCAGCTGACACTGAGCAAAGTTTTACAATAACAGCACTTCCTGAAAATAAGTTCGAAGTGGCTTTAAAAGCTCTGATCATTTCTAGTTTCCAGATATGAAATTTACTTTTCAGCTTGCCAATATAAAAAAGCAGATGGCATTTGTGTCTCTCCTGTGCTAGAAAACAAAAGAGCAGACACCACGAGCATGTCTGGTATCCCCCAGTAACCCAATTAAATCCTAGTATTAGGGCTGTTAAAAACTTAACATCCTCCTAGGGAGGTCACTGCTGAAGAGAGGACCCCAAAGCATCTCCAGAAAGCAGGAGCTGATGATTTCTGTATCAGCATCTCCTGTGCCCATGGTGTCCTGGAGTGCAATACCCAGTTTGCAAGCTGAATTTCCTCAGTTCAAGGAAAAGATGTTTTCCAGCAACTCCAAAACACATTTCAATATTCAAGGGTGATTTGAACTTAGAAAAAACTGATCTAGGGTCTCCCAGGCTCTCAGCATCCTCACCTTCAAACTGAGGTACCACCTCCTCTGAAGGGCTTGGAACATTGGCCATCCCAAACATCTCTTTTTTTCCTTCTTCCCCTGAGATGCTGCATCCCTTTCTTCTGACTTCCCACCCCCAGTTAACCACAACCTCAAGGATGAGGACTGAGTCTTATTAGGATTTTGTCTTCCAGCATCACCTCCCAAATCCAATTAACATTGCTTGTCCAGGTGGAAAACCCAGACCTACAGTTTCTCCCTGAGTTTAAAGTAGCTGTCAGGGACAACTTTGGCATCTGAAAATGCAGAGCATTGCTTCAGGAATGACCCAACACCCAATAAATCCTCTGCTGCTTGATTTACCATTAATAATACATTTGGTGTAGTCATGATTTAGGAGGCAATTGGCTGCCAACTGTAAAATACCCATCCCAAGGGCACCTCCTGGGTTTGAAACACTAAATTTCTGCATCATGGACATCTCTCAGCTTCAACTGACTCCCACAACTCTCTCACTTGAAGAACTGACCACTCTACACCTAAATCAGCATCCTCAGGCCAAGCAGCTAAGAAATGGTTGATGGGAGCATGGAAAGACTTCCAGGTTTTTTTTTGCTGGTCTTCTGCAGACTTGTAGGAGATGCCAGTGGCCTTGTAACTTCTCTTTAATTAGATAAAAAGATTAAATTGGATGCAATAAGCTCCCAAATCCATGGTTTGTCTCAGCCACCATGTTACATACTTCCCCAGAACTGTGATTTCAGTGTTGGTGGCAAACATCACCAGCATCCAAATCCTGGTCTTCTCACATGTAACTGGGAATGCTGGGAATGCAAACCAACAGCTGGGAAGCCAAGGACATGGGAGCAGAAACCTTGCTCCTCATCTACCCCCATTCCTGCATTTACAGAAGAATGAAAAACAAGCCAGAGATCATTGGTTTGGGTTATTCCATCACTTCCCTTGATAGCTTTCCTCATGCAATGTTAAAATCACAGATTCTTTTTATCTTCTCTCACATGAATTAAATGAAAAATCAGTATTTCTTTACCCAGACATAAAGGTATTAAGAAAAACCAAGCCCACTCTTCTTTTTGATAATCTAAAACAGTTTAAAAATCACACTATGAATCTTTTCCCCACCTCCTCAATCATTTCTGGTGTTCTTTTTTACATTCCCTCTCTATTTTTTTCCTTTTTCTTGATGACTTGTTGACAGCACCACTGATCCTTTACTGTCTGATAATGTCTGAAGCAAAATCACTCTGCTGCCTCTCTAGGTCTTGTGTCCCAGTTTCATGCTGCAGGTTCATCATCAGCTGTAATTCCCCTCTTCCAGCTGCCATGTTCTCATTTGCCATTTTTACATTATTTATCTATTTTTACATTTTATTATGAAATTAATCTATTTTTTTCCTCCTCCATGCAATGGATACATAGAAGAAAGCCAGCTCTGATGTGACTGACTGGAGAATTCCCTTTGAAAAAAACTTATTTGATAATGATTCTCCAGTGGCAATTCCTTTCTCATCCTGTTTTCTGACCCTCATCCCACACCCAACCCTTTAAATCCATTTAAAACCTGTTGATGCTCTGCAGTGTTATTTTTGAATACCATGGCCCAGTAAGCAAATGGCTTTAGAAGTCCTGAAGATGTATGGTGCACCTCTTTTGCATTAGTCATTAGAAACATTATCAGAGATTTATATCTGCTGCTTGACAAAAATGTTTCAGTTTGCTGTCATAATTTATACCCTTTTTACCCTTTGTTTGATTTCTGTATCAAATCTTCTGTTACTTTATCCAAGATTTAACTTTTCCCCACCTCCTCAATCATTTCTGGTGTTCTTTTTTACATTCCCTCTCTATTTTTTTCCTTTTTCTTGATGACTTGTTGACAGCACCACTGATCCTTTACTGTCTGATAATGTCTGAAGCAAAATCACTCTGCTGCCTCTCTAGGTCTCACCACCTGTGTCCCAGTTTCATGCTGCAGGTTCATCACCAGCTGTAATTCCCCTCTTCCAGCTGCCATGTTCTCATTTGCCATTTTTACATTATTTATCTATTTTTACATTTTATTATTAAATTAATCTATTTTTTCCTCCTCCATGCAATGGATACATAGAAGAAAGCCAGCTCTGATGTGACTGACTGGAGAGTGCCCTTTGAAAAAAACTTATTTGATAATGATTCTCCAGTGGCAATTCCTTTCTCATCCTGTTTTCTGACCCTCATCCCACACCCAACCCTTTAAATCCATTCAAAACCTGTTGCTGCTCTGCAGTGTTATTTTTAAATACCATGGCCCAGTAAGCAAATGGCTTTAGAAGTCCTGAAGATGTATGGTGCACCTTTTTTCATAGAATCATAGAATTGGCTGGGTTGGAAGGGACCTCAGAGATCATCGAGTCCAACCCTTTTACCACCGTTGCGGTTGCTAGACCATGGCACTGAGTGCCACAACTTTTGCATTAGTCATTAGAAACATTATCAGAGATTTATATCTGCTGCTTAACAAAAATGTTTCAGTTTGCTGTCATAATTTATACCCTTTTTACCCTTTGTTTGATTTCTGTATCAGATTTTCTGTTACTTTATCCAAGACCTAACTCAGATCAAGTCTTTTGCATCTGATCACAGTGCAAGCCTTTTCTTCAGTGTTGGCAGAGTATCAGCACACTGAAACTCTCTGAAACAACTCCAGTTTTCAAAGATTTATTTGAAATCAGTATCATGAACACTATTTCTGTACAACTCCCAAATGTCTCTAGGGATGGTGACTCCACCACTGCCCTGGGCAATGTCACCTTTAAGCTGTTGGCTGTGGCTACCAAGCTCTGCAGGAACACAGAGTTTCTCAAGACTTGGAAGACAAGATAAAATCTCTGATAAAGAACTGATGTCACTCTGCCTTTGGCTGCCTCTGAGATTTTTGAAGGTTTTGGTAAATTTCTCCTCTGGACCTGGAAAATAACTCCTTGATTTTGTGGTGCAATCTGCTTTGTCTCCATGGATTGCCACTGAGCTCATCATGGGGCAGGCTACCAAAAATCTCTGTCCTGGCTACGAAAAATCTCTTCCCTGGCTACCAAAAATCTCAGCCCTGGCTATCAGAAATCTCAGCCCTGGCTACCAGAAATCTCAGCCCTGGCTACCAGAAATCTCAGCCCTGGCTACCAAAAACCTCTATCCTGGCTACCAGAAATCTCTGCCCTGGCTATCAGAAATCTCAGCCCTGGCTACCAAAAACCTCTGCCCTGGCTACCAAAAACCTCTGCCCTGGCTACCAAAAACCTCTGCCCTGGCTACCAAAAACCTCTGCCCTGGTTACCAGAAATCTCAGCCCTGGCCACCAAAAATCTCTGCCCTGGCTACCAAAAACCTCTGCCCTGGCTACCAGAAATCTCTGCCCTGGTTACCAGAAATCTCTGCCCTGGCTACCAAAAACCTCTGCCCTGGCTACCAAAAATCTCTTCCCTGGCTACCAAAAACCTCTGCCCTGGCTACCAAAAATCTCTTCCCTGGCTACCAGAAATCTCTGCCCTGGTTACCAGGAATCTCTGTCCTGGCTACCAAAAATCTCTGCCCTGGCTACCAAAAATCTCTGCCCTGGCTACCAGAAATCTCTGCCCTGGTTACCAGGAATCTCAGCCCTGGCTATCAGAAATCTCTGCCCTGGCTACCAGAAATCTCAGCCCTGCCAGCGAGGTGCCTGCACTCCATACACAGCTCGATGCCCACCAGCTGAGCATTTCACACTGAAATGAGGACCTCCAGACTTCACCCACCCAACTGGGAAGTTCTGAGCACGTTGATCACCTCCAGCCTTCATTTCACCATCAGAACCAAAACCTCCAGCTGGGTTTCTGTCCCTCTGAGAGCTCTGGATTCAGACCAGACCCCAACAATCCTGTGGGGTCAGTGCTGCTGATTGCAAGCCTAGAGCAAACTGACCCTTCAGTACTATTTTAGACACTCAAATATTTAGGGTTTTTCACTTGGGTCTCCACCCGCAGCCACGTTGGGTGCAGCTCAGCTTCTAAAAATTACCCAACCTGTCCCGTTTCCAGCTTGAGCTGAACAGAGGCAGGGAAAGAGAAAAGATTTGCTTTCTCAACTACTGATGTCTTTGCCTAAATCTGGCTCAGGAAGCAAAACATCAACAGCTGTGGAGCATGGGGTTTTTTAATTCCTGGACAAACTGTCACAGTTGTTTGCCCGAGGACAGAGCCAATTCACAGCCCCTGCAGCCAGGATCAGCTGCTGGAGGGAGAAGGAGGAATCTGAGATTCTCCCCCTGCCTCTGCTATAGATTTGATGTGTAAAAGAAATAGCTCTGTGCCTCTATTTACACCTCTGTGGAGGAGCTAAACCAGCAGTAAAAGATTTCCCTGGGTCTCCAGGCAGTTCAGGGAAAGCATCAGAGCAGCAGGAATAACAGGAACACAATCAGGAAATAAGAACACAATTTGCAAATTATAATACTTATAATACAGAAACTCTTGAGTATTACAGATATTTCTTTAACTTTTAAATCTATTTTATTTGTTTTATTTCTATTTTGTTTCCTCCTGGCCCGGCAGCAGCAGCCTGCCACAGAAACAGATCTTTAATTAGGAGTTCTTTATTCCTGTTAAACCCAAATGTGACTCAGACAGGGAGACTTCTAAGTCAGGACAAGTATTTACTACTTGTACTGGAAGACAGAAAATTCACAGATATTTAATTTTTCATTCAATCAAAGCACTGAACCAGCTGCAGGTGACTCAGTTTCTCAGGCACATGTGCCATCCACATGCTCAGATTATGTACCCAGAATGCCAGAAAAAAAAAGAAAAAAAGAAAAAAAGCCTCCCAGTGCTTAAATTCAGATAGAGACACTTCAGAAGGAATCATTAACAAAGGACAAGAGCTTGTGGACAAATTATTGTGTAACTCATGCTAACCACTGTCATCTGAAAACATGCAGCAACGTGCTCTGGGTGTTAAATCCACCTGGGGAGGCAGCAATCTGCTGTGGAAAGGAGAAAAATGGGTCTAGGTTGTGGCTGCAGGTTTCAGGAGCTTTGTGCACATACTAAAAGCATGTTTGTGAGACCCTGGCTGCCACTGATCCCATGCAGGTGACAAATTCTTTCCCTCCCCTATGGCCCCTGTGTGTCCCCAAGCAGCTCAGAGGAGCCACCTGGTCCCTTGTATCCCTCCTGACCCTCTGAGCATCTCCTCTCTCTGGAGAAGCCATGGACCTCCTGGTTCAGAGCTGGGAAGAGCTGCCCAGGAAGAGGGAGAGGCAAAAATACTGCTGGGGACCCTTCCACAACCCAGCCCCAGCTGAGCAAATCAAAGGCTTTGTAGCTGCCAAGAAGGGTTAAACAAGAATTACAGGGGAAAGAGGAAGAAGGTGAAGGGAAGGTGGCAAGAGGAGAGCAGGGCAAAGGGGAAGCAAGAAACTCCTCAAGAAGCAGCCAAAATGGTAAGAGGATGGAAGGCTGTGGATCTGTGGCTGACACTGACAGTGGTTCAGCTATTTCCCTATCCTTCATTTCTTCTCTCACACAGGAATAACAAACCAGGAAGGAAAAAAATAATGCAAAACAGAAGGAAATAAAAAAAATCCAAAAAACCAAACCCAAAACCTTTTCCAAGATGCTTCAAGAGGCAAAGATCCTGTGCTTCAGTCCAGCTTCTTAGATCATGGATGCAACTTGGAGTTAAGTGTCACCACTCTATTTGTGTGTGCTTTTGCTTAGACAGATCCTAAACACTGCTGTCAGTGATGCATGAAGCTGAAGGAAAAAAGAAAAAAACCCTTCTAGGATCCTCCTATGTTTGTGTATGTGCTGCTCTGCTCTTGAAGAGACCTTGCCAGAGAACTCAACTGGGGACTTGTGAGTCAAAACTTTTCTATTCATATAATGCCCTGTGGGAATGTGTATGTTCTAGCACAAGGCCATATTGTTAGTACTTCTATACTTTTATATAGCTTATATATACATTTTAAAGAAAAAAAATCAATTGTTAGTATTCTATACAACCAGGATTTTATTTTGAGGGATCAGCTGAGCATTGTTTGCATTTTTGCACCCCAGAGTCTCCCTTTCAAGCCAGTCCCTTCTCCCACGTGTTGTGTGAACCTCATTATCACCCCTCACATTTGCTACAGGAGCTGCAAATTCTTTTTTGCCTGCATTGCTTTTTTGTGTTTCAGTTTCAGAAGGGGTGTCACAGCAAAAAATGTAGGAGGATCCCCTCTCATCAGCCCCAAGAGGTCTCAAGAAACAGGGTAGATCCCCAAAAAGAGAGAGCAGGGCCCCACTATTCCAGTATGGAGCAAAACAAGGACATAGAGAGCAGCACTGATCCATCCTGCTTTGTCTGAATTCTGGGATAAATCCTACCTGATGTAGTAGCTCCAGCTGTGCTGGGATGCCTTTGGGTTCAGACACTGCACTCAGCCTGAGGATTCTGCTTGTCAGTACCAAAACTCCACCAGATTTATTTGTACTCATCCCACTTCTACCCACCAAGAAAATTGCCTTTTAATTCCAGAAGCACACACATGCCACAAAACCAACCAAACCCAGAGAATTAATATTCAAACCTCAGTTACTTCTCATTTCTGGGATACCAACAGGTTTCTCTTGGCTACCCACTGAGTTCCCCAGAAGAAGAAATGGCACTAGAATTTCTTTATCAGACCTGCAGGAAACAGGAGCTGTTTTTTGTGTACTGGATGTGCATCAGTACTACCTCAGCTCTGTTCCTTAGGTGGCAGAAACTGTCAGACTTGACTAAGAAGAATTCTGAATGCAGCCCTTCAACTTGAACAAGGATTTAGGACTTAGGGCAGGACAGCTAAATCAAGTCTGAAATGCTTTCATCCTTCCAAAAGGCTGTTTAGTCCTCTGAGCTTAGCATTAAAAGCATTTGCCAGCCTCCCTGGGAACAGCTGATGATGGGAATGCAGAGTTTTTTCCTTCCTCCCTAGCTCATCACAGAATTCCTGGCCTTGGAAGGGACCTCTGGAAATGACTGAGTCCAACTCCTCTGCTTTAGGATCCCCTAAAGCAGGTTGCCCAGGTTCTTGACCTGTAAGCTCTTGTCTGCCTTTTGACTCATCCCAAGGCAGAGCTCCAGACATTCCACCTGCCCTCTCATCTGTAAAACAGGACAAATTTCAGCTCTGTAAATCCCCTGTTGTCTGCCACCTCCTGGCAAAAGCCCTCCATGAGCAAACCCTGGAGGAAAATGCCCAGCAGGCCTTGATGCCAAACAACTGACTTGAAAAACCAGAGCTGGACTCCAGGAAAACCTCTCCCACCTTCTGCTTTGTTCAGCAAAACCAAGTCTGGATAATTTCAAGCTGTGGTTCAGCTCTTAAACTGAGGCCACTGGAACACAAAGTGATTTACCAGCTCTGGCAGCTGCCCAGGGCTTTGAGCAAATCTTCTTCTGGTAGCCTGAAGATGCCACGGGCTTGCTGTGCAGTGGGATCCAAGCTCAATCCACTCCTTGCACTGGGATTTTTTCCAGTTAGTCTGGTCGTAACCTCATCTGCTGATTGAAACCTTCATTACCAGGGGAAATGGTTTTATAGGTTGTGATGCGTGGCACAAAAGAAGGTGAAAAAATGCAATTTCTTACTCCCTTGCCAAGTGCAATAAAATACAGTAAAAAGAAATTGTGGCCAACAGATCAGGAGAGGTGGTTCTGCCCCTCTTGTGAGACCTCACCTGGAGTGGTGTGTGCAGCTTTGGAGGTCTCAGCACAAGAAGGAGATGGAGATGTTGGAGCATGTCCAGAGGAGGAGCAGAAAAATGATGAGAGGGCTGGAGAAGCTCTGCTATGAAGACAGACTGAGATCTGGGGTTGTTCAGCCTGGAAGAGAAGGAAGAACCTGCCAGGACCTGAAGGGGCTCCAGGAAAGATGGGGAGGGATTTTTTACAAGGGTGTGTAGGGCTAGGATGAGAGGCAATGGTTTTACACTACAGCAGGGTAGATTTAGACTGGGTATTAGGAAGAAGCTCTTAACTCTGAAAGTGGAACAGTTGCTTAGAGAGGTGGTGCACTTTGGCAACAACAACCCCATGGGGAGCTCCAGGCTGGGCACAGAGTGGTTGGAGAGCAGCCAGACAGAGAGGGACCTGGGAGTCTGGATTGACAGGAAGGTGACCATGAGCCAGCAGTGTGCCCAGGTGGCCAAGAAGGCCAATGGCATCCTGGGCTGGCTCAGGACCAGCGTGGCCAGCAGGTCCAGGGAAGGGATTCTGCCCCTGTGCTCAGCCCTGGTGAGGCCACAGCTTGAGTCCTGTGTCCAGTTCTGGGCCCCTCAGGTCAGGAAGGAGCTTGAGGTGCTGGAGCAGGTCCAGAGAAGAGCAAGGAGGCTGTGAAGGGATCCAGCAGAATTGCTGTGAGGAAGGGCTGAGGGAGCTGGGGGTGTTGAGGCTGGAGAAGAGGAGGCTCAGGGGAGACCTCATCACTCTCCAACTCCCTGAAAGGAGGTTGGAGCCAGGGGGGGGTTGGGCTCTTTTCCCAGGCAACTCTCAGCAAGACAAGAGGGCAGGGTCTCAAGTTGTGCCAGGGAGGTTTAGGTTGGAGATGAGAAAGAATTTCTTTCTGGAGAGGGTGATCAGGCATTGGAATGGGCTGCCCAGGGAAGTAGTGGATTCTCCGTGTCTGGAGATCTTTCCAAAGAGCCTGGATGTGGCACTGAGTGCCATGGGCTGGGAACTGCAGCAGGAGTGGATCAAGGGTTGGACTTGATGATCTCTGAGGTCCCTTCCAACCCAGCCAATTCTATGATTCCATCCATGGAGACATCAAAGGTCAGGCAGGACAGGGCTGTGAGCATCCTGCTCGAGTTGAAGATGTCCCTGCTTACTGCAGAGGCCTGGACCAGATGACCTTTAAAAAGTTCCAAGCCAACACATTCCATGCTCCTGTGATCCCTCCTATCCTGAAAAGCCAGACAATGTGGGGACAGGCAGCCTGCCTGCCTACAAACCCAGCAGGAGCAGCAGGAGAGCAGAACATTGCAGATTTTTTCTCCTGAAGTCGATTTTCCTGGAAATCCCTTCACGTTGGGAAACAAACCCCAAATTGTGCCCTTTGACATTTTGTCCTTGTTTAAAACAAAGCCCTTTTTACAATACAGCAACTGTTCCTAGGAAAAGATTCATATTTTGCCAGCACCAGGGATAGGATGATTTGGTAATTTCATTTCAGATGGGAGCCAGGGACACATTCCCTCTTTCTTTGAAGTATTTCACACAAAGGAAAGGGAAGGGAAGCAGAACTAAATGGGACTGCCACTTTGAATTTCTGTAGAGCTCAATTCCTTAAGGAAAAGATGCCAAGGATGAATTCCAGAGTGCCAAGCACTTCATTTAAGCCTTTTAAATTTTTTTAAATATTTAAAAAATTTAATTTTATTTTATTTTTCTCAAAATAAAGGCTAGAAGGGTCCTTTTTGCAGTGAGTGGCAAATTGCAAAAGCAGAGGAGGACAAGCATCTAGGGGAATGTTTAAGAGACCAAGGAAAGCTCAGAATGTCTTTTTCTGACATTACTTTTGAATCCAGCCTTTTATGTTAGGAAGTTTTTCCAACTGAGTGTTTTTGAAGGGGTTAGGACTGGGGAGGAAGTGGCTGTAGCAGTTCATTGCATTTTATTTAACCTTTTTATAGAAACCTCTCTTTTCTACCACACAGGAGGGCAGTTTACTGGGGGAAGACTCTTCAGTGGGTTACCTGGAGCCTGGACTCAGTCTCTTTAGCTAAACTTTTGCCATCATACAGGGCCTTGGCAACATCAAGAAGACCAAAATAAACACCTAAAATTAGTCATGTATCAAGCTTCATTTTCTAGATATTGTTTCCTCTGAGGAAACAGAGGGACTCCACATTCCTACCGGATCTTAGAGAAAGCTGGGACTTGAAGCTCTTGGATCTTTCACATATTTTGGCAACCTGCTGGAAAAGAATTTGGAAAAAAAAGCATTCCAAGAAAAAAAACCTCACCCTTCTCATGGTTTTCCTCTGGGATAAAGTTATTTCTCTTCCTAATTGCATTTTTCACAGGTGTCTTCTTAAGTCATGTTATTAACCACATGCATTAAATATGAAATTCATAGGGACGGTGCTGGGTGTTAGTTGCAGTTGTCATTTCCTAGCTTGAAAAGGTTTTTTCCAGCCCATCTGCCAAAAGGCTGTAGGATGCTGATGGTATGTGTATATTATGATATATACATAAAGGGTATGCAACTTCATTAAATGGCCACACTTCGAAGAAAAATGCCTCAAATCTCCAGCCTCCTCCTCCACCCAAACTGCATTTGTTTTTACATCATCTTTACAGTCTTTACTTTAATCACTGGATAGGAGGTTATTCCAACTGCTCTTGGCATGCAGAGCACTTCAGAAGGTGCTCAAAAGGGAGATAATAAAGAAGATTATTTGTATTAAGGCACCAACTGGCTATCTGGAAAGTGCAAAAGCATAAAATATGTCTGGAAAAGGGTAATGACAGCACATTGGAATGTCTCTTCTATGAAACCTGAAATGATATTTTTGTAACTATCTTATTACTCATCTTTGTTTTCTTAAGCAATTTCAGTATAGATTGCTATCATGGAATTGAAAACAAAAAAAATACCTGCAATGGATTAAAAACCCTTTGGATGAGAGCACAACAACCCCAAAACACTGCTGGGTTAGGGCAGAAGAAGGGGATTTGCATTTACTGGATCCCATGACACCACATCATGCTTCACTTGAGTATTCTTCTCTCTTATGACTTCAGGGCTGGGAGCAGAAATGGAAGCCTGGGTAAAAGGAAACCTCCCACCCTGTCAGCCCACTGAGCACAGTGGTTTTAACAAGAAAAAACAGGGAAAAAGCCTCCTTACAACTGTATTCTTCATAGCCTGGGATCACCCATGGTGGAGGGCATTTTTTTTTTCCCAGCTTCTTTTATTTTCTTCTTCTTCTACTTTTCTTCTACTCTTTTCTTCTCTTCTACTTCCTTTCCTTGGGATGTCTTTTTATCTATAATTATGGAGAATGTGTTTTATGGTCATCAGGCCAAGCTCACCCTTGGTTTAACCCTAGCCAAGTGCCTGGAGTTGGGCCAGGAACATTTCCAGCTTCCAATCTCCTTCTTCCTGGGCTTGTGACCACCTGAAACTGGGATCCTCCCTGGAGACACAGCTTTGGGGTCAGCTCATCAGTGTGCAGAGAGGTGAGGCCAAGCTTGGTGCCTGGGGACAGGGGAGGGTTTAGGGTTGGGATCCTGCCTGGGAGTCCTTTCTGCAGGCTGGGAAAGCGAGAGACCTCTGGGGGGTTGTAGGAGGCTGAAACCAGAGAGAGAGGTTGCTCACTTCCAAAACCAGAGCTTGAATGGAAAGCTGAGCAAGCAGGTGCTGCCCTGGGAAAACAAAAAAAGGGCTTGATCCAGGTGTTCTGGCAGATTTTTGGGTCAGAGGATGGAAGCAGAAGTAATTTTCACAGCTCACGTCGCAAGTTGGGTCTGGAAGGAGTTGGCCATGAGACTCCACACACAAATGTAAAGCAGGCAACCAGTATACCAGTAAAACCCTGAAACTGGGCCCGTGCTTAACCTCAAGCTGTCTTTTCTTCTTCTGTCTCATTGTGACTTAAAAGTTATGGAATGGGCTGTGATGATTTGGCAGTGAAGGAGTTTACCCCAGAGCCAACCCCACTGCCCACATCCCAGTCCCCAGGCAGAAGGATGCTGGGTGATGCTAAGATGATTAGAAGTCTTTTTTTCATCTAGAAACTAAAAAGATTTTGGATTAAGAGGACAATAAGACCAAGAAGGCTCAGAACTTGGAAATCCTGTCTTGTTTTAAAATTAATACAAGATGCAGCAAAATCAGGTTAACTTTTATCCTCTTTATTGCTATTAATTGCCACATGAAGAGCCTGAAACAATGGGGAAAATGCTTACTTCAGATAGTCTGCATTTTTCCCCTGGCCTTCAAATTGGATAATTCTTTTCTTCTGTTAATCCAGCCACTCAGAGAGATATTATGCAATAATATCCACATTCTCTGTATTTGACACAGCAGCTGGGAGCCTCCTCTAGGTCTCCTGGAATGGCCAGTCCTGCAGTTTTTATGTGAAAGCTGCATTAAAGAACATCAGAAAATGCTATCGTGAGGAATAAAGTAGTAACTCTCTTTTTTTTTTTCTCTCCAAAAGGTGTGAGTTCCCTGAGTCTCAATCAACACAGCCAAACTGCAGCATTTGTTGCTAAATACAAGGAAGGAAGAAAAATCAGGGACTTAACTCCTCCTCATTCCCAGTGAAAATGGGGACTGGTTCTTTGAAAATGAATGCAGAGATCAGATGAAAACCAAACATGAAATCTTTGTGGCCAAGATGCCTGATCAAAGGGCCAAGGACCTCTCTCATGGTAAGAACCTCCTTGAACAGGAGAGTCAAGCCAACAAATCAGAATCCTAGAATCTATCAGGTTGGAAAAGCCCCTTGGGATCATTGAGTGTAACCATCATCCTTACTCTACAAAGTTCTCCCCTAAACCAGCTGCTACTTAAATACAAGGCTCATGGAGGCAAGAAAAATCAGGGACTTAACTCCTCCTCCTTCCCAGTGAAAATGGGGACTGGCTCGTTGAAAATGAATGCAGAGATCAGGTGTAAACCAACCATGAAATCTTTGTGGCCAAGATGCCTGAGCAAAGGACCAAAAACCTCTCTCATGGTAGGAACCTCCTTGAAGAGGAGAGTCAGGCCAACAAATCAGAATCCTAGAGTCCTTCAGGTTGGAAAAGCCCCTTGGGATCATCAAGTCCAACCATCATCCTTACTCTACAAAGTTCTCCCCTAAACCAGCTGCTACTTTGCCTGAGCAAAGGGCCAAGAACCTCTCTCATTTTAGGAACCTCCTTGAACAGGAGAGTCAGGCCAACAAATCAGAATCCTAGAGTCCTTCAGGTTGGAAAAGCCCCTTGGGATCATCAAGTCCAACCATCATCCCTACCCTAAACCATATCCTGCAACCCCGTGTCTAAATGACCCTTAGAAGTTGCTAAATGACCCTTAAATTGTTTCCAAGCCCATGCCTTCAGGTAAAACTAAACTGCATCTATATGAATATTTGCAGAATTGATCAGTTTTCTACAGCATCCACACAAAGTCCTGGTGAGTGAAGGAAGAAGAAATTTGCACTGTGACATTGTAAAGTCATGATGACATTCCTTGTTGACCTCTACAAGTAAGAGCTGAAGTGCTCAGCCTTCACTGGATTCCAAGAATAAGGTAATTTCAGTTATCTAAATATCTTCTTCCCTCTGTCCCCATCTAGAGCCAGTGAAATAAAAAGAACACCTTCCTTGATGGTGAATATATAACCTATGAGCCAAGGAAATTGATCTCAAACCTCCAAAAACATGAATTAATCAATTTACAGACAATAAGAAATTAGGAGGGGCTGGAGGAACTTGGGATCAGGATTCAGAGATGTGTGGGCCAGTTGGAAAAATGAAATTATGGACAGAGGAAGCAAAACTAAGGGGTGAACATGAGTCAGAAATGCCACATAACTGCAGACAAACCCAACACCACAGGGAAATGTCAAATTCCAAGGGCCAGATTTAAGGTTCACCAAGCCTTCAACCTACCCAGCAGGGAAGAGGAACAGAGGACTGGAGAAAAGTACAGAAAACAACCCAAAATTCACAAAGGTCTCCAAAACATGACCTGTGAAGACAGATTGAAAGACCTGGCTCTGTTTAGACTAGAAAAGAGGAGTCTGAGGGGAGACATGATAACCATTGCCAAGGATGTGGAAGGTTGTTTCAGAGAGGAGGTGATTAATTATGTGATGAATTATTATTATAAGCCTAATGGATAAAGACAGAGAGTAATGGGTTGAAATTGCACCCAGGGGATTTCCCACCTGGGGAGGTTGTGGAATCTCTGGCCCAGAGGTCTTGAGGAAGAGTTTAGACAAACATCTGTCAAGAATGATTTAGAAGGAGCTGGTTTGAAGGAGTGGGCTGGCCCTTGGAGGTGACTTCTCAAGGGTTTGCCTTTCTTCTGGGGTTGGTGTACAGGAGCAGCTTGATTCCCACATGATCTTAAAATATCTTTTTGCTCCAAACAGATTTTTGTCCAGTAACAAATCGAGCAAAACGAAACCAAATCAATCACCAACCCTCTGGTCTGAGTGGGAGGGAAGGCACGAGTTCATTTGTGTACATTAATTATGAGAGTGCAAATGTTTCATTGGGGTTAATTTGGCTTTGGCCACAAAATAAAATTAATTTGAAAGTGGATTATTTATCATTTTATGTTAAAACAAGTTCATCATGGCTATAATTTTGCTGATTCATACCACATCATTTCCTCTGTGCTTGGTACAAGATCTTTCTTGATTTCGTTCATTTGGCTTTCCTGAAAATATGTGCAAGAAAAAGCTTCAGCAAAATCCTTTTGGATTAAGATATTTTTTTCAGGTACAGATACCAAATTCACATCAAACATATAAGTATTTCACAGAACTGTTAACAAAGAATTTGCTTGCTATCAAGAACTTCCATAAGCCTCCTCAGGTGTATCCAGGTTTCAGAGCTCACACTGTTCAACCCTCAAAAACTGTGTTAGGAACAGAATTTATTCTGGTTTTATTCTGTAATTTATTCTTATCCCTTGGAAGGTATTAAAATGCCTGAGATAGAGTTCACTGTCTGCAGCACCATGTGCACAAAGTAAACAGAATTTCTCTTGTTTTTTCTGAACAGCAGAATCACTTCATTTTGAATTATCATAGAATCATAGAATTGGCTGGGTTGGAAGGGACCTCAGAGATCATCAAGTCCAACCCTTGATCCACTCCCGCTGCAGTTCCCAGCCCATGGCACTCAGTGCCACATCCAGGCTCTTTGGAAATATCTCCAGACACAGAAAATCCACTACTTCCCTGGGCAGCCCATTCCAATGCCTGATCACCCTCTCCAGAAAGAAATTCTTTCTAATATCCAACTTAAATTTCCCCTGGCACAACTTGAGACCTTTTGTGCCCTCTTGTCTTGTTGAAAGTCGTCTGGCAAAAGAGACCAACATCCACCCGGTTACAACCTCCTTTCAGGGAGTTGTAGACAGCGATGAGGTCTCCCCTGAGCCTCCTCTTCTCCAGGCTGAACAGCCCCAGCTCCCTCAGCCTCTCCTCATAGGGTCTGTGCTCGAGTCCCTTCACCAGCCTGGTTGCCCTCCTTTGGACCTGCTCCAAGACCTCTACATCCTTCTTAAACTGAGGGGCCCAGAACTGGACACAGGACTCAAGCTGTGGCCTCCCCAGAGCTGAGCACAGGGGCAGAATCCCTTCCCTGGACCTGCTGGCCACGCTGTTTCTGATACAGCCCAGGATGCCATTGGCCTTCTTGGCCACCTGGGCACACTGCTGGCTCATGGTCACCTTCCTGTCGATCCAGACTCCCAGGTCCCTTTCTGCCTGGCTGCTCTCCAGCCAGGTACACCCCAGCATCTTTTTGAATTTTTTTCATGCAATTTTTTATTCATTTTTTTTCCTGCACCAATATATCATAAAACAAACAAACCTGTTTGTTGTTTAAAAGTGGAAATACATTTCCCAGCTCCATTTTGAAAGCTAATTGCATGTGACTGAAAGAAGGACCATTGGGAGGAAGAAAGGAATAAGTGCCACTGACTACCTCCAGATATCCCAGGAGTATTTAAATGTGTATTTAAAATGCAATCATCATTTATAATGAAAAGCAATATAGTCTTGAAGAATACATCCAAAAAGAACTTCTTTCATGGTGAATTAAGGAAATGGAAAAGGCCATGGGATAGCAGGGTTTATTCACAGCCTTGTTCTTCCCCTCCTCCTGACAGTGGAATCCAAACTTTTCCATCTCTCCTTTCATGTTACCCCTACCAAAAATAAAAATGGGTTGTACCTGATATTTTCCAAATCACTTAATGTAGCAGGAGGAGCCTTTCTTGCTCCTGAGGCTCAACGAGCTGCTGGCTTCTGCTGCCTCACATCAGAATGAGCTTTTTTCTGTGGGTGTGTGTCCCACCTTTATTGACCCCCTGGTAATAGGGGGCCTGCCCTAACCAGGCACAGGTGGACTCACACCCACTCTTTGGCAACTCGAGGCACCTGGTTTATCTTGTGTCTCTACAACTTAATCCCAAGCATTTTTTTAAGAGGATTCACTCCAGAACAATCCTGGCTGCCCCCCCCCCCTTTGCTTTCTCACCTTTGCAGCCCCAAACTCCTGTATAAACCCATTTTAGGAATTATGCAACATGGTAGAAGGATTTTCAGCTGGAAAAGTGACACAAGAGCACAGAGAACATCACACAGAGACCACTCCTGTCCCCAGCACACAGGACATCTGGGAACAGATGCTATGGAATGGCACTACAAATAAGTAATGAAATTATTCTATTCTGACAACTCTTTTCCTCCCATATTGCCACATCCTCCTTCAAAGCCAAACTTCTAATTTTCATAAGGTATTTGGGATGTATACACTTTATTTTTCCAAAAGCTGTCTGAAAGCATATTCCAAATTCCTCACAATGACCTGTTAAATATTTACACTTAGAGCTGTCTCAACTTTCTAGAGCTGAGCCACACTATCTGCCCACTTTTCCTATCTGCTTTTGGCACTCTCTCATTTCAAATAGTTTTGTCCTTTTGCCAAAACCTGGAAATATACAGTTAGATTTCTCTGTTTAACACTCAATGTATAGTGCTCATGTAGACCCAGCATAATGTAAGTGTAATTCTTCAGTAATTAAGCCCAACCTCCTGTGTCCTACCAGACAGATCTCAGAAGGAAAACCTACTGCTTATGAAACTTTTAAATAGAAGGTGGCAGCACCATCCATGAATCCCTTTTTCCTCCTGGTTACCATGAGAAAACCTGCTTTCAAGAAATTCACTTTCCCAGACTTGCAGTGGGACAACTAAAGTTTTCCAGTCACAAAACCACAAGCATTCAAGACTTTCTGAGGAGCCCAGTGGGAAAAAAAATCTCTCTTTTTAATTTTATTTTATTTTTAATTCTAATTGAACGTACCAAAAAAAAAAAAAAAAGAAATGTAGTAAATTTCCATTTGAACAGTTCAGGTGCCTGTGTGGAAGGGAAGATTCTCTCCCAGCCCCTGGGGCAAAAGGAATTAATAAATTCTTGGGATACAGGGAGCTGCACATCTCCAAGTCCTGACCAGATGAAAGCCTCTGCTCAGCATGGTTTGATGTAACTGTGCTCACGGCCAAAATACCCCAAAAGGCTTTTCTGTCCAGCCAAATCCTTGATGAAAGCAACCAGAAAGTACCAGACACTTGAGTCTTACTTTAAGGGAAGAGAGGTAATTCATTAGATTTGGAAAAAAAGCTTCTCCTGCAGAGACCAAACTCTGAAGAGGGGTTTTGGGGACACACAGTGGCTGGCTGAGGACTGACATCAGTCCTGGAAGGTGGGAGAGAAAAAGAAAATTAAAACCTTTCCCTTTTACTTCAGTCCTTGGGGACTGGGATAACCTGGGATAACACACTCAGAGTTTTTCTGAGTGTGTCCTCTGCCTGAAAAATGTTATTTAAAATGGGGCACTGCAAAAAAGCATTAATAATAATATTAATTACAGTTCACACCTCCTCAATAGATGTTTCAAAGACTCCAAAGAGTTGGTCACTACTGAGCAAGGTGCAAGCCAAGCCTCAGGAACACTTTCCTTGCAAATACAGCTATGGGAAGTTGGTTTTTTTATTATTATTTGAATAGTGACTCTTGGTGGGGAGTCCAGAGCTTGCAGGGCAGTGGAGATAAAAAAAAATCCAATCTTGCTGAGAATTGATGAGGATTGGGTACAGCTGATACCTGGGATCATCTGATTTGGAACTGATAAAATACCTTTTCTTATACCAGTTATTTTCTGTATAAACTGGGGATGCTTCTTAAATACCTCATTCTTTACAGAACAGAAAGTGACCTGTCCAGACCAGCTGATGTCAAAGTGGTGGTGAGATACAATTTGTACCTTTTTTTTCAATTTTAATTAATATAGTTTAGTGATTCTATTCTGGCAAATGTAACTGAAAAAGCAGCACAATCTTGCAAGAAAAGAAATAAATTCTCTTTCCTTCCACCAGTCATATACTTTCTACTGCTACCTGGAGTCAATGAACACTTAGAAAGCCAAGCTTTAAAAAAAAAAAAGTTGTTTAACAAATCTTTTTTTGACATCAAGACCAGCAAACTAGGAAGAATAAGAGAAATTGATTTTTCCCCATCACTTTATTTTTATATTACTTAAATACTTCTGAACATGTTTAAAGTTATTAAACAACAGAAATGGTTTCTTTACACTTAAAGTTGTTTTAATATCAGACTGGAGCAACAAGATGAGATCTTTCTCACATTTTCTCTAAGAAAATTGCAGAATTTAGTATAAAGCAATGAAATTCTGCCTTCAAACACCATGCTGACTCCAGCAACCCTAAAGGAGTGGAACAGAAGGACTCTCATGGCATTGCAGAATGAGACAATTCTCTCTTTCAAATCAATGTAAATATTTGGTCACAGGCAGATCTGGCTTCAAGAAATGGACCAGCTATTATTTTAACACCATTTTCAATCTAGAGTAGAGTGGTCCAAGCACCTAAGAAGCCCTCTGAAAGCCCCTTCTGTGGTGATTGGCCAAACAGAAGGAGAAAACTCTTGTTTTTCTTGATCTTTTGCCTTTATTTTTCCAATCAAGGTAACAGATCGTACAATGGAAAAACTTGGAGAACAGCTGGAGGAACATGCAGAAAATAAAGTTAGAAGAAAACAGGGGTTGAAAAGGGAATTTTATGCTGTTAACCTATGGCCAGTTACCAGTCTCCTTTCTCTCAGCAAATCATTACTCTCAGAGCACCAGGGCCAAAGCTCCACAGGTTGGCAAATGTCAGGGTAGGAACAACTGGAGTTTGCCATCCAAGGTGGCTGTGGTGAGCTGCAGTTCAAAAGAAAAGAACATCTGGCTTCAGTAAAGATCTTTCCAGTGGGAGAAGTTTTGCTTTAGGGCAAGAAACTGAATGAAGATCATTAAGAAGACATTTAAACTACTTCTATGTGAAGAGGGCCAGGATTTGTTTCAAAAAAAGGAACAACTTCAACCTCTCCCCGACCAAGCTAATCTGAAAATTCCATTTTACTTAGATTTTTCTTTTCCATCTATTTTCAAATTTGTGTCAACATCTGCAAACACACTGACTGTCTGGAAAACCAAAGCATGTGTTTAAACCACACAGAAAGTCAAACAGGCTTCACCAGGGATGACTCAAGAAGGGAGGGTGGAAGAAATAAGAAAGAGCTGGAATAACTGAAGCTGGAAAATCCTATGATTTAAATCAGGCATACCAACAAATGCAGCTCTCTGATTTTTATTGGTGTTAAATGTAGGATAAGAATTTCCTTTCTAAGACTGTGTTGAAAAAAGGCTGCAAACCTTTATGAAGAGGCAAAGCCTTGAAAACATAAGAACCTCCAACTGCATGAGCCTTTTTCTACCATTTGCACAAAAGCTTTATGATAAAATAAGAGCAAATGTTGTTTTCTGTATTTAATGCCACAAACAAGCCCTTGAAAACCTGCAGTAGCTCAGAGAGTTATGATCTACAAATGGCAACTTTTACTCAAGATGTTTACTCCTTGCACATCAAAAATTAGAATTATTTATATCAGGGACAAAAATCTGAAGAGCTGGAACCAAAAATGGATTTCATCCTCTGGTTAAATTTTCTCACCCTCATTATTCTTGATCTGTTCCTTTTTTGACTTGTTGACTCATTTGTTTTCTTTCTTTGGATAAAGTGGCTCAATAAATTATCTCCTTGGCTTTGTATTCCCTCCTTCAACATCTCCAAGGATGAATTCTTTTAAGCTCTCACAACTGTTACCTCCTAAACCAGTGACTTCTGTGCTCATGTTTTCTTCTTTCTTACTCTCACATGATCTAAAATCACAAACTACCCAGAACTGTCCAATCTAATTCCTCCAGCTGTATTTTTTACAGCTATCCAAGACTATTTCAGCTTTCCAGAGACTTCTGTTACCTCCTTATCTACTTCTAAACCTATGATTGGAAAGATGCTACATCTATAAAATATCTAATTAATGTGTCCTTTCTCAGTTTAAACTTATCTTGTGGGAAAAACAGAAACTGCTTTTATTATTATTATAAATATCCTACCAGAAAGGGACAGATCTATCCTCAGAAATCAGAGTTGGATTCTGTTAGGACAGACTGAATGACTGAGGATCAGTGCAGAACACCCAGAAAAACAGAATTACATTTCAGACAACACAGAAATGTTTGTTAATAGCACAGTGATAATCCAGGAATAGCACAAAGCTAATTGCAATCTGTATCAATATCAAATATCAATATCAACACCTGGAAATTCCAGAATTATTAACCTGAAGAGCTCTCAGAATTGATGAATAAGGAATAGATGCAGCTATATTTAAAACAGCTGAGTTTTCCATTGAAAATTAAACAAGATTTTAAAGGAAAAAAATCATTTAACTTATGCCAATATTACATTTCCAATAAGTGCAATCATGTAACTTCATTCCAACCCTCAGCTCCCAAACACGCTGCTCCAAAACTGTGTTTTAAATTATTCTTGCAATCGCTGTAGTAGTGGATATACAACTCCAAATTAAAAGAAAATAATTCTTACTGTTATATATTCACATTTTGGCACCAGCTCTGTGAATAATTTGAAACCAATGTAGAAGTTTCCTATGGGAGGAACACCAGAACATTATGAAATATCAGAGGGCGTGTGAGAGCTTGGACCATTTTTCTTATTGATGGATAAATTAATAGTGAATAAAAGACCTTTATGAAGATGGAGGGTTGGGGTTTTTTTTTGCATTTTAGAGCTTTATACAGAAGCTTCAAGGTTTACAAGGCATCTGTGACATCTGATGCCAGAATGAGCAGAGAACAAGCTCTTGAACAGAGTCCTCCTCTCCTTGGTGGGCTGCAGAAGACATAAACATTTACTGCAAGAAAGCTAAAAGTGTGACATGGGAGGTTGGAAGCCTCTCAGTTGAGGAACAGAAAGAATTTCAAGGCATTGCCTGCTGAATTTCCTTTTATAACACAGGACAACTTCAGTTTAGGATTAACTTGTAGGGGTGGCAAATATGTTTCCATAGGGATATACTTAAAAAAAAACAAAAACAAAAAACTTTCTATGCCACAGGCACAAAAGGTTAAAGAGTTGTGTAAAAATTAACATAGAAAATATATTTTTTAGTATTTCTTCCAGCAAGGCTTTTGTGTGTCTGATGGAAGCTTCCAGACATGCTGAATATCTGAATCATAGAATCATAGAATCATAGAATTAGCCGGGTTGGAAGGGACCTCAGAGATCATCTAGTCCAACCCTTGACCCACCGGAGCAGTTGCTAGACCATGGCACTGAGTGCCACATCCAGTCTTTTTTTAAATGTCTCCAGGGACGGAGAATCTACCACCTCCCCGGGCAGTCCATTCCATAGCCTAATCACCCTCTCCATGAAGAAATTCTTTCTAATATCTAACCTAAACCTCCCCTGGCACAACTTAAGACTGTGTCCTCTTGTCTTGTTGAAGGTCGTCTGTGAAAGGAGTCCAGTTCCCACCTCGCTACAGCCTCCTTTCAGGTAGTTGTAGACAGCAATGAGGTCTCCCCTGAGCCTCCTCTTCTTCAGGCTGAACAGCCCCAGCTCTCTCAGCCTCTCCTCATAGGCCTGTGCTCGAGTCCCTTCACCAGCCTGGTTGCCCTCCTTTGGACCTGTTCCAGGACCTCTACATCCTTCTTAAACTGAGGGGCCCAGAACTGGACACAGTACTCGAGGTGTGGCCTAACCAGCGCTGAGTACAGGGGAAGAATCACCTCCCTGGACCTGCTGGTGACGCTGTTCCTGATCCAGCCCAGGATGCCATTGGCCTTCTTGGCCACCTGGGCACACTGCTGGCTCATGGTCACCTTCCTGTCAATCCAGACTCCCAGGTCCCTCTCTGCCTGGCTGCTCTCCACCACTCTGTGCCCAGCCTGGAGCTCCCCATGGGGTTGTTGTGGCCAAAGTGCAGGACCCGGCACTTGGCCTTGTTGAACCTCATCCTGTTGGAATCGGCCCAGCTCTCTAGTCTGTCCAGGTCCCTCTGCAGAGCCCTCCTGCCTTCGAGTTGGTCCACACTTCCTCCCAGCTTAGTGTCATCTGCGAATTTGCTGATGATGGACTCAATCCCTTCGTCTAGGTCGTCGATAAAGATATTAAACAGAACTGGGCCCAGCACTGATCCCTGGGGGACACCGCTGGTGACCAGCCGCCAACTGGATGCAGCCCCGTTCACCACCACTCTCTGGGCCTGGCCCTCCAGCCAGTTCCTAACCCAGCAAGGAAGGAAGAAACAGCTTCCAACCAGTTTCAAACTGCAAGAATAAAATATGAATTTGCTTTCTTTTAATTAGTATAAATTAATTATATCATAATACATATGATATGCAAATAGAGATAAAAATCCTGACAAACCCCACTCGAGGCATAGAAAAGATATCACCTTGCCAAAAATCCAGTGTATTTCAGCAGCCCAGATGGGAATATAATTTTTAGGGGTTGACTATTTTTAGTGTCCATTATTCAAACTATTCTTTGACTGAAATAGGTGGGGGGTGGATGGTGAAAATGGTTGGGAATGTGTTTGTATGGTGTAAAAATTAAAAATCCCTAACAGTAATACTGGGGTAATAGGTGTGAGATTACAGGATGAAATAAGTGAAAATAAAAATAAAAATAAAAAAAGAGAGCCAAGACGTGAAGGAAGAAGTGGTACTAGGAGCCAAAGTTTAGAACCATTTTGTAATAAGAGAAAATATAATAGTCACAATGCAGAGGCTGACCAGAAAAACAAAAAGGAATAAAAATCCAGTTGTATCTCTGCAAGCACACAAATTAACTGATAAAAACTCTTAAGTGTAAAAAACCAATATATATCAGCCATATAAAGCAAGAAGGAGGGGGATATTTATGCCTTTCTTGATAGGATCTAGGGTACAAAGTCTCTGCCTTCAAAGTAAAGATAAAGAACACCTTGGAGCCTCTGTTATTAAACACACAAAGGTTTGGAAAGCTGCATTAAAACACGAGTGCCATTTTCCTAGTCTCATGTCTTCATAAATAAACATAAATTAATTTATAAGAGCACACAACAGTATAAAATCATAGAATCCTAGAACTGGCTGGGTTGGAAGGGACCTCAGAGATCATCAAGTCCAACCCTTGATCCACTCCCGCTGCAGTTCCCAGCCCATGGCACTCAGTGCCACATCCAGGCTCTTTGGAAAGATCTCCAGACACGGAGAATCCACTACTTCCCTGGGCAGCCCATTCCAATGCCTGATCACCCTCTCCAGAAAGAAATTCTTTCTCATCTCCAACCTAAACCTCCCCTGGCACAACTTGAGACCCTGCCCTCTTGTCTTGCTGAGAGTTGCCTGGGAAAAGAGCCCAACCCCCCCCTGGCTCCAACCTCCTTTCAGGGAGTTGGAGAGAGTGATGAGGTCTCCCCTGAGCCTCCTCTTCTCCAGCCTCAACACCCCCAGCTCCCTCAGCCCTTCCTCACAGCACTTGTGCTGGATCCCTTCACAGCCTCCTTGCTCTTCTCTGGACCTGCTCCAGCACCTCAATCTCCTTCCTGAACTTCCTGAGGGGCCCAGAACTGGACACAGGACTCAAGCTGTGGCCTCCCCAGAGCTGAGCACAGGGGCAGAATCCCTTCCCTGGACCTGCTGGCCACGCTGTTCCTGAGCCAGCCCAGGATGCCATTGGCCTTCTTGGCCACCTGGGCACACTGCTGGCTCATGGTCACCTTCCTGTCGATCCAGACTCCCAGGTCCCTCTCTGTCTGGCTGCTCTCCAACCACTCTGTGCCCAGCCTGGAGCTCCCCATGGGGTTGTTGTGGCCAAAGTGCAGGACCCGGCACTTGGAATGTTGAACCTCATCCCGTTGGGATCATCCCAACTCTCCAGTCCGTCCAGGTCCCTCTGCAGAGCCCTCCTGCCTTCCAGCTGATCCACACTCCCCCCCAGCTTAGTGTCATCTGCAAACTTACTGATGATGGACTCAATCCCCTCATCTAAATCATCAATAAAGATATTGAACAGCACTGGGCCCAACACTGGTCCCTGGGGGACACCACAGCCGCCATTTTGATGCAGCCCCGTTCAGCACCACTCTCTGGGCCCGGCCCTCCAGCCAGTTCCTAACCCAGCACAGAGTGCCCCTGTCCAAGCTGGGGGCTGACAGCTTTTTCAGGAGGATGCTGTGGGAGACGGTGTCAAAGGCCTTGCTGAAGTCATATATAAATATATAAATACAGCTGGTTTGCCTCAGGGTGTTATGGAATTCCAAAAACTCTCATCTGGCTGGCTCATGTATATGAAAGAAGTAGAAAAATGAAATTTTTCCACTGGTAGAATAACCCAACCTGGAACCAGGCTGTTTGCTCAGAGTTTTTGGTGTGCAAACAGCCTGTGAGCATCCAGAGCTGAGATTCCCTTTGAAAGTTCAGGCCCTGAGTCAGTTCTTTGCTTTCTGATAAAAAGCTGAGGGCTACCCATATTCCCTGGCTGAAGATTTCTCCCACTGGAATTGAAAGGGAAGTCCCCAGCCACTACAAAAAGCTGGAATTAATCTCTAGGGGGTTGTGGTTAATATCACCACCAAAGATCACCAGGTCTGCTTTAGGTTTTCATATCAACACCTACATCTGTTTTCTGGTCCCAAAAAGAGGCTCTCAAAGCATCATCTGTGCTTAAAAATCTTGAGGAGACTGAAATGTGGAATTAGGAACTCCACAAAAGAATCTTGGGAACAGACTCACATACTGCTTTCCATGCTGGAACTCCAAATTTCCTTTTTTTTTGACTACCACAGTCAGTTCCAGCTCAGTTGCAAATAAACCTAGCACAATATTTGTCCATGGAATTTATTCCCTAGGTGGTCACCTCAGTTCTGTATAAAGTGGCACAAGAAAAGGTCTGCATCAGGATGGAATCCCTCAGAGGAGCATGTTGAGGAGGGAGCTGCTTGAATTGATGATACTGAGGATGTGCCTTAATTTCTGTCTTTTCCAAGGGTTCAGTGTCTTACTGTGAACTAAACAGTGGGACCCTCACTTCAGTCAGGATTGGCCTGGAATATTTTCCTGAAAATATTTGTTTATGGGCTGAATCTTGGGATCGGTCAGGGATATTTTTAGTTTATTTTATTTTTAGGTTTTAAATGTTTTATTTAACATTCATTCCATGGACATCTAATCCAAACAGCAAGCTCTCCTAGACAAGGTTTATCATGTTTTGTGATACTATCAGGGAGCAGATAAGAGAAGTGCTGAGAAGTGATGATAAGAGAAGTGATGCTAGGAAGAGAACTTCCAGTTCCACTGAGTGATGAGCACAGGAGCTGCTTCCCTGTCACTTGGTGCCAGATGAAGCAAAAAAACCTCACAAAGAGGGTGTAAGACATGGAATAAAAAGGATATTCTAGATTGAGAAAAACTGGTCTGTTTTATGGATTAAAAAGATCCAGTCTGTAACTAACAGGGTTTCTGTCTCTGCACCTCCAATGTGAAGTCTGTTCCAGGTCCCCATTCACCCGATTATTGGGCAGGAAGCTGGGAAAGAGTTTTTAAGATTTTTCCACAATTGCTGTTTCTATGGAATCCTTTTTTAAAGTCTCATGGCTGAACTAAGGATTCTACTACGAGTTCCACATACTCCAAATTGGACAACATGTCACAGCTCCATTCAGCTCCCTCCTCTCCCTGCAGTTCCCTGGCTTGGGTTCAGACCCAGCTTTGTACAAATCCCACAGCTGCTAGGCTGGCTGCAGAGTTTTTCAGCCTCCTCTCCACACCTACCTCCTACCTATTCCGTTTAAAATGTGGGGCATTTGTGTATTTAAATTCTATTATATATTAATATAATAATATTGTCATCATGGTACCAGCCCTAATGCTCTCAGATGCTCAGTGGAGGCTCCATCCTTGGTGATACCCAAAAGTTGTCTGGACATGGTCCTGAGAAACCTGCTGGAGGGGACCCTGCTTGAAAAAGGATCTAAAAGAACCCATATGATAAACAATAAAGAGTGCAATGAAGGAGAGAACATAATTAAATTCAAAATATTACATGAGGAAGAAGGATGCCAAGGTTAGTCAGACTCTTGGGTGCATTACAGAAAAACTCAGTGGCACTGAAAAGGCTGCAAACATATAATTAGTGGTAGGAAAACGTCTAATAAACTAGTTTTTAATGTAGAAAACACTTTTGCTATAACCTTACAATAGTAATTTCTTGAAAGTCTGCAAAAATACACTTAGAACCTATGTGGCTGGAGAACGTCTCTGGAATGGTTTCCAGATCATTTTCCTTAATGATGGGTTTGAGGGAACTGAAATGTAATCTGCATTCTTCCAAAGGCTGCTGTAATCTCTGAGGCTGCTAACATCTGCATGACATCACTGTCATCCCAAGCCTTCCCTCAGTAATGAGAAAAACTCAGCTTTTTATTAGCATTCTGCTCAGGTGTATAATTTCAAATTCCACCTCAAAATCTGGACATTAGCTCACTGCAAAACACACTAAACCCCAAAATTCTTTCGTGCAGACTCAGCCACACAAGCAACCCCCTTCAAAGCAGTTGTTTTATACCCTTAATTATCCTCAATACACCAGAGGGAAGGATTTTTCTTCCTAAAACTGAACCATGCATCAGAATTTAAGGGGCTCACATCTTTTTTTATTATTCCACACTCAAGTAACTGAAGATGTTCACACAGAATATCTTGGTTTTCCCTTATTTCTTCTCACCCCCCCTGACATTCTTATACAACTTCTGGATTGGAAAAAGTCACTTCATCAGGATGTAATTAATGTAAGAGACAACTATCAAAATACCAACTTTCTGGACCAAACTTTTTTAAACTTTCTAGGTGAAAGTACTTCTATCTTGCATTCAATATTTCCAAAACAAAATATAAGAATATATGGACATTTTCATTGTGGTTCATCTTGGGCAATGTTCTTTCTATCCCCATTTCGTATTCACAGAATTTCTCCTCCTGGTATGAAGTCTGAGTCTTATAAAAGTTGCAAGACAGAGTATCTTTTTTTTTCCTTTTATTTTTTTTTTAAGTAGGTGTTTACTGCTCACACAGTGAAATCATTTGTGCCTTGGAATTCCAGAGCCAATTGAAAGTAACTGAACTGTGTAGCGGGAGGAGCCCTTCTTGCTCCTAGGGCTGATCCTGAGGCCTCGGGGTTTAGCCCATTCCTGGACGATGTCCTAGGGCTGTTCCTGGGGCTCCGGGATCTACCCCTTCTTGCCTGCTCCTGGAGCTCCTCGAGCTGTGGACTTCTCCATCCTCACTGAAGAGTGAGAGCTCTCTCCATGGGTGTCAGCTGCTCTCTTATTGGCCCCCTGCTCCTGCACATGCTCAGGAGGGAGGCCAGACACAGGTGAACCCACACCCACTCATCAATAACTCAGGGCACCTGGTCCTGTCTCACTACAGAACTGGATGTGTTTCTTCAAGCTACCTACACACAGAGGTCAAAGTTTCATCACAGTTTAAAAGAGTCTGAAAGATTTTTAAAGATGCAAAGATTTCTTATTCACAGAAAACCAACATGCTCTCAAAATAATAAGAGTTGTCAAAAAGAAAGGGGTGTAAAAGCAGATGTATCACTAAATCATTTAGCAGTTACCAAAGTTCTAGGAGGCAGCATAATTTTGTCAGGTTTTAGTTTGCTTCTGAGTTAACAATTTAAATAAAGAGCAATTAGTTGGTAATCTTCTTCTATACACCTACCAGAAAGTTTACTGAGATTTAGTAAGTCCTTTTAAATACATAATTTATACTAAAAATTTTTAAAGCACATTAAATTAATAGAAATAATCTACAGCCTCAGCTCTGCCCTGCCCCTACTAAATACAGTATGATTTTTTATGTAATTTAAATTTACTAAAGCCTCATAATAGTTACCAATGACCTTTAGGCACACCAATAGATGCACTTCCAAATCTATTAAAGTGAAAGCACAGTGATTAAATTTAAAAAAAAAAAAAAAAGAAAAAAGAAGAAAAAAATAATAAAAGGAGATGTCTCTTCCTCTAGCCTAAAATGGCAGAAAAGGAGAAAACGTGTATTTGCAGCTTCCTGAGGACTATATATGCAGCAAAGTTCAACCTGAGATTAAAATCTAACTTTACACAGGAACTCCAGGCTTGTACCTTCCTCATCAAAGCTGTGGAAATGTAATTTCATTAAAAAATCATTGAACTAGTATTCATTCTACTCTCACTTTCCTAAAGAGAGCAAGTGAAGGCCCAGGGAGATTTCCCTGTGTCCAAAATACTCCTGGAAGCAACTACTGAATGTAATTCTTCAGACAAACCCTGAAGGAAAGGAGAAGCCAAATGTGTTTTCCATGGATAATGAAGCAGAGTTGCTGGCAGTCAGAAAACATAAAATTTAATGAGACTTCACTGCAGGAAGAAAATCTTCCCACTACTTAGTAACACACTGCATACACAGAGGAGTCCAGATCCCAAATTAAGAGCCATGGGAATGTGGATGGGCAAGGGATCAGACCCAGCCAGCACGGGTTTAGGAATGGCAGGTCCTGTCTGACCAACCTGATCTCCTTTTATCATCAGGTGACCCGACTGGTGGATGAGGGGAAGGCTGTGGATGTGGTCTACCTGGACTTCAGCAAGGCCTTTGACACCGTCTCCCACAGCATCCTCCTGAAAAAGCTGTCAGCCCCCAGCTTGGACAGGGGCACTCTGTGCTGGGTTAGGAACTGGCTGGAGGGCCGGGCCCAGAGAGTGGTGCTGAACGGGGCTGCATCAAAATGGCAGCTGTGGTGTCCCCCAGGGATCAGTGTTGGGCCCAGTTCTGTTCAATATCTTTATTGATGATTTAGATGAAGGGATTGAGTCCATCATCAGCAAGTTTGCAGATAACACTAAGCTGGGGGGAGTGTGGATCAGCTGGAAGGCAGGAGGGCTCTGCAGAGGGACCTGGACAGACTGGAGAGTTGGGATGATCCCAACGGGATGAGGTTCAACATTCCAAGTGCCGGGTCCTGCACTTTGGCCACAACAACCCCATGGGGAGCTCCAGGCTGGGCACAGAGTGGTTGGAGAGCAGCCAGACAGAGAGGGACCTGGGAGTCTGGATTGCCAGGAAGGTGACCATGAGCCAGCAGTGTGCCCAGGTGGCCAAGAAGGCCAATGGCATCCTGGGCTGGCTCAGGAACAGCGTGGCCAGCAGGTCCAGGGAAGGGATTCTGCCCCTGTGCTCAGCCCTGGGGAGGCCACAGCTTGAGTCCTGTGTCCAGTTCTGGGCCCCTCAGGAAGTCAGGAAGGAGATTGAGGTGCTGGAGCAGGTCCAGAGAAGAGCAAGGAGGCTGTGAAGGGATCCAGCAGAACTGTGAGGAAGGGCTGAGGGAGCTGGGGGTGTTGAGGCTGGAGAAGAGGAGGCTCAGGGGAGACCTCATCACTCTCTCCAACTCCCTGAAAGGAGGTTGGAGCCAGGGGGGTTGGGCTCTTTTCCCAGGCAACTCTCAGCAAGACAAGAGGGCAGGGTCTCAAGTTGTGCCAGGGGAGGTTTAGGTTGGAGATGAGAAAGAATTTCTTTCTGGAGAGGGTGATCAGGCATTGGAATGGGCTGCCCAGGGAAGTAGTGGATTCTCTGTGTCTGGAGCTATTTCCAAAGAGCCTGGATGTGGCACTGAGTGCCATGGGCTGGGAACTGCAGCGGGAGTGGATCAAGGGTTGGACTTGATGATCTCTGAGGTCCCTTCCAACCCAGCCAATTCTAGGATTCTAGGATTCTAGGATTCTATGATTCTATGATAAAAGAGTCGTGGGCTATTGTCACCTGGAATCCTGCACACTCCAAGGCAGGGATGAGCCCTAAATCAGAGTGTTTTACTTCCTGGAAAATTGGCAAGCCCACCTCCCAAAGAAAGGATGATGAGTATGGGTGGTGTAGGAAGCTACAACACACCTACAACACACCTACAATAAAGACTATTTCAGGATCAGCCCCATGGCATAAAATTTCCATCCATGACCACTACATTTTGAGGAGAAGAAAACATTCATTATATTTTTGCCATCCCACAGGTGATTATTCTAACATTTTTTATATAGGCTTCTGTTCTGAGGAAGAAAACCCCACAGCTGGGTAATTACAAGGTGTATTTTGATGTCAAGTTTTAGGGACAAAATAGAGCATCTCCCATCCAGTGAAGAGAAAAACTGTAGCTCAATCTTGTTTCCTCAAAATATTCTTTATATAAAATCACCAAAGGCCACCTCAGGCTTTTCTGACAGAGTTCAATTGCTCCTTGAGCTTAAAAAAAACCCTCGACATCTCAAACCAATGATTGCCAAACAAGATGAGAATCCTTCCCACCAGGATGCCCTGCTTCCAGGAATTATTCCCACGTCTGCCATCCTGGGAAAGCAGAGGTCCTGATGCCTTCCTGGCAAGCACTGGGGTGTTAAAAGGATAAAAACAGTTTGCCAGCCTGGGCACTGCATTGCTGATGGGTTTGGCTCTGCCAGGAAGCAGGAGCATCCCTCTGATGCCTGGAGGGAAACAATTGGAGTTTTCTGGGACCACACACAGCAGTTCCATCCTCCAGAATCACCCCCATGGAATCCTCTCTGCCACCAGCTCCTGAGCCTTCAAGCCTGAGCTAAACTTTGCTTAGGAAATAGACCTAAATCCCCCTTTTTTAATACTGCTCTGAGTACTCAGGCTGGTCTTGGGTGCCATCGGGAAGACAAAATCCTTATAATTAAGGGAAAAAAAAAAAACCAGATTCTCAGTGGTTTTATTACCCAATTTAAAAACAGGAATAGGACTTAAAAACAGGGTGGGACTTGCCCACCACCTAAGGCTGCTGTGAAGGAATTAGAGTAAAAAATTGGGTAAAGCACTGAAGATACCACAAGAAAGAAAGAAAGAGGGATAATTTACATTTGTCATATAGGTTAAGCTATTTTTAAAAGTGTTGTTTTCTTGTACTTAAAGTCAATTCTTGGTTACATATAATACAGAATATGAAAAAAATCTTTGATCCTGTGTTTTGATGAAATTAAATTTAAACAAATAAGATCGAAATCTTGTGCAGATTCATCTTTAAATCTTTTAAATCCACACTTTTATAATTAAACATAAGTGTTTCTTCAAGTCTCTTGTTGCTGTCTAAAATGAGAGGAGGGTTTATATATTTCTTTTTCTTTGTAACCTTGCCCTGTTACTAAGAGCAGGTCATGATACCTGAAATACTCTTCACTTCTTCCTCCCCCCCCAAAAAAAAACCAGGAATAGAAGGAAAGCATGAACTGATTCTGCTTTTCACTTCACTCTTTAACTTTGTTAAATTGGGAGATTTAATGTTTCTGGTAGCTGAAATGAACCCACCAAAGGTACAATGTCCAGATTCTTCCCCTCTGTAATTTGACTGTGAACCAGCAGCCTCTACACCTGGAACTGCTTATTTTATAATAGGAATATTATGTATAAACACATAATTTAATGTTGTTTGATGCCATTTGGGAAATAAGGAGCCTTATTTCCCAATAAAGACTATATTTTAAGTTCCTACAAATGATACACTACTTTTGCCTGTCAGTTCCTCATCACCTGATACCTTTTGGACGGCAGATCCATCATAAATCTGTTACCCTGGAAAACTGCAATGAATGCACCTGAAATCAATTTTAAAAGGGATTATAGGTATGTGGAAAATGGGCATGAATCATCATAGAATCATAGAATCATAGAATCATAGAATCCTTGGGGTTGGAAGGGACCTCGAAAGATCATCTAGTCCAACCCCCCCTGCCAGAGCAGGGCCACCTAGAGTACATCGCATAGGAACGTGTCCAGGCGGGTTTTGAATGTCTCCAGTGCAGGAGACTCCACGACCCCCCTGGGCAGCCTGTTCCAGGGCTCTGTCACCCTTACAGGAAAAAAATTTTTTCGAATATTCAACTTGAACCTCCTGTGCTCCAATTTACACCCATTACCCCTTGTCCTATCACTGGTCACCACTGAGAAGAGCCTAACTCCATCTCCCTGACACTCACCCCTTACATATTTGAAAACATTGATGAGGTCACCCCTCAGTCTCCTTTTCTCCAAACTAAAGAGACCCAGCTCCCTCAGCCTTTCCTCATAAGGGAGATGTTCCACTCCCTTAATCATCTTAGTAGCTCTGCGCTGGACTCTTTCAAGCACTTCCCTGTCCTTCTTGAACTGAGGGGCCCAGAACTGGACACAATACTCCAGGTGCAGCCTCACCAATGCAGAATAGAGGGGGAGGAGAACCTCTCTTGACCTACTAACCACACCCTTCCTAATGCACCCCAGGATGCCATTGGCCTTCTTGGCCACAAGGGCACATTGCTGGCTCATGGTCATCCTCTTGTCTACCAGGACCCCCAGGTCTTTCACCTACACTGCTCTCCAGCAGGTCAGCCCCCAACCTATACTGGGCCATCGGGTTGTTCTTCCCCAAATGCAAAACTCTACACTTCCCCTTGTTGAATTTCATCATGTTTCTCTCTGCCCAACTCTCCAGCCTGTCTAAGTCTCTGAATGGCAGCACAGCCTTCTGGTGTGTCAGCCACTCCTCCCAGCTTAGTGTCATCAGCAAACTTGCTGAGGGTACACTCTATACCCTCATCCAAGTCGTTGATGAAGATATTGAACAACACCGGTCCCAGTACCAACCCCTGAGGGACTCCACTAGTCACACACCTCCAACCAGATTCTGCCCCATTGACTACAGCTCTCTGACTCCTTCCTTTCAACCAGTTCCTGATCCACCTCACTACCTGATCACCAAACCCATACTTGGTCAACTTACAAGGATGCTGTGAGAGACGGTGTCAAATGCTTTACTGAAATCAAGATAAACCGCATCTACTGCTCTTCCATCATCTATCTACCTAGTAATTTCCTCATAGAAGGCTATGAGGTTAGTCAAACATGATTTACCCTTGATAAAACCATGCTGACTGCTCTTGATGACATGGAACAACAACAACAAAAATATACTTATTATTATTTATTATTATTATTAGAATGTGTTATACACTCACAAAATACTTCAGAACTCTGACAGAGGACTCACTGGAGTTAGCTTCCTGGAATTTCTTCCTGGAATTTCTTAGCTCACAAAAGAAAAATAGAAATTAGATGAATGGCTTGCTTAAAATGTGTTTTTCCTAAGTGCACCATTTGTGCAGCCAAATGAGGAGTTTAAATGTGGCATGTCAAGTAACAAGCCCACTCAGTGTCCTACACCTCAAAGTCACATAGAAAAACATTTATTTGCATGGAGCAGCTCGGCAGGGAAGGGTGAAGCTGAGATGCACCCCTGAAATTTATACCCAAGGTTTAAAACAACCCAAAGTCTTGTCAGGAGAAGTCTGCTATTTATATTCCAACAGAAATAAAAACAAAGAACTTCAAGGCATGAAATGTAGGGCATGGCCAGCCTGGGAAGTGGACCATGGAGAAGCTTTGAGTCAACAGAGAAGCAAAGCAACGCATTGCCAGGGTTTGGAACAGCTCTGGGCAGCTGTAGGTGTGTGAAGTGACAGGCAGTGAAACCTGTTGGTACTTTGGCATCACCTTCCAGTGAGTCAGTGAGGCTGCTCAGAGGGATTGGTTCATCTGCAGAGCAGGAATAAAAGAGTTGAACGGTCCCAGAGGAGAGACTGGCTTGGTACTGCAGAGCTTAAGGCTGGTGTGAGTAAAGTGAGGATGAAGTCTTCATCAGCACCTACACAGCTAAGGCCTGGAATTGTAGAGAGGTTGGAAGGAACCTTCAAGCTCATCCAGGTCCAACCCCTGCATGGGCAGGGATACCTCCCACAGCCCAGGTTGCTCCAAGTCCCATCCAACCCAACCTTAAAAACTTCCAGGGATGGATGGGGCTTCCACCACCTCTCTGGGCAACCTGTGCCAGGGTCTCAGCACCCTCATGGGGAAGAACTTCTTCCTCACATCCAACCTCAATCTCCCCTCCTCCAGCTGGAATCCATTCCCCCATCTCCTATCTCTACCTGACAGCCTCAAAAGTCCCTCCCCAGCTTTCCTGTGACCCCTTCAGCCCCTGGAAGGCCACAATGAGGTCTCCTGGGAGCCTTCTCCTCTCCAGACTGAATAACCCCAACTCTCTCAGTCTCTCCTCAGTGCAGAGGTGCTCCAGCCCTCTGATCATCCCCCTGCCCCTTCTCTGGACACTCTCCAGCACCTCCACCTCTTTCTTGGCACAGGGAATCCAGAACTGGATGCAGAACTCCAGGTGGGGTCTCAGGAGAACAGAGAAGAGGGGGAGAATCCCTTCCCTCATCCTGCTGCCCAGGATCCCATTAGATTTCTGGGCTCCAAGTGCTCACTGATGGCTCCTGGTGAACTCTTCACCTACCACATCCATCCACTGACTGCATCCAGGACTTCAGTTTGTCCTGATAAAGTCTCAGACTGAGAACACCCATGAGGTTTCTGCTTCCCTCTTCCCTCTCCTGCTGCTGGGACAGGAGATAAAACTCCCAGAGAGTTCCCCAGCTTTTTGGTTACCACCACAACCTCTCCTTTTGAAAAAGGACCTCAAACCAAACCTGTGAAGATGCACAGCCCTTTCTGAGGAATCCCTCAGTTTTTAAGGGAAGTGATTATCCCTCCAAATCCATACTTGGGGTGGCCCCAAGCAGCATCACTCCCAGCCTCAGAGATACTGCAAGGACTTTAGCAGTGGGACAATTAGTAGGAAAAACAGAGGTCAATCCTCAGGTGGCAATCTACATATCACTGGCATAGAAACATTTCCAGAATGTTCTTGAGAGTTCCTTTGGCCTGAGCTTATATCTGGCTGCTGATAATTTTCTTCAAGATCTTCCCAGCAGATGTGCTGTGTGCTGGTCCTGCTTCAGAGAGGAGCTTGGGGAATGCCTTAAGAATAATCCTATCAGGAAAACAAAATACCATACACAAGTTCTTTCTAAAAACTCTAAATCTATGTATTTTCCCAGGGAACACAGTTGTTATAAAAAGGTAATTTTCATTAAAAAGCTAAAACACAAAGGTTCCCTGCAAGCTGATAACTCTGCCTGTGATGCTGTCTCTAGAGGGAGAAAATGCCAATTGCCAAAAGAAGTTGAGCATGGCAGAAGAAGAAAATATGAAATTCTCTTCCATCAAAGTCCTGAGCAGAGACTGATGCTAAGGGCATCTTCACCCAGCTCACAGAGTTCCTCATGCAGAGGGAAGAAATGGCTCTGCCAGTATTTAAAGGGATCTGATGACATTTCACATTTTAGTGCCAGGCCACTTCATTCCATATCTGCAGGTTCCTTTCTGTTATTAATTATTTACTAGTTATTTATTTATATATATTTATATATATATTTATTATATCATTATTCATGTATAATAATATATTATATACTATATAATAATAATATATGTAATTATTATAATGATTATATAAATATATTTACTATTTATCTATTTATATATGCATATATAATATATATTTATAGTTATTTATACATTGTATATATTTTATATATTATAAATATTATAATATACTATAATATTTATAATATTATTATAAAATTATAAAATTACATATAATGTAATATTATTATATATTATATATATTATGTATATATTGTGTATATATATTATATATATATTATGTATATTATATATTACACATATATATTTTTATATCTTTATTTAGTTATATAAATTATTTATTTTAAAAAAAATGTACTTTAACCCTCAGAATCCTACAATATTCCTGTGATCTGGAGGAATTTATAAATGTATAAAGTCTGTGTGGAAGCTTCATTCCAGGCCATTGAACTGGTAAATGGAACAGGTCCTAAAATCCAGACTTATTGCTACCATGCACACAAGGTCATTCTCTTGGATACATGATGCCTTGCTTCCCTCTATCTACAGTCCTAGAGAACAGCTTGAAAAAGCAGAAAGAAAAAGATAAATATGAGATAAATATCTGATAAAGACAAAAAGATCCAACAGGGATCCTTCCCCTGGGCCTGGAGCAGAGAAGCTCCCATCTTCCTATAAGAAAAGCTTGAAATAGAGGGGAAACTGTAAGAAAAGGTTGGTTATGGGGCCAAGCCCTGGTGAGGAGCAGAAGATGCTGAGGCCAAGCCAAGGACACAGCCCCAGGACTGCAGAAATTTGGGGTATTTTGAGGGGAAACAGAACTCTCTGCTTTTTGTTGCCTCCAGACAGGGGAGACCTCATCGCTCTCTACAACTACCTGAAAGGAGGGTGTAGCCAGGTGGGGGTTGGGCTCTTTTACCAAACGACTTTCAACAAGACAAGAGGGCATGGACTTAAGTTGTGCCAGGGGAAGTTTAGGTTAGATATTAGAAAGAATTTCTTTATGGAGAGAGTGATCAAGCATTGGAATGGGCTGCCCACTGAAGTGGTGGATTCTCCGTCCCTGGAGATATTTAAAAAGAGACTGGATGTGGCACTCAGTGCCATGGTCTAACAACCGCAACGGTGGTTCAAGGGTTGGACTCGATGATCTCTGAGGTCCCTTCCAACCCAGCCAATTCTATGATTCTATGATTCTATGATTCTATGAATGCTGCACAGGAGCCACAGACAGGAGCACCAGGTTGGGATCCGAGTTGTTAGGAGCTTCCTGAGCTCCTTCTGCACTACACCAGCCATGCAGAACCTGAGAATTCCCTTTTTTTACAAAGTTTGCCTCAATCAAAGTCTTTCAATGATTTTCCTACTAAAAATGTTGGGGTTTTTTGGTTTGGTTTGGTCTTTTTAATTTTTTTTTCTCACTACCTACATAAGAATCCAAGAATGAATTTCTCTATTAAAAACATTCTTTTTTTTTTTTTCTCAGTAACTACCTCAGAATCCAAGAGTGAACATCCCTGAGTTCCTGGGGACATTGATGGGAGAGAGACCACCAAAGTTTTTCCTGATATTTCTGCCTCATTCAGGGGTTGGATGCTCAGAAACCTGGCTGTGTGTGTCCTGCCTTTAAACATAAAAAATAGAACCCTAAAACGAGGGAATCTCAGTCATTCCATCTAGGAGATGACAGAGAGGCCAACAAGGAAAAACAGTGGTAAAATAATTTTAAAAATGTCAATACAAGCAGTATAGACCAAAAAAAAACCCCAAACCCTAATGGAGATCATGTCCTGTGCTTCCTGAGCTCCTTCTGCAGCACACCAGCCATGCAGAACCTGAGAGAGAATTCCCTTTTTTTAGAAAGTATTTCATCAATTTCTCTACTAAAAACAGTTTTTTTTTTTTCTCAGTAATTAGAAAGAATCCAAGAGTGAACATCCCTGAGATCCTGGGGACATTGATGGGAGAGAGAACACCAAAGTTTTTCCTGATATTTCTGCCTCGTTCAGGGGTTGGATGCTCAGACACCTGGCTGTGTGTGTCCTGCCTTTAAACATAAAAAAGAGAACCCTAAAACGAGGGAATCTCAGTCATTCCATCTAGGAGATGACAGAGAGGCCAACAAGGAAAAACAATGGTAAAATAATAAAAAAATGTCAATACAAGCAGTATAGACCAAAAAAAACCCCAAAACCCTAATGGAGATCATGTCCTGTGCTTCCTGAGCTCCTTCTGCAGCACACCAGCCATGCAGAACCTGAGAATTCCCTTTTTTTACAAAGTCTGCCTCAATCAAAGTCTTTCAGTGATTTTTTTACTAAAAATGTTGGAGGGTTTTTGTTTTGGTTTGGTTCTTTTAATTTTTTTTTTCCTCATTAACTACCTCAGAATCCAAGAGTGAACATCCCTGAGTTCCTGGGGACATTGATGGGAGAGAGAACACCAAAGTTTTTCCTGATATTTCTGCCTCATTCAGGGTTGGGATGCTCAGGCACCTGGCTGTGTGTGTCCTGCCTTTAAACATAAAAAATAGAACCCTAAAACGAGGGAATCTCAGTCATTCCAGCTAGGAGATGACAGAGAGGCCAACAAGGAAAAACAATGGTAAAGTAATTAAAAACAAATGTCAATACAAGCAGTATAGACCAAAAAAAAACCCTAATGGAGATCATGTCCTGTGCTTCCTGAGCTCCTTCTGCAGCACACCAGCCATGCAGAACCTGAGAATTCCCTTTTTTTACAAAGTTTGCCTCAATCAAAGTCTTTCAGTGATTTTCCTACTAAAAATGTTGGGGTTTTTTGGCTTGGTTTGGTTTTTTTAATTTTTTTTTCTCACTACCTACATAAGAATCCAAGAATGAATTTCTCTACTAAAAACATTCTTTTTTTTTTCCTCATTAACTACAAAAGAATCCAAGAGTGAACATCCCCGAGTTCCTGGGGAGATTGATAGGAGAGAGAACACCAAAGTTTTTCCTGATATTTCTGCCTTATTCAGGGTTGGGATGCTCAGACACCTGGCTGTGTGTGTCCTGCCTTTAAACACAAAAAAGAGAACCCTAAAACGAGGGAATCTCAGTCATTCCATCAAGGAGATGACAGAGAGGCCAACAAGGAAAAACAGTGGTAAAATAATTTTAAAAATATCAATACAAGCAGTATAGACCAAAAAAAAACCCCAAACCCTAATGGAGATCATGTCCTGTGCTTCCTGAGCTCCTTCTGCAGCACACCAGCCATGCAGAACCTGAGAGAGAATTCCCTTTTTTTACAAAGTCTTTCATCAATTTCTCTACTAAAAACATTTTTTTTTTCCTCAGTAACTACAAAAGAATCCAAGAGTGAACATCCCTGAGTTCCTGGGGACATTGATGGGAGAGAGAACACCAAAGTTTTTCCTGATATTTCTGCCTCATTCAGGGTTGGGATGCTCAGACACCTGGCTGTGTGTGTCCTGCCTTTAAACATAAAAAAGAGAACCCTAAAATGAGGGAATCTCAGTCATTCCATCTAGGAGATGACAGAGAGGCCAACAAGGAAAAACAATCTTAAAATAATATTAAAAAAATGTCAATACAAGCAGTGTAGACCAAAAAAAATTCCAAAACCCTAATGGAGATCATGTCCTGTGCTTCCTGAGCTCCTTCTGCACTACACCAGCCATGCAGAACCTGAGAGAGAATTCCCTTTTTTCACAAAGTCTGCCTCAATCAAAGTCTTTCAGTGATTTTCCTACTAAAAATGTTGGGGTTTTTTGGTTTGGTTTGGTCTTTTTAATTTTTTTTCTCATTAACTACATAAGAATCCAAGAATGAATTTCTCTACTAAAAACATTCTTTTTTTTTTTTCTCAGTAACTACATAAGAATCCAAGAGTGAACATCCCTGAGTTCCTGTTGAGATTGATAGGAGAGAGAACACCAAAGTTTTTCCTGATATTTCTGCCTCATTCAGGGTTGGGATGCTCAGACACCTGGCTGTGTGTGTCCTGCCTTTAAACACAAAAAAGAGAACCCTAAAACGAGGGAATCTCAGTCATTCCATCTAGGAGATGACAGAGAGGCCAACAAGGAAAAACAATGGTAAAATAATAAAAAAAAATGTCAATACAAGCAGTATAGACCAAAAAAAACCCCAAACCCTAATGGAGATCATGTCCTGTGCTTCCTGAGCTCCTTCTGCAGCACACCAGCCATGCAGAACCTGAGAATTCCCTTTTTTTTTACAGTCTTTCATCAATTCTCTACTAAAAACATTATTTTTTTTTTTTTTCTCAGTAATTAGAAAGAATCCAAGAGTGAACATCCCTGAGTTCCTGGGGAGATTGATAGGAGAGAGAACACCAGAGTTTTTCCTGATATTTCTGCCTCGTTCAGGGTTGGATGCTCAGACACCTGGCTGTGTGTGTCCTGCCTTTAAACACAAAAAAGAGAACCCTAAAACAAGGGAATCTCAGTCATTCCATCTAGGAGATGACAGAGAGGCCAACAAGGAAATACAATGGTAAAATAATTTTTAAAAAATGTCAATACAAGCAGTATAGACCAAAAAAAACCCCAAAACCCTAATGGAGATCATGTCCTGTGCTTCCTGAGCTCCTTCTGCAGCACACCAGCCATGCAGAACCTGAGAGAGAATTCCCTTTTTTTACAAAGTCTTTCATCAATTTCTCTACTAAAAATATTCTTTTTTTTTCCTCAGTAACTAGAAAAGAATCCAAGAGTGAACATCCCTGAGTTCCTGGGGAGATTGATGGGAGAGAGAACACCAGAGTTTTTCCTGACATTTCTGCCTGGTTGTAAGAGTTTGGGTTCTTCTTTGCTTCCAGGAGCTTAAGATCAGGTTTTAATTTTCTCCTTACACATCTATAAAATGAATTAGCAGATGCCCAGACACCCATTAAAACTTAGGGAAATCATCCTACTGAACCTGTGTGAGATAATGAAAATAATGACAATAATTTGTGCTCACACTTTTAAGATTTTAACATTTTCTTGAAGAAGTTCTAAGAAAAAGAAAAAAAAACCTACTACTGTATGCACAGCAGAAGGAATTCTTATTTTGTGCTTATTTTGTGTCTTTATTATGTTCTTTAACATCATGACTGTGGCTCTAGGTACTACTCCTGTAAGATTTGCTACTCCTTAATAAATTCCATGATAACCTCTGGACATGATTTTGCTTCAAATGACAGAGAGCTATTTCTGCAGAGGTCAATCAGACCCAGATTTATGGGTTCAATCCTGTACTTTGAGCTCCCAAAACACAAAACCACCCTTGCTTATGTTTTAAAATACTTTTTACCTAAAGCACAACTGCAGTGATACCTTAAAACAAAGCCTGGTGTCAGAAAGAGAGACCCTGTCTTCAAATATCAGGATTTTTCACCACATATATTGGATCATGTCCTATTTAGGCCAATCAAACCTCCAGCTCTTGGCCTGAAAAAGAGATTCCACAGCCAAATCAAACAGCACTGGGGATCTGGTATAAACATTTGCTGAAAATTCCTCAGCTCCAGAGTTTTCAAGCTCTGTACTCAACTTTGTACTCGAAAGAACTGAAATTCTTCATGCAATTAATTAAGATTTTTTCCTATTTTTCCCTAAATCTTAATCTATTAGAAAATGGCTCTGGTGTAAATGAATATTACACTATTTCTTTTTAAATTAAAAAGACTTTCTGAAACAGTTCCCTTCCCAGAGCTCTGGGATTTAAATCTATATTTTCAGGTTATAAGCCTGGAAAACTGGATCTACTTGCAGAAGTCTTTTTGACACTACTGTTACTGTTACTCCATGCTTATGCTCAGTGATCCAGATAATTCCTTGCATTTTATGTTTAAACAATAAATTAAGAATCCACAGCTCCATAACACAAGCTTTCTCCCATCTGGCTATTAAAGTTCAATTTTTGTTTAATTATTACTCTTGCTGATGATTAATCTGTAATTTCACTGCCTTGCAAATACAAGGTGTATCTCTTTTTTTATCCACCTCATATTTTTGGCAGTATTTTTTCATTACCTCTGCTTGTATTAAGAATTTTTCATTTTATAAAACTAAATCCTAGTTCTACCCTTTCCTTCACTTTAAAGATTTGCAGGAAAATTGGGTGTGAATAAACAACTGTTCTTTGTTTCTTTCTTCCCTTCCAGATTCTGTGTTATTTATGTTTCTTTTTGGTCATATTCGGTGAGTTTAATTGCATGTAATTATTTTACATCATGTTTTAATATTCTGCTGTGCTTATTTCCTAACTGCTTTTACAGAATAATTTTAAACAGCGTCACCAGCAGGTCCAGGGAGGTGATTCTTCCCCTGTACTCAGCGCTGGTTAGGCCACACCTCGAGTCCTGTGTCCAGTTCTGGGCCCCTCAGTTTAAGAAGGATATAGAGGTGCTGGAGCAGGTCCAAAGGAGGGCAACCAGGCTGGTGAAGGGACTCGAGCACAGGCCCTATGAGGAGAGGCTGAGAGAGCTGGGGCTGTTCAGCCTGAAGAAGAGGAGGCTCAGGGGAGACCTCATTGCTGTCTACAACTCCCTGAAAGGAGGCTGTAGCGAGGTGGGAACTGGACTCTTTTCACAGACGACCTTCAACAAGACAAGAGGACACAGTCTTAAGTTGTGCCAGGGGAGGTTTAGGTTAGATATTAGAAAGAATTTCTTCACGGAGAGGGTGATTAGGCTATGGAATGGACTGCCCGGGGAGGTGGTAGATTCTCCGTCCCTTTCAAAAAAGACTGGATGTGGCACTCAGTGCCATGGTCTAGCAACTGCTCCGGTGGGTCAAGGGTTGGACTAGATGATCTCTGAGGTCCCTTCCAACCTGGCTAATTCTATGATTCTATGAAATCAAATCACTATCAGACATCTCCTGATATATTCCAAACATTTGATTTAGAGAAATTTTTCCCTGCACTTTTGCCTGCCTAAGATTTCTCCTTTTGTCCACAGGCAGACCAGAAACAAAGAGAAATTTTAATACATATTTACCCTCAGGAAACAAAAAATCTTTTATTCTTTTTTTTAATTTTTTTAAGTGCCAGTACAAAGAACCTGAAACTGCCAAGGTCTGAAGGTAGGAACATGCCTCACCTTCCAAAGGTATCTTTTGCATAATTACAAGCAAGCAGATTAGTAATAGCATAATATAGAATCATAGAATCATAGAATAGGCTGGGTTGGAAGGGACCTCAGAGATCATCGAGTCCAACCCTTGATCAACTACCGCCACAGTCACTAGACCATGGCACTGAGTGCCATATCGAGTCGCTTTTTAAATGTCTCCAGGGACGAAGAGTCCACCACCTCCCCAGGCAGCCCGTTCCAATGTCTGATCACCCTTTCCATGAAAAAATTCTTTCTAATAGCCAATCTGAACTTCCCCCGGCACAATTTAAGACCCTGCCCTCTTGTCTTGCTGAGAGTTGCCTGGGAAAAGAGACCAACCCCCGCCTGGCTCCATCCTCCTTTCAGGGAGTTGTAGAGAGCGATGAGGTCTCCCCTGAGCCTCCTCTTCTTCAGGCTGAACAGCCCCAGCTCCCTCAGCCTCTCCTCATAGGATCTGTGTTCGAGTCCCTTCACCAGCCTGGTTGCCCTCCTTTGGACCTGTTCGAGGACCTCAATATCCTTCTTGAACTGAGGGGCCCAGAACTGAACACAGGACTCAAGCTGTGGCCTTACCAGAGCTGAGTACAGGGGCAGAATCACCTCCCTGGACCTGCTGGTGACGCTGTTTCTGATACAGGCCAGGATGCCATTGGCCTTCTTGGCCACCTGGGCACACTGCTGGCTCATGTTCAGCTTCCTGTCGATCCAGACTCCCAGGTCCCTTTCTGCCTGGCTGCTCTCCAGCCACTCTGTCCCCAGCCTGGAGCTCCCCATGGGGTTGTTGTGGCCAAAGTGCAGGACCTGGCACTTGGAATGTTGAACCTCATCCCGTTGGGATCATCCCAACTCTCCAGTCTGTCCAGGTCCCTCTGCAGAGCCCTCCTGCCTTCCAGCTGATCCACACTCCCCTCCAGCTTAGTGTCATCTGCAAATTTGCTGATGATGGACTCAATCCCCTCATCCAAGTCATCAATGAAGATATTGAACAGATATAATATATATATTATATATATATATAGAAGAGTATTATATATAAGTGTAGAGTAGATCCTACAATTAGCCTTCTGGGAATCTACTATTTCATCCAGGAGAACATAAAGTAAAGTATAACTATTTTGACATGGAATTATCCAAACATTTATTAATGGCATAAGCTCAAACTTGTAAGAATTGTATCCACAAAGCAAATCCTTCCCCTTGCTTCTTATTTCATTTGAAAAAGTGGAAACTTAAAGAAGCTGTAAGACTGCTGGATCACTTTGGAGCAACATATCCAAGAGTTGCCATCATTCCTCTAAAGATTAATCCATAAGGAATATTAGATTTCCCTACATAGCTAAGAAAGTTTCTGGGGAGGCTCAGACTGACCTAAGTCAAAACTGAGAGGAAAGCATTCTAGAAATCTTTAAAAAGACAATTCTGCTCCTTCAGCTCCCCCAAAACCTCCATTCACAGCACTTGGCATACTGATACATAATACCAAAATAGATAAAACTGAGAATATTCCTACTGATCTCTGCATATTCCATGAAGGGTCCTCCCCTTAGAAATACCTCAAATACAAATTCTACTGAAGATAAAATAGGGGTTCCCAGGAAGTGCAATAGCAAAACCCAACAAAGCCCTGGCCAAACAACAGATGAACTTTATCTGACATTTATCCTGATCCCAGCCCAGACCTGGCCAAACTGAGCTGCTTCACTTGAGCAGAACACCTGTAACATCAGGAACTGTCACCAGGTGGTTCTCTAAGTGTTCTGAGAATTTTCTCTATTTTTGGCATGCTTAAGCCCTTGGCTAAATAATGCCATTTTTCTAGCATGAAATTTCCTATCTGTTCTCCCCACTGCTTCTTTCCCAACCATCTTTATTTCTCTACACTTTTTTCCAACTTCTCTTCCTTTCCCCCTCCTGCAATGCTTGTTCCTTTGTCCGCTGAGAAATCTCTGTTCTCTCTTCTCTTCTCTTCTCTTCTCTTCTCTTCTCTTCTCTTCTCTTCTCTTCTCTTCTCTTCTCTTCTCTTCTCTTCTCTTCTCTTCTCTTCTCTTCTCTTCTCTTCTCTTCTCTTCTCTTCTCTTCTCTTCTCTTCTCTTCTCTCTCTTCTCCTCTCCTCTCCTCTCCTCTTCTCTCCTCTTCTCTTCTCTTCTCTTCTCTTCTCTTCTCTTCTCTTCTCTTCTCTTCTCTTCTCTTCTCTTCTCTTCTCTTCTCTTCTCTTCTCTTCTCTTCTCTTCTCTTCTCTTCTCTTTTCTCTTCTCTTCTCTTCTCTTCTCTTCTCTTCTCTTCTCTTTTCTCTTCTCTTCTCTTCTCTTCTCTCTCTTCTCTTCTCTCTTCTCTTCTCTTCTCTTCTCTTCTCTTCTCTTCTCTTCTCTTCTCTTCTCTTCTCTTCTCTTCTCTTCTCTTCTCTTCTCCTCTCCTCTCCTCTCCTCTTCTCTTTCTCCTCTTCTCTCCTCTTCCCTTCCCTTCTCTTCTCCTCTCCTCTCCCCTCCCCTCTCCTCCTCCTCAGCAGCTCAGTCTCATTCCCTGATTTCCTTTATTCTCCCCATTTCTTATTAAGATACCACTGTCAGCTGCCTCCTTCCAATGCAAACATTCCCAGTTCCTGCATCCTTACAAGGCCTCCTGTTTCTCACACTTGTTTCTCCAGTTACAGATCATCCCCCTTTTCCTTAAAAACAAAGAATGTGTTGTTCGCAGTAAGGCTCAGAGGGTCTTTTTCCTGTCTTCTTCTCTAATGCACCTTTTGCTCTTGAATTTAATTACATTTATTCCTGCTAAGCCTTCTCATGATCTGCCCTTAACAATAACTGAGAATAACTCTGTTATCTTTATTTCCTTCCATCAATACAGCTGACAATGCTTTTCCCAGAGTTTAAATCTTTCTTGGTTTCCTTGATTCTTCCTCTGATTATTTTTCTATTTCATATATTAGTCCTTCAGAAAAGCATCCTCATTTCTCAGTCAGTCCCCTACAACGTCACAGAATTGAATTTTTTTTTCCATCTGAACTTCAGATAATGTCAAACTGATATTTCTCTACCAACATTCCCAGTCAATCCTCTGTTCCAGACCTGTTTACAAACCTGTTGTTTCACCATTATTTCAAGCTCAGAACAAGGCTCCTCATTCCTCTGCCACTGCAATTTTTGCTCAAACCTTCTCCATCCTTCTAGACACCAACTTTTCACTGAGATAGACAAATCTGATACCATCTTCAGCTCCAGTTTCCTTCTTCATCATCATCATCTTCATTCCTCATCACTAGGTTATGTGCTTGTCCTAATACTTTCTGCTTAAGATCTTGAGGATTTTGTCTTCTCTATTCATTTAAACAGCTAAAATATTTCCCTAAATCTAGATTTTTCCCTGAATCTAGGTCTCATTATCCTTTTTCCTTGGCTTGCTAATTGCTTTCCTCCTTTCTTACCTTCACTATTGTCATCACAAACAAAAATCCAGAGATCATCACTTTGACAATGCCACCCCCTTCCTTTCTTTTTATCCCAGATCTACTTCTTTTCACCACCAAATCTGCAAAGTTTGTTTCTGCATCAAGCTTTGAGCAGGTTCCTTACCTAGGAGCAAAACTCCTCTGCATCAGGCACCTTTGCAAGGAATAATTCACTGCCCTGCTCTTTAAAAGAACAAAACTGCAAAATGCTGAAAAGTCTTTTTTAGTGCTACACTGATGTACTTTGATATTCATGCAGAGAAATTAATCATATTTGACTCAAACCTAAATTAAGAGTTAAAAAAAAAGGAACAAAAAGCATTATAATTGCAGAGAAAAGTACTACTGAAAAGATTACAAATATTATTACAATAATCTCTGTCTACCTGGACATCAGCAAGGCCTTTGACACCGTCTCCCACAGCATCCTCCTGAAAAAGCTGTCAGCCCCCAGCTTGGACAGGGGCACTCTGTGCTGGGTTAGGAACTGGCTGGAGGGCCGGGCCCAGAGAGTGGTGCTGAACGGGGCTGCATCAAAATGGCGGCTGTGGTGTCCCCCAGGGATCAGTGTTGGGCCCAGTTCTGTTCAATATCTTTATTGATGATTTAGATGAGGGGATTGAGTCCATCATCAGCAAATTTGCAGATGACACTAAGCTGGGGGAAGTGTGGATCAGCTGGAAGGCAGGAGGGCTCTGCAGAGGGACCTGGACAGACTGGAGAGTTGGGATGATCCCAACGGGATGAGGTTCAACATTCCAAGTGCCGGGTCCTGCACTTTGGCCACAACAACCCCATGGGGAGCTCCAGGCTGGGCACAGAGTGGTTGGAGAGCAGCCAGACAGAGAAGGACCTGGGAGTCTGGATTGACAGGAAGGTGACCATGAGCCAGCAGTGTGCCCAGGTGGCCAAGAAGGCCAATGGCATCCTGGGCTGGCTCAGGAACAGCGTGGCCAGCAGGTCCAGGGAAGGGATTCTGCCCCTGTGCTTAGCTCTGGGGAGGCCACAGCTTGAGTCCTGTGTCCAGTTCTGGGCCCCTCAGGAATCGGGAGACCTCATCACTCTCTCAACTCCTGAAAGGAGGTTGGAGCCAGGGGGGTGGGCTCTTTTCCCAGGCAACTCTCAGCAAGACAAGAGGGCACGGTCTCAAGTTGTGCCAGGGAGGTTTAGGTTGGAGATTAGAAAGAATTTCTTTCTGGAGAGGGTGATCAGGCATTGGAATGGGCTGCCCAGGGAAGTAGTGGATTCTCCGTGTCTGGAGATATTTAAAAAGAGCCTGGATGTGGCACTGAGTGCCATGGGCTGGGAACTGCAGCGGGTGTGGATCAAGGGTTGGACTTGATGATCTCTGAGATCCCTTCCAACCCAGGCAGTTCTAGGATTCTATGATTCAGTAGCTACATCTCTTTTTTTTTTTTTTTTCAGACCTGTGTTCAGTGCTAAACCTGAAACTGGGCTTAATCTGAGTGCAAAACAATGGAATAAACTACACCATTTGGCTGAATAAAGTATTGCTGAATCCAAAGAGCAGAAATACCTCATTTTCACTATGAGATGTGGTGACCACAAGTAATTAATAATTTCTCAGTTCAAGCAATGTATATACCAGGAATAAAACTTTCAGAAATTCTAAACTCAGAAATACTGCATTTTATTCACAAATGGCAGGAGTAAAGATGATAACACTCCCAGATGTAAATAAATTATACTTAGAGCATAAATATTTTCAGGGGTCGGTACTGGGACCGGTGTTGTTCAATATCTTCATCAACGACTTGGATGAGGGTATAGAATGTACCCTCAGCAAGTTTGCTGATGACACTAAGCTGGGAGGAGTGGCTGAGACACCAGAAGGCTGTGCTGCCATTCAGAGAGACTTAGACAGGCTGGAGAGTTGGGCAGGGAGAAACATGATGAAATTCAACAAGGGGAAGTGTAGAGTTTTGCATTTGGGGAAGAACAACATGATGTCCCAGTATAGGTTGGGGGCTGACCTGCTGGAGAGCAGTGTAGGTGAAAGAGACCTGGGGGTCCTAGTAGACAAGAGGATGACCATGAGCCAGCAATGTGCCCTTGTGGCCAAGAAGGCCAATGGCATCCTGGGGTGCATTAGAAAGGGTGTGGTTAGTAGGTCAAGAGAGGTTCTCCTCCCCCTCTATTCTGCATTGGTGAGGCCGCACCTGGAGTATTGTGTCCAGTTCTGGGCCCCTCAGTTCAAGAAGGACAGGGAAGTGCTTGAAAGAGTCCAGCGCAGAGCTACTAAGATGATTAAGGGAGTGGAACATCTCCCTTATGAGGAAAGGCTGAGGGAGCTGGGTCTTTTTAGTTTGGAGAAAAGGAGACTGAGGGGTGACCTCATCAATGTTTTCAAATATGTAAGGGGTGAGTGTCAAGGAGATGGAGTTAGGCTTTTCTCAGTGGTGACCAGTGATAGGACAAGGGGTAATGGGTGTAAATTGGAGCATAGGAGGTTCAAGTTGAATATCCGGAAAAAAATTTTTACTGTAAGGGTGACAGAGCCCTGGAACAGGCTGCCCAGGGGGGTCGTGGAGTCTCCTTCACTGGAGACATTCAAAACCCGCCTGGACACGTTCCTATGCGAAGTGCTCTAGGTGGCCCTGCTCTGGCAGGGGGGGTTGGACTAGATGATCTTTCGAGGTCCCTTCCAACCCCAAGGATTCTATGATTCTATGATTCTATGAAGTACAGTCAGTATTGAGGAGGTCATGAAGTAAAGATGAGCTACTGTGTCTTATTTTAAATAAATATATATATATATACTGAACATTTCTATCTCTTTAAGATAATTGTAGAAAGTATAAGGTTTCAATACAGTTTCACTACCTAAAAACAAAGAAGTCCATAACATTCAAAATAGCACACAAATAATCCACATGATACAGTAGTCTGTAGCTTTGAAGATCCAACTTAGAGAATTAATTCCTGTCTCTATATTGCTGCACTATAATTAAATCACTGATTTAATTTAATGCTGGTAACAAAGCCCAGGATTCATGATCAGCTAAAAACCAGGACTCATCATAAACTGATGCTCACCTCTTTTGAGCATCTTTTACCTATAAATGATCTGGAAAGCTCAAAACACAACAGCAATAGTGTTTTTAAAGCCTTGGGATAAAACTATTTCACTGTTTATCCTGACCCAGCTAATGTAAATTAAATGTAAATTAATGTAAAATAAAATTGCTTTTCAAAAATTTCAGGCTTCTAAGTACTTACAGCAAACCTGAGCCCCTTCCCATTTCTCTGCTTACTGCTCTCTAATTTTATTTTTTTTTTGGAGTAGTCTACTCAGGTAGATTGAGGTGGATATTTTCCCAATATTCACCAAATAAAGGCTCATAGTTGTTTTCATGAAGGCAGATAGAGCATTTTTCCCTGTAGGATGCAGCACTTTGTGCATTTTAGCACTGACAAATTAACCCCACTGGAGCCTTCCAGCTGCACAGAATGTTGGCAGGTGAATAAGAGTGGTAAAAAGCAGGTTTTTGGGGAAGATTTTGCATATTTTAATGAAAAAGAGGGAAAAAAAAACAACCAATGGCTTACCTGTGGAGATGAGGGACTAAAAGTGACATTGGTGACAGATTCTGTGTGTCCTCCCAGTTTGTGGGAAAAAGTACTTGAACACATTTCATATATGTAAGCCTAAAAAAAAAATAAAAAAGATATTATTTTTATTTTAAAGAAATTTTAGAGCCCCTAAGTCATAGTAGAGGACTAAAGATGAAGTCTACAGGTAAATCAGAAAGCTCCATAATAGCTGAAAAGATGTAAGAACTGATTGCTGTAATTCAGGGTAATTTAGCTCAAGTTAGCTCAAATGGAAGAAAAAAAACCAAAATGGTGTTTTTTCCTTTCAAATGGCTAATATTAAATATACTTGAAGTGCGCAGGTGAAAAAAGGCCCTTTTAAATTATGTTTAAGGATTTTCTTCCAAAAGGAAGTGAGAGACACACAGGAAGCCCAAAAAGCTGCCCTGCAGACTCCTCCACATTGAAGAAAGAGCAATTCATAAAACCAGGGAGAATTTATTCTTATCAAAAGTTCCTCCCAAATCCTGAATGCCACAACACTTTCCAGCTGTTTATACCATGGAAGATGCAAATCCTGCTCTTTGAAGCTGCTGTACCCCTCTCCATCCCCTTTGGAAGTGGGGAAATCACTGAACAGGCCAAAGAATCATAGAATCCTAGAACTGGCTGGGTTGGAAGGGAGCTCAGAGATCATCAGGTCCAACCCTTGATCCACTCCCGCTGCAGTTCCCAGCCCATGGCACTCAGTGCCACATCCAGGCTCTTTGGAAATATCTCCAGACACAGAGAATCCACTACTTCCCTGGGCAGCCCATTCCAATGCCTGATCACCCTCTCTGTAAAGAAATTCTTTCTAATATCCAACCTAAACTTCCCCTGGCACAACTTGAGACCGTGCCCTCTTGTCTTGCTGAGAGTTGCCTGGGAAAAGAGCCCAAACCCCCCTGGCTCCAGCCTCCTTTCAGGGAGTTGGAGAGAGTGATGAGGTCTCCCCTGAGCCTCCTCTTCTCCAACCTCAACACCCCCAGCTCCCTCAGCCCTTCCTCACAGCACTTGTGCTGGATCCCTTCACAGCCTCTTTGCTCTTCTCTGGACCTGCTCCAGCACCTCAATCTCCTTCCTGAGGGGCTGAGGGGCCCAGAACTGGACACAGGACTCAAGCTGTGGCCTCCCCAGAGCTGAGCACAGGGGCAGAATCCCTTCCCTGGACCTGCTGGCCACGCTCTTCCTGATCCAGCCCAGGATGCCATTGGCCTTCTTGGCTAAACTCACCTGGAAAAACCTTGAAGGTCAAAGAGCTTTCCTCCCCAGCTGCTTTGAGATGATGTTTACCATGGAAACCCCAGCCCAGTTTCCAAGGTGACAAATCATCCATCAGCCACCCCCACACAAACACCAAAAATCCCCATTGTGCCAATAATTGCTGAATTAAAATCAGGTGTGTACCCAAAAAGTTAATAATCCACTTAGGATTCTATGCTAGGGGGAATAACTTACATGCAGTTGACACAAAGAACCTACCTTAGGAAGAAGCAAGTTATACCCTGAATTATGAGAAGTTCTAATTACAGTTGGAAAACTTTTTTATTTTGTGTTCAGCTGACTTGGACATAAGAAACCAGTGATGAAAGAGTATTTGGGAGCTTAAATAAATCAACATGGAGTTGCTACACAGTTCCTAGTGCATATAGAATTAAGAACATGGAGAATTCAGTGGGTCTGTCAGGGCTATTTCAGGCAAAATGAAAGAATATGGAGAATTCAGTGGGTCAGTCAGGAATATTTCAGGCAAAATGAAAGAACATATAGAAGGAAGTTGGTCAGAGATATTTCAGGCAAAGTGAAAGAAATTGTAGAATTCAGTGGGTCAGTCAGGGCTATTTCAGGCCAAAAGAAAGAAATTGTAGAATTCAGTGGACCAAACAAGAATATTTCAGGCAAAATGAAAGAAATTGTAGAATTCAGTGGGTCAGTCAGGGCTATTTCAGGCAAAATGAAAGAACATGGATCAGGAATCACATGCAACTGCTACATATAAAGTATACTTACACCTCAGTTATGAACATTATGACAAATCCTGGAAATATGCAAACAAGGAGTACTTTGTGTACAACATAAAAAGCTTCCATAATCTGAGATAAGCAAAAAATATTACTTACACATTTGTCATCTGATCCAGTGGCTAGAAACTGTCCACAAGGAGACACTGCAATTCCAGAGGGATAGCAGCGGCTGCTGTGCCCTTGGAAACGCCGTTCACACCTTCAGAGAGATTTCACTCTTATTAACACCACCTAAAAACCACCTGGTTTCTTGCCAGGCTCATCAAGTTCTGCTCAAGTCCCCATCCAGTTGTCACAGGATACAAATTTACCAAGTCAGAGCCATGAATTAAGTTGTAAATATCACCCCGGAAAATTAAAATTAAAGATGATTAATGGCTAAAAATAAAATTAACACACAAAGCAACCTGGCTATTGCTCAAAACCATGCTTTGGCCCAGTCTGTTTGATGGAAATATCATTAGGATTTAGAAAGGAGGAGCTGTGATGCCTCCCATTAAGCTACCTCTAATTAACCATCTCAGCAGGGAAAACCCAAGTCCCCCCATTAAGAAGAAGGTGTTGTGATGCCAGTTTGCTCCCCAAAGCTTTAGAAATCTCCTTTGAGTATCAAATGAGGATTAAGTGTGTGGAATCATAACATAAATAATTATTTTGTTCTTTTCTTTCACCCAAATCTACCTATTTAACCTGTGTTGCTCTATGCACTGACTTGCTGGATCCTCCAGTTTCAAGAAAAGCAATATCCCAATGATATTCCCAACTGGCAAATCTACCCTACAACTGTAAATCACTTCTTGCTTCTCTGTAAGAATTCAGTTTGAAGGAAGGAATGAATTTAAATTGAAAGCTGAGCAGTTGCCCCACTTAAAATGTTTTTCATGAGCTGAAGATTAATACCCTGCGATAACACCCTGATTAATTAAAACCCTGGTTGTCAAGAACTGTGATTCTAGAACCTGATTTCCTGGGGTGAATCATGTAAGGGAAACAAAAAACCACTGCAGAAACAGTTTTTTTCTCAGGATTAGGTAGCCAGGAAGATGAGGGTATTCATGTACAGGACTGCAGACTGGTGTTACACCTGCTTAGTGAATATTCTAAATTAATTTAACAAAGTGAAGAGAGCAACACCTTGAACTGATAGTTTCTTCTTAACATAACAGATGAAACTTCCTTTCTTCTGCATGTTTTAATGAAGAGAATTATTTTATCTACAAGCAGAAGGAAATGAGATATTGAAGGGATCCAGAGCAGTAGAAAAGAACTTAAAACTGAAATTTAAGTGACATATAAGCATATTAAAGCACCTGGTATTTAGCCAAGTCTGCCTGTTTGGGTCTTTTAGATTTATTGTGTAAGGGAACAGAATTTTCCTTAAATCCTAAGGAAATTTAATTTAATTAAGCTCAATTTCTACATTCTTTCTGTGCATTGGTTTCACATCACTGGGATGCAGAAAATGTGTGTGTATCACCTACACAGTCATGAACAAGACACTGAAACCAGGCAGGACTGGTACATCAGGAGGATTAATTTATTGGTATTTGCTGATATATCTAACCTGGGCAATCTACAGGACATTCTGGTCCAGACTTTTTCCAAAAGATTGAAATGAATTGGTGGAGACAAGAGGCACAGATATCCATGAATCATTCCTGGATTACTGACTTCAGTTGTGATGCCTTGAACATGCATCCAGAGACAGGAGAAGGAGGCAGAATGGGGAAGTTTCTTGCATCTCCTGGACAAATAAGAATCTACAATGCTTCATCATAAAAAACCCTTAAAAACCTTCAAAAAATGCACACATGCACCAGCTATTTGTACTTCCTGATTATTAAATGTCTGTCTGACACTTTCTTGGTAATTCTGAAGCTTTAATGAAAGAAACTTTAATGTTCTCATTCAGATTCCCACTGCTCCTCCTCCTTTTTTCACCACTTCCAAATTGGAGCCCAGACATAATTTTCTTACTTTCTTTCCAAGAAGACTTAAGTTGCTTCTCACAATATCTTGGAAGTTGGTCAAAAGTCATTATCCTCCCCTAAAACATGTATTCTTAGAGCCTCAGAGCTCAACATCCTAACCTGGGAGAAGAGTAGCCAGAGTGGGTGGTTCTTCCAGAAACATCTGGTGTCCTTGGGCTTTTTTTTTTTTTTCACAAGTCTGCTTTTTGGATTATCTGGAGCTTTTTTTAGCTACAGTTAGAAACGAGGAGAATGTATATATAATGTATAAAATATATACATAATGTATAAAAAAAAAATAATCTGAAGAAGCTTTACAATCCTGTGCAGTTCACAGTAAATGAAGCAGAAGTTTGCAGTGTCCAAGATCCCCTCATTTATTGGCAAGATCACCTGGCTGACAACATCAGGAATTTAAATGCCTTTTCTTGTACCACCCTTAGAGGAACCCAGAAGATTTTCAGGCACTGCCTGAAGCTCTCTTGGAATTCCTCCAGGTCAGTCATGAAGGAGACAGATTCACAGCTTTAACCAGTGAGGATGATAAAAATGGAAGTTGTTGCAAAATCCTCTCACCAACTTCAAGAACAAAAGAAAAGTTAAATGGTCTTTTACTGGGGAAAGGCAAAAAATAAAGAAATAAATAAAATACTACAGACTGGATGGAAAAATTCTTGTGGAACTCAGAGCAAAAATATCAATATATCCAAAACCTATAAAGCTACAGGCCAGGATATTATGTCTGAAGATTTACTCTAAGCAGAGATCAAAAAAGAACCTGAGCATGAGGAATGCATGTCAGAATCCTAATAAAAATATCAAAGAGCATGAATAAAAGGAACAACCAAGAGTCCCAGGGAAAATCTACAGCTACTCTGGAAATTATTTCCTATGCTTTCAGCTGCAGCTTTCAAGAGCACCACACTGGAGGGATTTTTTTCCTCCTTCCTCAGAATTTCATACTTCCCAGTGTTATTAAAGTCCCAATGAGTAGGGCAAGAAGCAGATTAAATAAACCCAAAAGAGTTTTCACTGTGGGCATCCAAATATTTACAACCCAATCAAAGAATTAAAGCTGAGATCTTGCAGTTTGGGTTCCTACCCACAACACTAAAGAGTAGAAATGAGGTGGTGGACACTGGACAAAATTTCATTAAAAAAACCCTATTTTGGCAAACCCAAAGCTGAAATAAAAAGAGGGCATTCCAGAGAGAATTCAGGACACAGGAATGGCTGAGGGACCCACTTCTCAAATTAACAACTTCAAGAGATTCAAGGTCCTGGCCCTCCATGTACTTCTTCCCCTGTACTCAGCGCCTTCCCCTGTACTCAGCGCTGGTTAGGCCACACCTCGAGTACTGTGTCCAGTTCTGGGCCCCTCAGTTTAAGAAGGATGTAGAGGTCCTGGAACAGGTCCAAAGGAGGGCAACCAGGCTGGTGAAGGGAGGGCAACCAGGCTGGTGAAGGGTCTCGAGCACAGGCCCTATGAGGAGAGGCTGAGAGAGCTGGGGCTGTTCAGCCTGAAGAAGAGGAGGCTCAGGGGAGACCTCATTGCTGTCTACAACTACCTGAAAGGAGGCTGTAGCGAGGTGGGAACTGGACTCTTTTCACAGACGACCTTCAACAAGACAAGAGGACACAGTCTTAAGTTGTGCCAGGGGAGGTTTAGGTTAGATATTAGAAAGAATTTCTTCACGGAGAGGGTGATTAGGCTATGGAATGGACTGCCCGGGGAGGTGGTGGATTCTCCGTCCCTGGAGACATTTAAAAAAAGACTGGATGTGGCACTCAGTGCCATGGTCTAGCAACTGCTCCGGTGGGTCAAGGGTGGGACTAGATGATCTCTGAGGTCCCTTCCAACCCGGCTAATTCTATGATTCTATGATTCTATGATTCTATGGGTTGTTTAGGAACTGAGCTCTCCTGGAAGCACCCAACATCCAAGGGATGGACTGGGGTTGATTGGACAAGACCTAAGAGCAAGAAAAAAAAAAGAAGTTTTTACTTTGTGTAACTGTAGAGTAGACCTAACAGTTCAATGGGGACTTTTTCCAGGTTCAAGGAGGGCTTTCCAAAAGAGCCAGTTCACATCTATGTGAAAAACACCTGCTGAGTACATTAGGAAAAAGTGAACAGTTTTCTTTTTTATGAGAACTCAAGAACAGATTTTAAACTGCAGAAAACTCAATCTCTGGTCTGAACAATGAGAGAGGATTTCATTTTTAAAAATTAGAGGGGTTTTTCCCCAAAAAAAGTTACAAGCAAAGGAAAAAATGATTTTTTTTCTGTTTTTTCTCCACCAGAGTTGTTACCATTGATCACTGTGTAACAAACATGCACATAAACACATGAAACAACCTTAAATTAATTAACATTAAGGAGCTGAGCTACCTTTTTTGAAGCCTGGCTACCAGAACTCAGTGATCACTGGAATATACTCACTTTGCCAGATTAAATATAGAGCAAGAACACACATAAATTATTCCCTTTTCCCCAGAACATATCCATTTAATTGATTGCCCAGACTTTACACTTTAACTATTTTACCATTCACCTGCTCTGCTTCTATCTTAGTGTTTAGAAACAGAGGAACAGATAAGTGATCTGTGAAAAGCTTTCTACTTTTTCATTACTCTTCAGCAGCACAGCTTGAGCAGTTTATAAGAAAAACATAAGAAGGGAACAAATTCCAAGCCCAGCAGTCTCTGGTTTCATTACTTTCTGACATTCAATAACGTGGGTAACACAGCAATGCTTTTGGCAAGAACATATATGCCCCCTATAGGTTTAATTTATCCTTAGCATAGGAATGGATATAAATTAAAGGATCATTAAGCATTACCTTAGAAGAAAATACAGTACTAAAAAAATTACATTACATCTTTCAGTAACTATCTGCTTACATGAACAAAAGACCAATATGAAATTATTCTTTAAAACTGAAATATCCTCCTTCTCAAAACTCTATTTCTTTTAAACCTTTTTTTTTTTTTTTTGCCTGCACCACAGAAACTGCCTCAAATATCCCTGAGCAATGTTCCCCCACTGCCACTCTCACCCTTTGGCCTCCACCTTTCCCAAGTACAACACTGAAAGCTTTATAGAAAAAAAATGCAGCATTTTTTTCTCCATTTGAGAATGTCTGATGCAAATTTACAGCACTACCCACACAATCTGTAATAACACTGTTAGAATTACATTTGCATTTTTTTTTAAATGCTGTACCCTAAAATTTACCTCTTAGGGGAGTAATGAGATGCTGGAACCAACATTAGCTTCATGTATAGGTGATAAATCTTGACCATGAAATGGCTTCCACATAAGTAACTACAACTGAGGAACTAATGTTCTATTTTCTTAATAATAATCCCAATAGCCTTGAATTTTTTGCTTTTAAGGACTGACTTCAGATCACACCCAAACTTCTGCAGGCACATCTCTCACAGCACATATGACAACTCTGAATAAAGATAAAACATGACTTTTTTATTATTATTCTGGGGTATTTAACCAACCTTACCTCAGGGTTCTTAAATCCCACAGCTTGATGCCATCACCTGCAGCTGTGGTCATGAAAAGGTTGTAAGCTCCAGGCTGCTGGGAGCTGAATGCTGAGCCCTGGAAAACATGAAAGCAAGGAGAGTTGGAGCAATAAAAGAAATAGAAAAGAAATAGAATCATAGAATCATAGAATCATAGAATTAGCCGGGTTGGAAGGGACCTCAGAGATCATCTAGTCCAACCCTTGGCCCACCGGAGCAGTTGCTAGACCATGGCACTGAGTGCCACATCCAGTCTTTTTTTAAATGTCTCCAGGGACGGAGAATCTACCACCTCCCCGGGCAGTCCATTCCATAGCCTAATCACCCTCTCCGTGAAGAAATTCTTTCTAATATCTAACCTAAACCTCCCCTGGCACAACTTAAGACTGTGTCCTCTTGTCTTGTTGAAGGTCGTCTGTGAAAAGAGTCCAGTTCCCACCTCGCTACAGCCTCCTTTCAGGTAGTTGTAGGCAGCAATGAGGTCTCCCCTGAGCCTCCTCTTCTTCAGGCTGAACAGCCCCAGCTCTCTCAGCCTCCCCTCATAGGGCCTGTGCTCGAGTCCCTTCACCAGCCTGGTTGCCCTCCTTTGGACCTGCTCCAGGACCTCTACATCCTTCTCAAACTGAGGGGCCCAGAACTGGACACAGTACTCGAGGTGTGGCCTAACCAGCGCTGAGTACAGGGGAAGAATCACCTCCCTGGACCTGCTGGTGACGCTGTTCCTGAGCCAGCCCAGGATGCCATTGGCCTTCTTGGCCACCTGGGCACACTGCTGGCTCATGGTCACCTTCCTGGCAATCCAGACTCCAAGGTCCCTCTCTGTCTGGCTGCTCTCCAACCACTCTGTGCCCAGCCTGGAGCTCCCCATGGGGTTGTTGTGGCCAAAGTGCAGGACCCGGCACTTGGCCTTGTTGAACCTCATCCCGTTGGGATCATCCCAACTCTCCAGTCTGTCCAGGTCCCTCTGCAGAGCCCTCCTGCCTTCGAGTTGGTCCACACTTCCTCCCAGCTTAGTGTCATCTGCGAATTTGCTGATGATGGACTCAATCCCTTTGTCTAAGTCGTCGATAAAGATATTAAACAGAACTGGGCCCAATACTGATCCCTGGGGGACACCACTAGTGACCGGCCGCTGGAGTCCAAGATTTGATGCTGAGGATTAATTGCATTCCAACACTTTAAACAGGATGCAATTTACACAGATTTCTGCAGGTTTGTTTTTTTTTTATCTGTAAAATATCCTATCACCTCCATGCAAATGCAATGAGTTATATTTAACAACGTTGAGCTGTACAACAGTAACAAAATGGTTGAGGTGTAATTTTCCCATTGACTTCTTTAAAGTATTAATGTTGTATAACAGAAAAAAAAAAATAGAAACTTGATCTATAATTATCCCCCCAAATGGTCAATTTTCTTTTCTATACCACAAGTAGCTTTTGTCCCATGACTGCTTGCCCACAGCTTCACATTTTGCTTGATTGAATAAATTGAAACCACTGAGCTGACCCAGCAAAAAGAAAATCCAGAACTTGCAGCTCATGTGTGCTACAAATAGTCCTAAAATAGTGAGCACAATTTTAAGTGTTTTACCAGATCACAATTCAGAGGAAAACCCACAAGGAGTTACACAGAAGTAGTAATAAGGAACTGTTTTAAACCCACAGGAGCAAAGAGTTTCCAACTGGGAATGAAGAACCATATTCAACCAAACCTAAGAGAGCAGGAATGCCAGCATGTAGGGCATTGTAAGACCTCCAAAACTTCAGAGCAGTCTGCATGTGAAATTAAAAATAATAATAAAAAAAATAATAAAAAGGATGAAGTGGGTTTTTTAATTTTTTTTGTGCTGTTTCTGAAGTTCTAGAATAAATCAAATGACTTCAGATTCAACTTTATTGGTTTACATCAGGAAAAGTTCCTGCTGAGCTGCACTATCAGCCTGACACCTTTATCACACAAACCTAGGGACTTGCCCATCCTTCCCAACATATAAAAAAACCTTTTTATAACTATAAATTTTATTTTTCTTTTTTTTTTTTTTTTTAAATGCAGTTCTAGTGGTACTAGAAGTTAATAACTGTGTACCTTATTCTGGCAGATCTGATGAGCTGATTTAGGGTGAATTTCTGGGATCACTGCTGTGCTGCAGCCTGCATTGAGGTCAAAAACTTCCAAGGCTCTGTTGCTGCCAGCTGTGAGGACAACATCTGTACAGGGCTCTGTGTTAAAGTTAAACTCATCTAAAGGAACAAAAGCATCCAGAGAGACAGGAAAACAGATAAACCAAGACTCTGATGTATAGATGGCTTGATGAGGAGCAGCAAGTCTTGTAATCCAAATTTATTATAATATTTGTTATTTCTTATAGTCAAATTGATGTCCAAGGATGATGTTCAGTAGTGAAAAAAAAAAAAACAAGCAATCAAAAAACAACCAAACACACACACACAGAAAAAATAATCAAAACCCAGCATTTTTACTCTAATAAAAAAAAAAAAGAATTTGATGCTAATTACTTTAACTGAAGTTTATCCCTGACACTAAGCTGAAAGAACTGTGAAGAAAGTAAAAAAAAACAAGGATACAAGAGTAGAAATCATTGACTGCTGAAAGGCTGGTGATCTCCACTGTAGAAGCCATAGAAAATTTCTGAACCAATTTGCAAACACTCTTCTGTTTGTATCTGAAAAAAAAAATAAATTAAAATCTCAGAGTAATGGTAGTGTTAATGGAAGAAGTTGTCATTTGTGGCCACCAGGAAATTCCCACTGGAAACAAAAAGCAAACAAAAATGCTTGCTTTAATTATGAAAAATAAAGGCAAAGACCTTTTACTGGTTGTTAACCTCTATTAATAAGCTTGGAAAAAAGCCTTCATGTGGATGAAAGCAGCACAATATTCATTTAAGAGAGAATCTTCCATCAACTAAAATAAAATAAATCTCTATGTATAGCAAATGGAGCAACGAAAAACAATAAAAATGAAGTACCTGTGATTATAAAGCAGAAATAGCACTACACAGGAGGGCTCTGCAGAGGGACCTGGACAGACTGGAGAGTTGGGATGATCCCAACGGGATGAGGTTCAACATTCCAAGTGCCGGGTCCTGCACTTTGGCCACAACAACCCCATGGGGAGCTCCAGGCTGGGCACAGAGTGGTTGGAGAGCAGCCAGACAGAGAGGGACCTGGGAGTCTGGATTGCCAGGAAGGTGACCATGAGCCAGCAGTGTGCCCAGGTGGCCAAGAAGGCCAATGGCATCCTGGGCTGGCTCAGAAAGAGTGTGGCCAGCAGGTCCAGGGAAGGGATTCTGCCCCTGTGCTCAGCTCTGGGGAGGCCACAGCTTGAGTCCTGTGTCCAGTTCTGGGCCCCTCAGGAAGTTCAGGCAGGAGATTGAGGTGCTGGAGCAGGTCCAGAGAAGAGCAAGGAGGCTGTGAAGGGATCCAGCACAAGTGCTGTGAGGAAGGGCTGAGGGAGCTGGGGGTGTTGAGGCTGGAGAAGAGGAGGCTCAGGGAGACCTCATCACTCTCTCCAACTCCCTGAAAGGAGGTTGGAGCCAGGGGGGGGTTGGGCTCTTTTCCCAGGCAACTCTCAGCAAGACAAGAGGGCAGGGTCTCAAGTTGTGCCAGGGGAGGTTTAGGTTGGAGATGAGAAAGAATTTCTTTCTGGAGAGGGTGATCAGGCATTGGAATGGGCTGCCCATGGAAGTAGTGGATTCTCCGTGTCTGGAGATCTTTCCAAAGAGCCTGGATGTGGCACTGAGTGCCATGGGCTGGGAACTGCAGCGGGAGTGGATCAAGGGTTGGACTTGATGATCTCTGAGGTCCCTTCCAACCCAGCCAGTTCTAGGATTCTATGATTCTATTTTCAATAAACATTTCACATGGTGATTACAGGGGCAGTGAGAAATGAGGAATTTTGGTGTATTTCAGACCAGACATTCAGCACATCATAGACATTTAACTGGAAGTGCAACTCACTAAAATTCAGCCAAACACTGTGAACACCCACTGTACATCAGTTCTTGCCTCTTGGAGGTTAAAATTGACACAATTTAGGTTTTTATTGCTTTAATAACACTTCTATAAACAAAAAAATTAACAGGCAACACAGGAGCCAAGTAATCAGATTATGGAATAAAGATATTACAGAGTTCTTGTGGCTATATTTCAGTTTATACTTTTAAATCCATATACCTTAAAATCCAAAAGGAAATTTGTGTTTCCTTGTATTTAATTTTCCAGCCCATTTCTTTTATTCCCATGTCAAACAGAGTATGTGACTAAAATATTATGAACACACAACAGAATTTTGACCAGAAACAGTATGTAAAGAATCACAAGTGATGGTGGATGAATTGTGAAACCAATTTCAGGTGACTGAAACCCACAGTTAATTTATCAGTTTCAGGAGTTCCTCATCAGAACTTGCACCATCAGGAATTTCTATTCTTAAAAAAGTATATTTTTAAAAAGTGACATAATTCCACATTATCAGCTAATAGATCTTAGTGTTGTAACCTTAATTCTCTCTGGCCTCCCACTCAAAATCTGAAATTCTAATATCAAAGAAAAATACCTTTTTTTAAGATTATTTTTTTTTAAATGCTATTTTGACTAAATATTGATATACAAATGTAATAAGGTCTTCTATACACATATAGACCTGAAAAACTGAGAGCAAATGAAGAGCAGAGAAAGTCACAATCCTTTTGTAAGGATCCTTTTACAAGGATACAAGGGCTCTTTTAGTTCCAATAAGTGAAAACAACTGAAAAAGTTTCAGACATTTAATAACATATTTGATTACAAGTCAGAAAGAAGGAACCACATAATAGATATCCTTCATATACTTTTTACTAATATTACTCATATACTTTTTAGTTCAATTTGATTTCCTACCATGCCAAACCAAAATATTTTTATAATTATCTTTTAATTTTGTTTTTGACAAATTTTATTTACTTTTTTTTTTAATTCTGTAATATTCTTGCCCCCCCAGCACACCTCACCACCCCAAAAATATCCATGATCAAACTGCAGGTCCTTTAATTGATTTGTTAATGAGAAATCCCACTCACCTTTTGAGCTCATCCTTGGTTGTGTCCAGGTTCAGACTCAAGAGATGGAATTCAGCTCCACAACACAGCAATATAAATGCATCCATAAAATAAAACTGGGCAAAACGTACACTTTTAGGGAACATTTCTTTGCCCTGAAATGAAAATTAAATTATTGAGAGGGGGTTCCAAGATAATGAGTTTGTTCTGAGATTCCTGGCATCAAGGCACAAGCTCTGTTATCAGGATCATGTCATGAGGTAGCAGCCCTTCCTCATTTTGTTATCTATTAATCTCAAAACAAAGGTTTAATTCTAACTTAAATTAGTTGGCAGTCAAGTCAACTGATAGATATCAATTTAATATCAAAAGATATTAAAGATATCATTTAATCCATACTCTAAGTTTTCATTTGAGCTGGGGAGGAGACCACAAAGTCAAGGAGAGCTGAGCTGATGAAAAGAGATTACAGAGAGCAGATAATAAAACCAAAGCTTCCAGACATGCTCAAGGCTTTTTTTCAACTTTTTTTTTCTTTTTCTTTTCCTAAATTATCATAATAAAAACCTAATTTAAACACTAATCACCACTCAGGTCATGGGATCAGTTGGAATCACCACCACTCAGCAGCTTTAAAAAAAACAATTAAAAAATCAGGCTGTTCTGTTAAAATGGAATCATAGAATCATAGAATCCTTGGGGTTGGAAGGGGCCTCGAAAGATCATCTAGTCCAACCCCCCCTGCCAGAGCAGGGCCACCTAGAGCACTTCGCATAGGAACGTGTCCAGGCGGGTTTTGAATGTCTCCAGTGCAGGAGACTCCACGACCCCCCTGGGCAGCCTGTTCCAGGGCTCTGTCACCCTTACAGGAAAAAAATTTTTCCGGATATTCAACTTGAACCTCCTGTGCTCCAATTTACACCCATTACCCCTTGTCCTATCACTGGTCACCACTGAGAAGAGCCTAACTCCATCTCCCTGACACTCACCCCTTACATATTTGAAAACATTGATGAGGTCACCCCTCAGTCTCCTTTTCTCCAAACTAAAGAGACCCAGCTCCCTCAGCCTTTCCTCATAAGGGAGATGTTCCACTCCCTTAATCATCTTAGTAGCTCTGCGCTGGACTCTTTCAAGCACTTCCCTGTCCTTCTTGAACTGAGGGGCCCAGAACTGGACACAATACTCCAGGTGCGGCCTCACCAATGCAGAATAGAGGGGGAGGAGAACCTCTCTTGACCTACTAACCACACCCTTTCTAATGCACCCCAGGATGCCATTGGCCTTCTTGGCCACAAGGGCACATTGCTGGCTCATGGTCATCCTCTTGTCTACCAGGACCCCCAGGTCTCTTTCACCTACACTGCTCTCCAGCAGGTCAGCCCCCAACCTATACTGGGACATCGTGTTGTTCTTCCCCAAATGCAAGACTCTACACTTCCCCTTGTTGAATTTCATCATGTTTCTCTCTGCCCAACTCTCCAGCCTGTAAATGAAATGGAAGTAAATGAAAGTACAAAACAATGTCCCTTGTGAACCTAAAAGTCTCTAATTACCAGAATTAGGGCAGGTTCATTACTGCAGATTGACCAGATCCTGACAGTTCTGTCTTCTGAGGCAGAAATTAGCCACTTCTTGTCATGACTCCAGCCAACAGAGCTAACTGCACCATCATGACCTGATAAAAATAAGCATGGAAATGTCATTAAACCCATTTCTTGAGTTTATACATTTCTTCAGAGTTAATCACAGTTTTTTAATATTAAAATACTTAGCTTACTTCATTTTTTTTTCCCCCACCAAAACCCATGCTGCAGGTCTCTTCAAAATTATGTCAAAGAAATAAGTCAAGAAATGATGTCAAAGTTCTTCTAGCTGAAATCTCATGGCTAGCCATTGTCTATAATTGTATATAACTGTATTATCTGAATCTATTATAATTCATAGTGTATTATATAAATCAATATAATATATTCTATAAATTCAGAGTATAATATGATTCCTGTCATCGGCTTGGCTCAGACACTCAATCCGACTTAAATTTCCTGCAACTCCTATTGAAATAAAACCATGAAACAATTCTAAACCAATATGAAACATAAAACAATTTGCCTTCAAGTTAACAGCAAAACCACCTTCAGGCATCTTGACTGTCACAGAAATACTAAAAAATTCTCTCTTCACACAAAACTGAATTAAAAGCACCTCAGATTGTTGGCATTAATAGCAACTCTTGCTTCTAACAGGTGTAATTCTGTTTTTTCTCATTAAACACTGACTAAAAGGGATTAAAATAATCCCAAAATATGCTCTGGAAACCTCCTTGCAAGTATTTCTAATGCTTTATTTTATTCATTAGCTTTCTACTACAGAGCTACCTATTTTATGTAAAAATACAATGAGCATCTTGCTACAAAGCTTTTGCAGGACTGTCTCATTAGATTAAAAAAAAAATGATCAAAAACCTCAGTTTAAAGTAGCATCATTTCCAGTTAATTGCAAAAAGCTGCCACAGTAAAAAACCTCTCCAGTTTGGTGTCACACAGTTGAAAACAAGAATTTAAAAAGCAAGAAACTTCACCCAGTAGCTAAAATCAAACTTGTCCTAAAATTATATCAGGGCTTATAAAAAAAAAAGATGAAAAAAGAATCTTAAAAACCTAAGAACCTTTGGCCCATCCTGTTCTAATCTGTCCAGCTGAAATGTCATTTATCCTTAAAGCATTCAGAGTTCTGCTGCTGCCCTCTTGTGCACAGTTTCTCCTTAGTCAATGAAATTTTATGTATAAAAAAACCCCAAGATTGCTTTAAATTCCAAGACTACTGAATTTCTGTCAGCAATGCAGATCAGCTGTGGCAACACAGACCTACAAAAAGGCTCAAAACCAAGATATTTTAATCCCCAGCCAATTTTTGTGCTAATATCTATTAAAATATATTACTGCAATGCCATTACAATATGTTGTCTTCATTACTTCTGTTTTATTATTGTAATAGAGAGAAGCAATGAACCTTGCAGTATATCATTTATAGATTTATATTTACCTCCTAGAAAAGCAAATAATAGGAAAACCTGAGGCAGTTTAAGTCTAGAACCAAGTTAACTACTCAGGAAAAGAACTTTTACACCTTGGACCAGCTGCAGTCTTCCCAGGGTGATGTAAGCAGAATATTTAGATGTAAATAGAATTTTATTATTGTTCCATTTTAAGTTAAACTCTATTTTTTTTTTACCAATGAGACTAAGAAATTTACCTGAAAAAACATTACATGTATCAGTGAGATTGGAATTGAAAACCAACAGAGTTGTGTCAGCCAGGCCACAAGCCAGCATCTCTCCATCTCCTGTTTAAAAGAAAAAAAAATAGGTTTAACAATTTATATTTCAAAGCAACATGTACTTAACATTGATTAATTAACATGGATTGAGTCCATCATCAGCAAATTCACAGATGACACTAAGCTGGGGGGGAGTGTGGATCAGCTGGAAGGCAGGAGGGCTCTGCAGAGGGACCTGGACAGACTGGAGAGTTGGGATGATCCCAACGGGATGAGGCTCAACATTCCAAGTGCCGGGTCCTGCACTTTGGCCACAACAACCCCATGGGGAGCTCCAGGCTGGGCACAGAGTGGCAGAAAGGGACCTGGGAGTCTGGATTGCCAGGAAGCTGAAGAGGAGCCAGCAGTGTGCCCAGGTGGCCAAGAAGGCCAATGACATCCTGGGCTGGATCAGGAACAGCGTGGCCAGCAGGTCCAGGGAAGGGATTCTGCCCCTGTGCTCAGCCCTGGTGAGGCCACAGCTTGAGTCCTGTGTCCAGTTCTGGGCCCCTCAGCTCAGGAAGGAGATTGAGGTGCTGGAGCAGGTGCAGAGAAGAGCAAGGAGGCTGTGAAGGGATCCAGCAGAATTCCTGTGAGGAAGGGCTGAGGGAGCTGGGGGTGTTGAGGCTGGAGAAGAGGAGGCTCAGGGAGACCTCATCACTCTCTCCAACTCCCTGAAAGGAGGTTGGAGCCAGGGGGGGGTTGGGCTCTTTTCCCAGGCAACTCTCAGCAAGACAAGAGGGCAGGGTCTCAAGTTGTGCCAGGGGAGGTTTAGGTTGGAGATGAGAAAGAATTTCTTTCTGAAGAGGGTGATCAGGCATTGGAATGGGCTGCCCAGGGAAGTAGTGGATTCTCCGTGTCTGGAGATATCTCCAAAGAGCCTGGATGTGGCACTGAGTGCCATGGGCTGGGAACTGCAGCGGGAGTGGATCAAGGGTTGGACTTGATGATCTCTGAGGTCCCTTCCAACCCAGCCAGTTCTAGGATTCTATGATTCTTTTAATAATGAAAATCCCACACATGACACACACACCAGGTGCTCATTTCAGGTGTTTAACACCTTTTGTATGAACATCCCAAACTCCCAGTGAAGAATTGGGTAGGAATCTGTATCCAATTAATTTTTTGTCCTGACATTCCCAGCACAGTTATTCATCACAAGAAGAAGTTAACTCCTCACAAAAAAAAAAAAATTAAAAAAAAAATTAAAAACCAATAAAAAACCAATTAAAACAATAAAATTAAGTACAGAATTTTAGCAATAAATTATATCCTTATGATCATTTGTTGATATCTTAAAGTCAATTCACCTCTTCTTATATATTAGCAAAAAAATCCATACATTGGTAATTCTGGTGAGTATACATTTCCTTGATAAAGTTATCCTAAAAGCACTCAAGCACAGTCAGATTTTTTTATTTGTACTGGTAAACAGCAAGGATAAAAAATACAGGATAATATAAGTGTACCTAAGGGCAACGATTTGTGAAATTTTATTATTTGCTAGAAAACTTTCCAGAAAAAAATTAAATAAAGAGTAGATAAATGAACCAATGGGAAAAAAAAAAAGGGAAGGTAAAACAAGATCACAGTGAGAGAAAGGAAGGAAATTAAAGGAATTCAGTGCTAAGTTCACTGTAAAAAATATTTTTAAAGAGGTACCAGTAGAACATTTCCTTCATAAACATCCCAAGCATCTTTACAAAGGGACAGGTAATAAAAATCCTTCTTCTGCAGGGTTTTGCAAGTTAAAAATCAGGATCAAAGAGTGCAAGGTATTGCTAGAAAGTTTCATGGTATTTACCCTGCAAATCCATACTTTTAATTAACCATCTCACCAAAATTTTCCTTCCTGCAGACAGACACAACTTTACATTTTCATAAAACCTGCACATACCAGAATACTGAATGCAAAAAACTGGAGTTGGTTTACATGTCACAGGGATCACTTTTTCAGATTTGATTGGAGGTGAACTTTCCATTGGATATTCTTTATTTTTACTTCTGAGGAGGAAAAAAAAAATGGAGAAAATAAAGTCTGAAATACGTGTGCACATCTATTCTATGCATCTTTATCACAGAATCACAGAATCCTAGGGGTTGGAAGGGACCTCGAAAGATCATCTAGTCCAACCCCCCCTGCCAGAGCAGGGCCACCTAGAGCACTTCGCATAGGAACGGGTCCAGGCGGGTTTTGAATGTCTCCAGTGCAGGAGACTCCACGACCCCCCTGGGCAGCCTGTTCCAGGGCTCTGTCACCCTTACAGGAAAAAAATTTTTCCGGATATTCAACTTGAACCTCCTGTGCTCCAATTTACACCCATTACCCCTTGTCCTATCACTTGTCACCACTGAGAAGAGCCTAACTCCATCTCCCTGACACTCACCCCTTACATATTTGAAAACATTGATGAGGTCACCCCTCAGTCTCCTTTTCTCCAGACTAAAGAGACCCAGCTCCCTCAGCCTTTCCTCATAAGGGAGATGTTCCACTCCCTTAATCATCTTAGTAGCTCTGCGCTGGACTCTTTCAAGCACTTCCCTGTCCTTCTTGAAGTGAGGGGCCCAGAACTCATATTTATATAAATATTTCCTGTAAATATAGATATATTTATTATTTTTCCTTTAAATCTATCCTATAAATATTCAGTATTATCCATTAAAAGCAGGATAAGAAGCAGAATTAATTTTAAGCTGTAATACTTAAATTATTCCTGGCACTGTTATGAACTCATGAGATCAAGAATTAACTTGGGCTTATACAGAAAATTATTCTTAAGATTCATACCTCTATAATAAAATATTTAAAGAATGTAAACTTGTCCTTGTTGGGACAATAAGCAACATGAAACATATTTCTATCTGTCAGAGTAAGAATTACACTGATAATGTGTTTATTAAGATACTTAAAAAAAAAAAAAAATCAAGATACTAAAAAAAAAAAAAACTTCCTATGAAAAAAATGGGTGAAATATTTAACCTACCACACCCATTGACATGAAAGTGCCCCAAAAATTCAGTTTTTGTGCCCATGGTGCTGAGGAACCCACTGGTCAGAGTGTTCCATCACCTACACCCAGTTTCAGCCCATCAGAGGAACCTTGCAGTAGTTTAGGATGTTGGGATTTAGGGGTGGATGGGGCTGAAATCACCAAGTTGCCTTGTGCCACATTCTGTTATTTTCTGACCAAAATTGCAGCTTAAGAACCTGTTGGCACAATGTCTCCCATGTACTCAGCACCTGTTCTTTCTAGGGAGAAAAATGGAAGAAAATTAATGTATTTTTTTTTACATTTAGGATTTTCTCAAATGTAACTGATAACCTGAACCCTGCAGTCATTTTCTAGCAAATTTACAAAGCCTTTTAATTCCAATGATACCCCCAGCTGAAGAATTCCTCTGAAAGATGCAACCAGAAACCACATTTGCAATAAAACTGGATTCATCCTCATTTTAGTTTTCCCCTCCTCTGCTGGAGCTGTTGGGTCACCTACTTTTTACAGCTGGTCTTGCACTTTGCTACTTCATTTTTCTTGAGGTTACTCTTTGGTGAAAACATTGTCATTCTACAAGAGAGAACACAGATTCTCCTGTAGGCAACATTAAACATTGCATGACTTTACTAAAGAAAAAAAATAATTAAAAAATCCTCCCTCATTATTTATGTCTACAAGCTATGCCAGCAGCCAAGATGTTAATGTACAGACTGACACCAAGATATTCATGGGTTTAGAATCATAGAATTGGCTGGGTTGGAAGGGACCTCAGAGACCATCAAGTCCAACCCTTGATCCACTCCCGCTGCAGTTCCCAGCCCATGGCACTCAGTGCCACATCCAGGCTCTTTGGAAAGATCTCCAGACACGGAGAATCCACTACTTCCCTGGGCAGCCCATTCCAATGCCTGATCACCCTCTCCAGAAAGAAATTCTTTCTCATCTCCAACCTAAACCTCCCTGGCACAACTTGAGACCCTGCCCTCTTGTCTTGCTGAGAGTTGCCTGGGAAAAGAGCCCAACCCCCCCCTGGCTCCAACCTCCTTTCAGGGAGTTGGAGAGAGTGATGAGGTCTCCCCTGAGCCTCCTCTTCTCCAGCCTCAACACCCCCAGCTCCCTCAGCCCTTCCTCACAGCACTTGTGCTGGATCCCTTCACAGCCTCCTTGCTCTTCTCTGCACCTGCTCCAGCACCTCAAGCTCCTTCCTGAACTTCCTGAGGGGCCCAGAACTGGACACAGGACTCAAGCTGGGGCCTCCCCAGAGCTGAGCACAGAGGCAGAATCCCTTCCCTGGACCTGCTGGCCACGCTGTTCCTGAGCCAGCCCAGGATGCCATTGGCCTTCTTGGCCACCTGGGCACACTGCTGGCTCATGGTCACCTTCCTGTCAATCCAGACTCCCAGCTCCCTCTCTGTCTGGCTGCTCTCCAACCACTCTGTGCCCAGCCTGGAGCTCCCCATGGGGTTGTTGTGGCCAAAGTGCAGGACCCGGCACTTGGAATGTTGAACCTCATCCCGTTGGGATCATCCCAACTCTCCAGTCTGTCCAGGTCCCTCTGCAGAGCCCTCCTGCCTTCCAGCTGATCCACACTCCCCCCAGCTTAGTGTCATCTGCAAATTTGCTGATGATGGACTCAATCCCCTCATCTAAATCATCACTAAAGATATTGAACAGCACTGGGCCCAACACTGATCCCTGGGGGACACCACAGCCGCCATTTTGATGCAGCCCCGTTCAGCACCACTCTCTGGGCCCGGCCCTCCAGCCAGTTCCTAACCCAGCACTGGGTGCTTCTAATAATTTTCCAGTGACCTAATGCTCAAGTTTGCACCTACATTTTGCTTTCTTTATTTGTTGGATAATACATTTTGAAGCTCAAAACCCAGTTCTCAGACATTTATTTCTCCAAGCTGAGGAAACAAGATTTTAATCACATAAGGACAGGATTCTCATATGGGTTTTGAAAGGAAGCTGAGTACTCACCAGATGGGAAAAACTTGTTTTACAAGGAAAATTATTTGGTTTGATTACAGCCTGTTTTTCATGGGTGGTTAATTTCAGTCTTGAGACTAAAATGTGAGAAAATACCACACAGCAATTAGAGAGACAAATTAATAATGGATCCACTCACTGTGGTGCTGCTGTATAACCTGATGACTTGATTTTCTGATGGAAAACCAATGGCTGATCTTGCACTGTGTTTTTCACTCCTAGGGCAAAATAATTGTTCATTAATATATATTCAAGCATTATATTTTTACAATTAAGGCAGATTCTAAATTAAAATTAATTAAATAAAATTAATTAATTAAATTAAACTAACACAGAAGAAACATTTTGTCTCCTTATGCTATGAAACCCATTTGTGATCATTTGCTCCAAAATTCTGAGAAAAGACAAGAAATATAAAGTGTTCAGTTTCATAGCCGCCTCCTCCAATACTGTCAGTGAATGGGAATTTCTTTTAACTTGGAATTAACAAGGATTTTGTTTTCTGAGGAGCTTTTCCCATCATTCATTCCAATTCCAGCTTATTTGATGCTTAAAGTGCACTCAAAGAATATTTAAAATATGGAATGCCTCTTAAGAGCATGAACAACAGAAATGTTTGGGGGTTTATGTGTATCAAACAAGACTAAAGGTATAATCCTTGTGTCCTGGTTTGGGCCAGGATAAAGGTGATTTTCTGTTTTGTACTTTTACTTTTAGCTGAGTCTCTTTAAGTAGTTGCACTTGCTGAATTAACAGCAAGTTTCTCAGACAGTGTGTGCTTCTAGGACTGATAACACTTGATGTTTAGAGTTACTGCTAGAGACTGGTGTGCAGAGCCAAGGCCACTGCTCAGCTCTGACGAGAACATTTTACCATCCAGGAGGATAAAGAGGTCCCACCTGAGCCCTCCTTTGGGGAGGAAGGAACAAGAGAGATGCCAGAATTGACCAAACAGAGGATTCCATCCCATACACCTCATACTCAGGATAAATTTGAGGGATCACGAGGGCCAAGCCAGATTTCCTGATATCCAGCTTCCAGCTCCTGCCCTTCCTGCCTTTCCTGCTTCCCTTCCTTCACCTGTTCCCTGTTTCCTTCAGCATCCTGGTGTAGTGAAATGAGGCAACCAGGTGCCACTGATTGCCAGGGAGCGGCATGAGCTGTGTTAAGCCCACCTGGGCCTGATTAAGTCAGGCCCTAATTGCGTTTATTATCCTGCTCATGCGCAATTAGGGCCTGACTTAATCAGGCCCAGGTGGGCTTAACACAGCTCATGCCACTCCCTGGCAATCAGTGGCACCTGGTTGCCTCATTTCACTACATCCTGGGAGGATTCCATCCCTTCCTCTGCCTGTGCTCCTGATCCATCCCAGCCCATATCTGTGTGTTCCTGCCTCCAGCTCCAACTGCTGCTGACCCCAGGATTCCAGCCTGGACTTTCCCAGGGCTGCCCTGCAGCCTCGGTGGTGACGTGAGAGTTATTGGGGGAAAAGGGGGAGGAATGTGGGATCCATTTTCCTGTATATTTGTATAGATTTAGTCATTTTTCCTATTTATCATTCCTGTTTCATTAAAGTTGTGTAGTTTAGTTTCCAACCCATCAGTCTCTCCCTTATTCTCTCTCCTTTCTTTATCAAGGAGGAGAGAGAGATTAATAGAGAGCGTCTGGTACTCGGTTTAATTGCCGGGCCAGTGTTAAACCCTGACACCTTGACATTCCAAAGTCAAAATATATAAAACTATATTTCTACAATATATTTCTGTAAGCCTACAGATACCCTGCCTTTCCTAAGAAAAAAAAAGGGGGGGATGATGAAAAAATAATTTTGTTGGTTTTTTTGTACTTGGTTTTCCTGTTCCTAAGCAAAGAGGTTACAAGGCTTCAACAGCAAATGGAAGTCAGATTTTTTTTTCTTTTTAACAGTAAGATATTGAGTTGAAAATTAACTTTCTAAACTTGCAGGAGTTGACAAAGAAAAAACTAATAAAGACAATAAAATTAACCCAAGCAGGTGATTCAGGTTAAGAAAGAAATGACTAATTATACAGAAAACTATACTGCATGTTATGGAAAAAGAAACACTTATGAAAAATGTACACTCTTTATGAAAATCCATAAGTAGTTCAGAGAGGATTTCTTTTTAAAAGAAAAAAAAAATTTATTATTTGACTACAAATACATGTGTAGGATATAAAATACCACCAGAAATATAAAATTCAGCCTCTGAAATAAACCCAAAATACAGTATATATTTAAAACAAATAAATATACTGATTTCATAAGGCACCAGCTAGTTGTGAGTCAGTTACTGGTGTTAAAAAGATAAAACTTGATTATTTTACTTCAAGATTGGCTTATGCTTACCAAGTCTTTTGTTTGTAGATACTTTCACCTTTTTCTTTAAACCTTTACACAACGGAGAATTAGTCAGTAAAGAACACCTGAGTTATAAAAGCAAGGACAGGAAAAAAATAATCAATCAATGTAATGGACAAAAGCATCAGACTAGGAAGAGGTGTGAACATTTCTTTCTAGCTGTCTGTGTGCAGGTGTGTCTATTGCTGAGATCAGATTTGCACAAATAAAACCAGTCACAGTGTCAGGAAAAAGAAAGAAAGAAAGAAAAGAAAGAAGAGGGAAGGGAATCATAGAATAGAATCCTAGAATTGGCTGGGTTGGAAGGGACCTCAGAGATCATCGACTCCAACCCTTAAGGGAAGGGAAGGGGAGAGGGAAGGGAAGGGGAGAGGGAAGGGAAGGGGAGAGGGAAGGGAAGGGGAGAGGGAAGGGAAGGGGAGAGGGAAGGGAAGGGAAGGGAAGGGAAGGGAAGGGAAGGGAAGGGAAGGGAAGGAGGAAAAAAGGAAAAAAGGGGGAAAAGGAAAAAAGGAAAGAAAAAAAAAGAAAGGGAAAAAGGAAAAAAAAAAGAAAAAAGAAAAGAGAGAAGAGAAGAGAAGAGGAAAAGGAAAAGGAAGAGGAAAAGGAAGAGGAAAAGGAAAAGGAAGAGAAAAAGAAAGAGAAAAAGAAAGAGAAAAAGAAAGAGAAAAAGAAAAGAAGAAAAAAAGGAAAATCTAAAAGGGGAAAAAAATGAAAATGATTCTGTACCTGGCAATAACTGATAGGTTGGGTTTTTTTCCACTTAGGGAAAAATTGCTCTGCTGAGTTCTCACCAATGCAGCAAGGTTAACTTCCAACACAGCAACCAGATCTTCAAACATTGAGGTGACCAAGCATAAAATCTGCAGCAATTACACCATAAAAACCCCAAATTATGACATAAATAAAATGGGCTTAAGTTCCAATACTGAAACATTCTTTTTGCAATGAAATAGCTTTTTATCTTTTCTGAAAACTGATAAATATCTATGGGTTTAGTCATATAAAAATATGTATTTGTTGTCTTAAGAGATTTGCACACCTACCAGCCCCAGAAATTCCAACACCTTAGACAGGAGAAATATTTCTGCAATAAGAATTATGTGAAAAGAAGCAGAAATGGAAAAATTAAGATCTTAAGAGACATGCTGAGGACATGGTAAAAAAATCATTTAAACCAAAATCCTTCCTTAAAACAAAACACTGCTCTGATAAATAGGAAGAAAAAGCCTGGATTTGGGTCAGTTCTGTAAGAAAAACATGACATCAAAAATGAAGCCTACAGACAAGAATCATTTATATTTTCTTTAAAGCCCTCTGTCCTGGTTTGGGCCAGGATAAAGGTGATTTTCTGTTTTGTACTTTTACTTTTAGCTAAGTCTCTTGTAAGCAGCTGCACTTGCTGAAATGAACAGCAAGTTTCTCAGTCAGTGTGTGCTTCTAGGACTGATAACACTTGATGTTTATAGTTACTGCTGGAGCCTGGTGTGCAGAGCCAAGGCCACTGCTCAGCTCTGAGGAACATTTTACCCTCCAGAAGGAGTAAAGAGGTCCCACCTGCAGCCTCCTTTGGGGAGGAAGGGACAAGAGAGATGCCAGAACTGACCAAACAGAGGATTCCATCCCATATACATCACACTCAGTATAAATTTGAGACATCACGAGGGCCAAGCCAGATTTCCTGATATCCAGCTTCCAGCTCCTGCCCTTCCTGCCTTTCCTGCTTCCCTTCCTTCACCTGTTCCCTGTTTCCTTCAGCATCCTGGTGTAGTGAAATGAGGCAGCCAGGTGCCACTGATTGCCAGGGAGTGGCATGAGCTGTGTTAAGCCCACCTGGGCCTGATTAAGTCAGGCCCTGACTGCGTTTATTGGCCCCCTAATCCTGCTCATGCACAATTAGGGCCTGACTTAATCAGGCCCAGGTGGGCTTAACACAGCTCATGCCACTCCCTGGCAATCAGTGGCACCTGGTTGCCTCATTTCACTACATCCTGGGAGGATTCCATCCCTTCCTCTGCCTGTGCTCCTGATCCATCCCAGCCCATATCTGTGTGTTCCTGCCTCCAGCTCCAACTGCTGCTGACCCCAGGATTCCAGCCTGGACTTTCCCAGGGCTGCCCTGCAGCCTCGGTGCTGACGTGAGAGTTATTGGGGGAAAGGAGGGAGGAATGTGGGATCCATTTTCCTGTATATTTGTATAGATTTAGTCATTTTTCCTATTTATCATTCCTGTTTCATTAAAGTTGTGTAGTTTAGTTCCCAACCCATCAGTCTCTCTCCCTTATTCTCTCTCCTTTCTTTATCAAGGAGGAGAGAGAGATTAATAGAGAGCGTCTGGTACTCGGTTCAATTGCCAGGCCAGTGTTAAACCCTGACACCCTCTTAGTGATTTTCCACGAATATTTTCTCACAACTGAAATAATTTTCACAGGTTTCTTGGAAGGATTCAGAAGCAACTCAACCCTCAGCTGTTTGAGAAAAAAAAGGAGTAACAATGCTTATAGGGTTTTTTCCCCCACAAAGATTGTCTCTGCTTCCCTAGTGGTCATCCTTGACATGCATGGTACACACTAAGAATTATAATATATATATTAAAATGTATAAAATTGAACACTTTTTGCTTATTAATCACAAAATACACAGTTGTGGGAGCTTTAAAACTACAATTACTCAAAATTAGGAGATTACACCAGCCCTCTCTGGAGAAAAGGCAGGGTAATTCCCACCAAGCACATGTACATTAACTTGTAAACAAAATTCTTAATTAAAATTTATTGGGAAATAACTGGAAATCTAAACACTCATTAAATAAATGTTTATTGTACACTTACCTTTCCATTCACTGCCCTCCTTGTTACTGCACACAGTCTGGCAAACCCAATGCTGAGGTCACTGTAATCTTTACCAAAAAGAACACAGTGCTGTGAAATTATATTTGAACTGCAAAAGAAAAAGCTGTCACTAAGACAGGAGAAATAAAATAAAATAAAATTACTCAATACTAATTTGACACCACCCTAATCCATTCTCTTCAGTGTAGATCCTCCTGGTTTATTCCCACGTTGTAAAGTGGGAGTAGAATAATATTCCTTGTATTCCTAGGTTAAAATCTGCTTTAAAACACTTAATTCCTACTCTTATTCTGCTATTTCACAGCTTAATTCTTCTGCTATTTATATCAGATAACAGAGGAAATTAATCACATTATGGTGTAGTCAGATATTTTAGGATCATACCTTTGTAGGATAAAACCCCTTCTAATTCAAAGTTTGCCAGATTAATGAGAAATAAGCCAGTAGAGCTTCCTATCACAAACCAGCTGGTCTTCAGGGCAGGGGATCTATTAAAAAAGGAGAAAAAATTGGGTTTTTGCTAAAAAGCAGCTTCTCACACTGCCATACAAGACACAGCAACTGGGAGTTTGAAGTACTTGTTACCTGATCCCAGTAGAACTAAAAATTAATAATAAACCACACCAAAAGTTAAAATATTTTTGCAGATGACACTAAGCTGGGGGGAGTGTGGATCAGCTGGAAGGCAGGAGGGCTCTGCAGAGGGACCTGGACAGACTGGAGAGTTGGGATGATCCCAACGGGATGAGGTTCAACATTCCAAGTGCCGGGTCCTGCACTTTGGCCACAACAACCCCATGGGGAGCTCCAGGCTGGGCACAGAGTGGTTGGAGAGCAGCCAGACAGAGAGGGATCTGGGAGTCTGGATTGACAGGAAGGTGACCATGAGCCAGCAGTGTGCCCAGGTGGCCAAGAAGGCCAATGGCATCCTGGGCTGGCTCAGGAACAGCGTGGCCAGCAGGTCCAGGGAAAGGATTCTGCCCAGGGGTATCTAAAAGGACTTACTGGGTTTCCTCATCATGAAAACATCCTGAGAAGTCACAGTGCTCAATTAAGAGGACAGGTAATGAAGTCTCCACTGCTGCTTCTGCTCTCAGGTTGTTTGTCTTCAAAAACTTGGAGGTATTTTGCCCTTCACCTAAAACAATCAACAGATGGAGTTGAAAAAAAACAGTGAAATAAGGAAAACAGAGAGGATTTAAGGGAAAAGTAGAAATAGTGAAGCACACAAGAAGTTTCAGTTTCAAAAATGAATGTATCCGAAGATCGGGAGCTCTTCAAATACGTTTCCACAGTAATGTTATTTTTAGTACCATCTTATTTCAAATACATAGAGATCAAACTCAGAGAGGCAATGGATTGGATTAAAATAGTGATGGTGATTATGGTAATGATGATGATGATGGTAATGATGATGGTGATGATGGTGATAATAATGATGATGGTGATGATAATGATGATGGTGATGAAGAAGATAATGAAGATCATGAGAAGATGAAGAAGATAATGAAGAAGATAATGAAGAAGATAATGAAGAAGATAATGAAGAAGATAATGAAGATGAAGGTGATGAAGAAGATAATGAAGATCATGAGAAGATGAAGAAAATAATGAAGAAGGTAATGAAGAAGATAATGAAGAAGATAATGAAGATGAAGGTGATGAAGGTGATGATGGTGATGATGATAATGAAGAAGATAATGAAGATGATAATGAAGATGGTGATGATGGTGGTGATGATAATGATAATGAAGAAGATGATGATGAAGAGGAGGAAGAGGAAGAGGAAGATGGTTGTGATGGTGATGATGGTGATGGTGATAATGAAGATAATGATGATGGTAATGATGATGATAATGATGATGATGATAATGATAATGAAGATGATAATAATGAAGATGATAATGATGATGATGATAATAATGATGATAATGAAGATAATAATGATGATGGTGAAGTTGATGGTGAAGTTGATGGTGAAGATGATGAAGATGATGATGGTGAAGATGATGAAGATGATGATGAAGAAGATGATGATGATGGTGATAATAGAGACCCAGAAGCTTCAGCTGTAGCTGAGGAATGGTACTCCACAGTAATTGCATTGGCCAGGACTGTATTCCAGACACGGTTGTGTTACAGAAAAGTCAAATAACCCATTCCAGACATTCCAAGCCTCAACTTCATCTCAGCTCCAGCCAGGATTCCCTGCCACACTCTGAGACTTTTACTTCTATCACTTAGAGTGATATTCTGATATAGTGATATTCTTCGGGTATAAAAAGCACCCAGAAGAAGAACCAGAATAAATCAGCAGCAGCATTCCAGGAGCTCTGGGCTACCTTGTTCTTTGCCAGATATCCCAAATTTCCTGTAAAACTTCTCCTGCTCTTTCTTTAAGTCGATCTGAGCCACACAACGGAACTGATGAGCTCTGAGTAAACTGAAGATCCAAAGCTGCAGGGGAATTAAAAAGAAAAAAAAAAAAAATAAAAAGAAATAGCAAGAACCTTTTGGCATCAAACATAAGGGAATAAAAACTAAAGGTACAATGCTTAAAACGGTTGATAAAAATATTTCATTTTTATGTCTAGGATCTATTTTTGAACATAAATTCAATTATATGCATTGCAGAGATGATCAAATGATATATTTAATATTAGCAAAAGCAGATATCACTTTGAATTGCACATCTAATTCTCACATGTTGGAAAAAATTAAAAAAAAATTCTTTATAGCCTATTTCCCCAAAAAATAAACTAAAAAAACTAAAAATATTTCCCCAAAACTAAAAATATTTCCCCATATCTAAAAATATCTCCCCCAAAACTAAAAATATTTCCTCCCAAATAAAAATATTTCCCCCAAAATAAAAATATTTCCCCAAAAATAAACTAAAAAACTAAAAATAAGCTAAAAAAATTGCAAGTAGCCTGCATGGGATTTACTCCCTGAATTATACACACAAATTTCATTTCTATTTTCCTTTTTTAGGCACCACTTCAGTTAAATCTTTACTTTTCTTCCCTCTTCACTGAACGGTGAAGTGAAAACAGCTGGAAAAATCCAGGGAAAAATACTCAGAGCATTAAACCTAAAGAGGTGAAATGCAGATTCACATAAATCTTGACTGAAATTCCAGCATCAGTCTCATCCATTTATTGCCAGCTATTTGTCCTGCTTTGGGCCAGGATAAAGGGGATTTTCTGTCTTGTACCTTTGCTTTCAGCTCAGTCTCTTGTCAGGAGCTGCACTTGCTGAAATGAACAGCAAGTTTCTCAGTCAGTGTCTGCTGCTGGGACTGATCCCACTCGATGCCAGAGCCTGGTGTGCAGAGCCAAGGCCACTGCTCAGCTCTGAGGAACATTTTACCCTCCAGAAGGAATAAAGAGGTCCCACCTGCAGCCTCCTTTGGGGAGGAAGGGACAAGAGAGATGCCAGAATTGACCAGAGGATTCCATCCCATACACCTCATACTCAGGATAAATCTGAGGCATCACGAGGGCCAAGCCAGATTTCCTGATATCCAGCTTCCAGCTCCTGCCCTTCCTGCCTTTCCTGCTTCCCTTCCTTCACCTGTTCCCTGTTTCCTTCAGCATCCTGGTGTAGTGAAATGAGGCAACCAGGTGCCACTGATTGCCAGGGAGGGGCATGAGCTGTGTTAAGCCCACCTGGGCCTGATTAAGTCAGGCCCTAATTGCATTTATTGGCCCCCTAATCCTGCTCATGCGCAATTAGGGCCTGACTTAATCAGGCCCAGGTGGGCTTAACACAGCTCATGCCACTCCCTGGCAATCAGTGGCACCTGGTTGCCTCATTTCACTACATCCTGGGAGGATTCCATCCCTTCCTCTGCCTGTGCTCCTGATCCATCCCAGCCCATATCTGTGTGTTCCTGCCTCCAGCTCCAACTGCTGCTGACCCCAGGATTCCAGCCTGGATTTTCCCAGGGCTGCCCTGCAGCCTCGGTGCTGACGTGAGAGTTACTGGGGGAAAGGGGGGAGGAACCTGGGATCCATTTTCCTGTATATTTGTATAGATTTAGTCATTTTTCCTATTTCTCATTCCTGTTTCATTAAAGCTGTGTAGTTTAGTTTCCAACCCATCAGTCTCTCTCCCTTATTCTCTCTCCTTTCTTTATCAGGGAGGAGAGAGAGATTAACAGAGAGCATCAGTTAATTGGTTTAATTGCCGGGTCAGTGTTAAACCCTTTCAGTGTTTCATTCCTCAGCCAAACCAGAAAAATCCTTTTTTTCCCCTTTTTCTCTTTTAAACCACTCCATCCATAGCCTCTCAGTTACTCCTCATACAATCAGGAACCATTCTCTGAGTTTCTCTCTGGTTTTTAAGGAAGAGTGACCAATTCTCATAGGGGTCTCACACACCACGCATGGTTTGAGCAGAAAACACTGAATTATTGACACCAAAATAACTGTTGGGACAACTCAAAATATATCTGCAGATTGTGAGGCTTGTTTTGTGCACAGAAACATCAATAACAGCTGAATATTCAGACACAGAGACTTTTTAATAGGCAGTTCTTACCTGTCCCTCAGTGCAGCCAGTGATAAGCTGCTTATTTGCTTCGTCAAAGCCCAGACTTAGGAGGGGAAATGCTGATTCAAATGAAAAAAAAAAAAATATAAATAATAAAAAAGAATTTTAAATAATTTTTAAATAAAAAATTAATAAATATATAAATATAATAAATATATAAATAAATATAATAAATAAAATATAAATATAATAAATAAAAATAATAAAAATAATAAACAATAAAGAATAATTAAAGAATAATAAAAAATAATTTAAAAATAAAAATAATTAAAGAATAATTAAAGAAAAATAAAAATAATAAAAAGTAAAAATAATTTTTAAATAATAAAAATAATTTTAAAGTAATAAAAAATAAAGAATAATTAAGAAGAGTTAAAAATAATAAAAATAATTTTAAAATAATAAAAATAATTAAAGAATAAATAAAAATAATCAAAATAATTTTTAAATAATAAAAAATAATCTTAAAGTAATAAAAATAATTAAAGAATAATTAAGACTCGTAAATAATAATAAAAATAATTTTAAAATAATAAAAATAATGAAAATAATTAAAGAATAATTAAAAATTAAAAAATAAAAATAATTAAAATAATTTTTAAAATAATAATAATTTTAAAATAATAAAAAATTAAAGAATAATTAAAGAATAATAAAAATAAAAATAATTTTTAAATAATAAAAATAACTAAAGAATAATTAAAGAATAGTAAAAATAAAAATAATGAAAAATAAATAATAAAATTTATTTTAAAATAGTAAAAATAATAAAAATAATAAAAATAATTAAAGAATAATTAATTAAAGATAAAAATAATTAAAAATAATTAAAGCATTAAAAATAAAAATAACAAATGATAAAAATAACAAAACATAATTAAAAATAATTAAAATAATTTTAAAACACTTTAAAAATCAAATGCTTTTCAGACTACACACGTATCAAATACATGATTTAAAATTTAACCTTCCTCTTCCTAAAAATGGAAGGGGGAAAAAAAAACCCCAAAACCCCAAAACCTGCCACAGTTCCTGGGTTCCCCCCTCCCAGCTCTGACCCTTCCCCCCAGCAGCTCTGGGGTTCCCCGGAGTTTCCCCTGATCGTTCTCCTCCTCCTCATTCCATTCCCTTCCACCTGATCTTCATTAAGGCAGATTAAGAACTGTACCCCTGGGGTATTTTATTTTCTATTTATTTCCCTCCACGTCCTGCACAAAACTTGAAAGAAAAGCAGCAGGTAATGCCTAGAGGGGGAACGAGAACTGCAAAAGGAGAGAGCTCCATGTGGACAGGAAAGGGCAGAGTCACTTGCACACCCTGCCCAAAAAGAATTCTGTGAGAATTCAGAAGAATTCTGTGAAAATTCACAATAATTCAGTGGAAATTCAACAGAATTCTGTGAAAATCTGAAAGAATTCTGTGAAAATTCAAAAGAATTCTGTGGAAATTGAAAAGAATTCAGTGAAAATTCAAAAGAATTCAGTGAAAATACAAAAGAATTCAGTGAAAATACTGAATTCTATGAAAATTTAAACGAATTCTGTGAAACTTCAAAAGAATTCAGTGAAAATTCAAAAGAATTCTGTGAAAATCCAAGAGTTCTGTGAAACTTCAAAAGAATTCAGTGAAAGTTCAAAAGAATTCTGTGAAAATCCAAAAGAATTCAGTGAAACATCAAAAGAATTCTGTGAAAATTCAGCAGAATTCTGTGAAAATGCAAAAGAATTCTGTGAAAATCCAAAAGAATTCTGTGAAAATCCAAAAGAATTCAGTGAAAATACAAAAGAATTCTGTGAAAATACTGAATTCTATGAAACTTTAAATGAATTCTGTGAAACTTCAAAAGAATTCAGGGAAAATTTACCAGAATTCAGTGAAACTTCAAAAGAATTCACTGAAACTTCAAAAGAATTCAGTGAAAGTTGAAAAGAATTCAGTGAAAATTCAAAAGCATTCAGTGAAAATCCAAAAGAATTCAGTGAAAATCCAAAAGAATTCAACAGAATTCAATGAAAATACGAAAGAATTCTGTGAAAGTTCAAAAGAATTCAGTGAAAATCCAAAATAATTCTGTAAAAATACAGAATTCTATGAAAATTTAAACGAATTCTGTGAAACTTCAAAAGAATTCTGTGAAAATCCAGAAGAACTCAGTGAAAATGCACTAAAACTGTCTGCCCAGAAAATCACTTTACAGGCCAATAGATTTACAACTGGTTTTAAAGGATAACGTTGATAACCAGCTAACCTACTGCAACTACTTTCACTACATCAACTAAACACCTCAATAATAATTTTATATCATCATTTAGGGATTTTTTTTTGCTGTGAAACATATAAATAAAAAAGCCCTTACCTGTTAGCACTCCTGACTGATAAATTAACTGCTCAGTAAAGTAGTCCCATACCTGAGAAAAAAAACAAATTAAACAACTACTTACATCTCCAAGAAAAAAAAATAAATCACAGTGAACATCATCTGGTTGAAGCTGAAAAATGCAGAATTCACTAAATTAGATGTATTTTTTTATATTAATGTATTTATTTATATATTATTATATTTATTTATTGTTATTTATTTATTATTTATAGGTTTATTTATTTATATTATTTTTTTTCCTTGCCTTGAAGGTTCTGTCCTCTGCCACAGACACCACAACGCTTCTCTCCCAGGTGCAGAACTCAGCAGCAGTGACTGGAGCCTGGTGCCCACCCAGCTCTGCCAGGATGGATTCAGTCTGGGATGAGCCAGAGGAAAAAAGAGAAGATTTCAAACTCTAGAATCATAGAATCCTAGAACTGGCTGGGTTGGAAGGGAGCTCAGAGGTCATCAAGTCCAACCCTTGATCCACTCCCGCTGCAGTTCCCAGCCCATGGCACTCAGTGCCACATCCAGGCTCTTTGGAAAGATCTCCAGACACGGAGAATCCACTACTTCCCTGGGCAGCCCATTCCAATGCCTGATCACCCTCTCCAGAAAGAAATTCTTTCTAATCTCCAACCTAAACCTCCCCTGGCACAACTTGAGACCCTGCCCTCTTGTCTTGCTGAGAGTTGCCTGGGAAAAGAGCCCAACCCCCCCCTGGCTCCAACCTCCTTTCAGGGAGTTGGAGAGAGTGATGAGGTCTCCCCTGAGCCTCCTCTTCTCCAGCCTCAACACCCCCAGCTCCCTCATAATTAATAGCTAAAAATTTAATAATTGATGAGCTAAAAACTGTCAGGTTAGGGATCATAATATTAATTCAGGGTTTTCGTATGGGAACTGCAGCTCTGTGTGTGGTTAAATCACTAAAGTTAAATCACTCAAAGTGACACTTGCTGCTTCTGAATGAATGGCACTGGGGTGATTTATCAGATGCCCTCAGAATGTTTTCTTGGAAGTTACTGAAATGTCCTCAGAATGTTTTTTTTTAAAGTTATTGAGAATATTATTAATATAATTAATAATTATAATAATAATTAATATTAATATATATTATAATCATATAATCATATATATAATATATAACATATGTAGTATGTATAATATATATGTTATATTATATTATATATATAGTAATATATATTATAATAATTACAACATGATTATTATATATAATTATAGCCATAATTATATAAAATACATAATATAATATTATAACACATAATATTTATTATATATAATAATATATTACAATAATAATTGCAATATGATTATTATACATAATTACAATTATAATTATAAATAATATATAATATTAATGTAATTATAATATATAATATAATACTATAATACATAATGTTTATTATATATAATGATATCTATTATAATAATTACAATGATTATTATATATAATTAAAATTACAATTATATATAATATATAATATTAATGTAATTATAATATCATATAATAATAAATAATAAAATAATATAATAATAAAATAATAATAAATAATATAAATAATATAATATATAATAATACATATAATAATGTAATTATAATTGTAAATTATAATTATTAATTGTTATTTAATATATATTATTGTCATTAATTATTATAATTATTAATATAATTATAATTATAAATAATAATTATTAATATTATTGAGGATATTTCACTTCAGCTTCTCTGACCTTCTCCTCTCTCTGGTAGATGCTGGATGATCAAGCACGAGTTAACAATCATTCTCAATTACATGATAGAAAAGAAACAAATTAAGAATAAATAAACTAAAATAAAGATTAAAAATAAAGATTAACATCAACCAAGCACCCCTACCCCCTCCCGAGCCTGGTGTCTCACCTGGGCACTCAGGATGTAGATCCCGTTCCCAGCACAGGCTGCCACGTGCTGCTCATCGGGGCTGAACCTCAAGTGGGGCACAAACCCCAACCCTGCTCCGATCAGAGTGCCCCGGGGGGTCAGACCTGCAGCAAGGAGAGAAGGACTGGGAGTCCTGGGACAGTCACTGAGAGGAAGGTTCTGAGAGACCCTGAGAGTCAGGACTGGGAATGTCAGCTCTATGACCTTACAGCTGGGCACCTGTCTGCTAGGAGGATGTACAGAATGACCCATAGATGTGTTTGTATTTGTTATATACATATATATGATATACATTTGTATTACAATGTGTAAATATATAAATATATATAATATAAATAATATAATATAAATATAATATATAAATATATATAATATAATTAATTAATATACATATATACGTATATATAATATTTATATATATTTGTATATACATACATATTTACATACATTTACATACTTGTATACATATATATTTTTATATACATACATATTTTATACACATATTTATATAAATATACATATATATTTATTATATACAAATATATAATATATGCTTATGTCTGTATATGTTTGTATATTTTTATAAATTTATATGTTCATGTATTTCAATATTTATTTATTCATATTTGATATATTTATATATAGTATTTACTATACTATACTATATAAATATTATAAATATATAAATATATATAAATACTAATATACTATACTATATAAATATATATAAATATACATAAATATACATATTTATATATATAAATACTATATGTATAATACTATAATATATTATATATACACTAAATACATATATATAGTTGTAATATATATAATACTATATGTATATAGAATTTTATATATACTATATGAATAAATATATAAATACTATATGTATAAATACTATATGTATATAGTATATTTATATATAGTATATAAATAAATATATGAATACTATATGTATAATACTATAATGTATTTTATATACATATACACTAAATACATATATATGCATGTATAATATATTTATAATACTATATGTATAAATACGATATGTATATAGTATATCTGTATATATTTATATACATTTATACACTTCTGTATTTCTATTATGTATTTCTATATTTCTATATTCTATGTATTTCTATATTTCTATGCTTCTGTATTTCCATATTTCTATATGTATTATGTATATGCATACATGCATATTTCTATGTATGTATATGTATATGTTTGCATATTTTTATATATTTATATGTTTGTGTATTTCCATATTTATTTATTTATCCATATGTCTATAAACATGTACAGTTTATACAACTATTTCTATAACCTCCCTATGTTGTACCAACAATCCTCTACCTCTCTGCAGCTGCTCTGTGCATCGCTCCAGCTCCCACACCACCACACGCTGAGGGGAAGCAGAGCAGACAAGGACTGGGCTGGTTCTGCTTCCAAAGGACACTGCAGAAATGGAGTCAGGATGTCCTGACAAACGGAGTGGCTGAAAAATGCAGAAAAAAAGCTCAACAGGTCCCTCCAAACTGAGATTATAAGCAAGGCAAAGTTACACATGGACAGTGAATGTGAATTGTTTTTTTTTTACTTTATTGTTTCAAAATCACTTCATCTACTGAGTCTGGGATGGAGGGGACTTTCTCCTGAGAGCCTTGCATGGTGCAGTGCTTTGGATTTGGGGATAAAAACAGTGTTGGTAGCACGCTAATGTTTTGGACATTTGTCCTGCTTTGGGCCAGGATAAAGGGGATTTTCTGCCTTGTACTTTTGCTTTCAGCTCAGTCTCTTGTCAGGAGCTGCACTTGCTGAAATGAACAGCAAGTTTCTCAGTCAGTGTCTGCTGCTGGGACTGATCCCACTCGATGCCAGAGCCTGGTGTGCAGAGCCAAGGCCACTGCTCAACTCTGAGGAACATTTTACCCTCCAGAAGGAATAAAGAGGTCCCACCTGCAGCCTCCTTTGGGGAGGAAGGGACAAGATAGGTGCCAGAATTGACCAAACAGAGGATTCCATCCCATACACCTCATACTCAGGATAAATTTGAGGCATCACGAGGGCCAAGCCATGGTTTCCTTATTTCCTGCTTCCAGCTCCTGCCCTTCCTGCCTTTCCTGCTTCCCTTCCTTCACCTGGCATCCTGGGAGGATTCCATCCCTTCCTCTGCCTGTGCTCCTGATCCATCCCAGCCCATATCTGTGTGTTCCTGCCTCCAGCTCCAACTGCTGCTGACCCCAGGATTCCAGCCTGGACTTTCCCAGGGCTGCCCTGCAGCCTCGGGGGTGACGTGAGAGTTATTGGGGGAAAGGGGGGAGGAATGTGGGATCCATTTTCCTGTATATTTGTATAGATTTAGTCATTTTTCCTATTTATCATTCCTGTTTCATTAAAGCTGTGTAGTTTAGTTTCCAACCCATCAGTCTCTCTCCCTTATTCTCTCTCCTTTCTTTATCAAGGAGAGAGTAATTAATAGAGAGCATCTGTTATTCGGTTTAATTGCCAGGCCAGTGTTAAACTCTGACAACATTGCACAATGTCAATACTTTATTTTTATTTATTTTTATTTATTTTTTTCCCTCTGTCCTGCACCCTCCCTCCCACTCCCCATGAATAGTCTGGGGCTGCAGGAGAGGCTGGGAAGGGACAGAGCCAGCCTGAGATGGCAAAGGGACATTCCCTACCATAAAATGGTAGGGAAATACCATAAAATTCCCTCCCTCAGCAATAAAACTGAGGGAATTGGATGAAAAAAATCCTGGGTTTTGTTTTTTTTTTTCTTCTAATTGCTTGAAGCCTGGCTGGGCATTATCAGCTTGTAGGAGCTGATGGGTGATTGCTTTTTTATCTCTTCTTTTTTTCCTGTTCCCCTCACTTATTAAACCATCTTTTTTTTCCTGTTCCCTTCACTTGTTAAACCATCTTTATCTCCACCTGTGAGTCCTTTTGTCCATCCAGTTCTCTCTCCCACCTTGCTGGGAAGGAACAAGCAAAAACCTGGCTGGTAGTTTAGTTGCCAACCCAAGAAGAGCTTAAACCAGTCTAACCAGTCCCATCACCATTACCAAAGCTCATAACAAACACCAGTATCTTCCCAGCACCCAAGTGACACCTGAAACTCCTATGTCCCCCCCAAATATTTTGGTTTTATAGAATCATAGAATTGGCTGGGTTGGAAGGGAGCTCAGAGATCATCAAGTCCAACCCTTGATCCACTCCCCCCGTGGTTCCCAGCCCATGGCACTCAGTGCCACATCCAGGCTCTTTTGAAATATCTCCAGACACGGAGAATCCACTACTTCCCTGGGCAGCCCATTCCAATCTCCCTTTTTAACCCTTTCCTGAAACAGGAGGCGAATTCTGGTTTTACCTGTGCAGCCTCTGTGCTCCAGACACACAACTCCTTTGGGTGCCAGGGGAAAGCCCAGTGATGGTGACCACAGGCCAGCTGAGCAAGGCCCTCTGGCAGCTTCCCTCTCAACAGATGCTTTTCACAGACCACCTCAGGATTGCAGCTTTCACCCCCAAAACCTCTCTCCCCAGCACTTCCCATCACACAGCTGAAAAGGGCCCCCAGAGCCCAGCACTTTTGGGGGGACCCTCTTCACCCCAGGGGCTGCACCCTTGGTAGCCAAGGGGGTCCTGGGCAGCCCCTGCTCCTCCTCGCCCAGGATGTGACCCTCACCAGCAGACCATGGCAGGACCATGGGCTGCCCCTCAGGGCTCTGTCACCTCCCAATGTCCCCTGGCTGAGCAGGACCCCGATGGCACCCCCAAAGGCTCCAGTAACAGCCACTTGGGGCTGTAACTGACAACAACTTGACTGTTGCTGGGATCTTTCTGTGAAACACAGGGCACCAGGGGGCTCTCCTCAGGTGTTCCCTCAGCTGCAGTTTGTCCTGGTTTGGGCCAGGATTAGAATGGGTTTTCTGTCTTGGCATTTTGCTTTCCAAGTCCCTTCTAAGCAGCTGGAATTAACAAGTTGTTTCTGACTCAGTGCATCCTGCATCCAGGACTGGGAACACTGGATGCTGATGGTTACAGCCAGAGAATGGTCTGCAGAACCAAGGAGGAAGTTCTGAGGAACATCTGTTCTGGGAAGAGAAAGGGAGTTAAGGGGTCACCCTACAACCCTCCTTTAGGGAGGAGCAGGGTGTATTCCATCCCAAACACTTCATACTCGGGATAAATCTGAGGGTTCACAAGGCTCAACTTCTTACTTGTCCATATCTGGTGTCCAGGAGGTTTCCATCTGCCTGTGGTCTGTGTGCTCGTGCATCCAGCTCCCAACTCCAGGGGCTCAACCTGGGAATTTTCCAGGGCTGCTCTGCAGCCTCAGTGGGGATGTGAGAGTTACTGGGGGGGAAGGAACATCTCTGGCAACCTCCAAAATATTTGTGTGCTACCAACACTGTTTTTATCCCAAAATCCAAAGCACTGCACCATGCAAGGCTCTCAGGAGAAAATCACCTCCATCCCATGATACAACTTTTGTGGATATTTGGATGTATTTGATCATTTTCCTTTTCATCACTGCTGTTTCATTAAAGGTGTGTTTCCAATCCATCACTCTCTCTCCCTTATTCTCTCTCCTTTATTATTTTTTTTTTTGGGGGGGGGGGTAGGGTGTTACCAGAGAGCATCTGTCATTTGGTTAATTGCCAGCCCGGTATTAATCCCTGGCAAAGAGGGAGCAGTGGGGCCAGGAGGTGAAGGGATTGTCCTCCAAATGCCCTGTTCTGGTGGGATGCCACCTGCAGCACTGTGCCTGGCTCTGGGGACAGCACAAGGCAGACACAGACCTGTGGGACTGAACCCAAGGCAGGGCCACAGACACCTCTCCTATGAAAAAAAGCTGTGAAAGTCTTGGGGTTGTTCAGCCTGGAGAAGAGAAGGCTCTGGGGAGAACTTACTGCTGCCTTCCAGTCCTTAAAGTGATTTGTAAGGAAGATGGAGAGTAGGGACAGAATGAGGGACAAGGGGTTTAAACCAAAAGAGAGCAGATTTAGGTTTGACAGAAAGAGGACATTTTTTATGCTGTGGGTGGTGAGACATAGGAACAAGTTGCCCAGAAATGCTGTGGGTGCCCCATGAATAGAAATACTTAAGGTCAGGTTGGATGGGGCTTTGAGTGACCTAGTCTGGTGAAAAGTGTCCCAGCCTGTGACTCTTTGGAGGTCCCTTCCATCCCAAACCAGTCTGTGACTCCCTGATCATAGAACCCTAGAATTGGCTGGGTTGGAAGGGACCTCAGAGATCATCAGGTCCAACCCTTGATCCACTCCTGCTGCAGTTCCCAGCCCATGGCACTCAGTGCCACATCCAGGCTCTTTGGAAATAGCTCCAGACACGGAGAATCCACTACTTCCCTGGGCAGCCCATTCCAATGCCTGATCACCCTCTCCAGAAAGAAATGCTTTCTCATCTCCAACCTAAACCTCCCCTGGCACAACTTGAGACCCTGCCCTCTTGTCTTGCTGAGAGTTGCCTGGGAAAAGAGCCCAACCCCCCCCTGGCTCCAACCTCCTTTCAGGGAGTTGAGAGAGTGATGAGGTCTCCCCTGAGCCTCCTCTTCTCCAGCCTCAACACCCCCAGCTCCCTCAGCTTCTCCTCACAGGACTTGTGCTGGATCCCTTCACCAGCCTCCTTGCTCTTCTCTGGACCTGCTCCAGCACCTCAATCTCCTTCCTGAACTGAGGGGCCCAGAACTGGACACAGGACTCAAGCTGTGGCCTCCCAGAGCTGAGCACAGGGGCAGAATCCCTTCCCTGGACCTGCTGGCCACGCTGTTCCGGATACAGCCCAGGATGCCATTGGCCTTCTTGGCCACCTGGGCACACTGCTGGCTCATGGTCACCTTCCTGTCAATCCAGACTCCCAGGTCCCTCTCTGCCACTCTGTGCCCAGCCTGGAGCTCCCCATGGGGTTGTTGTGGCCAAAGTGCAGGACCCGGCACTTGGCCGTGTTGAACCTCATCCCGTTGGGATCATCCCAACTCTCCAGTCTGTCCAGGTCCCTCTGCAGAGCCCTCCTGCCTTCCAGCTGATCCACACTCCCCCCAGTTTAGTGTCATCTGCAAACTTACTGATGATGGACTCAATCCCCTCATCTAAATCATCAATAAAGATATTGAACAGCACTGGGTCCAACACTGATCCCTGGGGGACACCACAGCCGCCATTTTGATGCAGCCCCGTTCAGCACCACTCTCTGGGCCCGGCCCTCCAGCCAGTTCCTAACCCAGCACAGAGTGCCCCTGTCCAAGCTGGGGGCTGACAGCTTTTTCAGGAGGATGCTGTGGGAGACGGTGTCAAAGGCTTTGCTGAAGTCCAGGTAGACCACATCCACAGCCCTCCCCTCATCCATCCCTCATCATGATGCAGTGGGGACAGCAGAGATCAGCCTGTACCACTCTGTGGGGAGGCAGCATCAAGAAATAAAACAAACCTCTTGCTCTCCCCGAGTTTTTGGATGTGGGGAGCAGTTCCCACGGTGGTTTGCTGGCAGGAGAAGCAAACTGAGGAAAATCTCATGGATTCCAGGAACAGGAATGCAGAGTTCTGCATCTGACACAGAACACCCCCAGGCAACAGGACAGGCTGGATGCTGGCTCCATGGGAAGCAGCTCCATGAAAAAAGGATCTGGAAATCCTACTGGATGAGCTGAATAAAAACTACTGCTGCACCTTTGTAGCAGAGGCAGCCAACTGTGTCCTTGGAATTATTGATAAGAGAGAAGCCAGTCCCAGGGGTGATCCTTCCCCTTTCCCTTGAAAGAAAGAACACATCTGCAGTGCTGTGCCCAGTTTTGGGGCTGCTGGGATTCTTTTTTGGGGGCTCTTGGGATTGTTTTGGGGGCTGCTGGATTATACTGGAGCTACTCCCAGTAGATAGCAACCAAGATGCTCGGTGGGCTGCAGAAAGGGAGAGGCTGCAAGAATTTGGCTTTTTCAGCCTGGAGACATCATCATTGCCTCCAACCATGTAACCAGAGCATAAGGGAAGATGGACCTACAGGGTGGTTGAATATTTGAACAATTTTCTGAAGAGAGGTTGTGGATCTCTGTCCTTGGAGTCCTCGGGGTGCTGGTAAAACAAAGTCCTGAACCTCATGGCTCAGAGGTTTTTTTTCCTGACTCTTCTATAGCAAGGACCCTTGGGGTACATCCCCAGCTTCCCTTGAATCTCAGCAAATGGAGTCTGGATTGACAGGAAGGTGACCATGAGCCAGCAGTGTGCCCAGGTGGCCAAGAAGGCCAATGGCATCCTGGGCTGGCTCAGGAAGAGCGTGGCCAGCAGGTCCAGGGAAGGGATTCTGCCCCTGTGCTCAGCTCTGGGGAGGCCACAGCTTGAGTCCTGTGTCCAGTTCTGGGCCCCTCAGCCCCTCAGGAAGGAGATTGAGGTGCTGGAGCAGGTCCAAAGGAGGGCAACGAGGCTGGTGAAGGGACTCGAGCACAGATCCTGTGAGGAGAGGCTGAGGGAGCTGGGGGTGTTGAGGCTGGAGAAGAGGAGGCTCAGGGGAGACCTCATCACTCTCTCCAACTCCCTGAAAGGAGGTTGGAGCCAGGGGGGGGTTGGGCTCTTTTCCCAGGCAACTCTCAGCAAGACAAGAGGGCACAAAGGGTCTCAAGTTGTGCCAGGGGAGGTTTAGGTTGGAGATGAGAAAGAATTTCTTTCTGGAGAGGGTGATCAGGCATTGGAATGGGCTGCCCAGGGAAGTAGTGGATTCTCCGTGTCTGGAGATCTTTCCAAAGAGCCTGGATGTGGCACTGAGTGCCATGGGCTGGGAACTGCAGCGGGAGTGGATCAAGGGTTGGACTTGATGATCTCTGAGGTCCCTTCCAACCCAGCCAGTTCTAGGATTCTATGATTCTATGAAATACACCCCGTGTCAATTTCCTTTCAGTTTCACTCCTCCAGTCTTGCTGATGCATGATATTACATGATAATAATTACATTATTCTGATGAAATTATGGGGTATTCAAACCGAATCGGTTTTATTTTCACATTTTTCCGTTTGTCACCCCGGGGGGGGGGGATGTTTCTGCTGACAGACACATAAATTGTCACAAGCTGTTGAAGGGCAACCTTACCCTACGCGTATCACATCCGATTCCGGAACATTTCTCTTCATTTTAGGACAACATTCATTCACACATTCATCCAGCCCCTCACCATCCCCCCGGATCTGCCTCAAACTTTACAATTAAACAACTTTTGCGGTACCGGACTCACCGATACCCGCTCTCCCCCCAGCAATGCCCCCAACCCCTCACCCCCTGCCCGGGCACAGCTCTGGGCGCTCTGGGTCCCGCACCCCTCGGTGATGCCTCCCCACCCCTCCCTTGGGCCACCGGAACCAAACCCGGGGCGAGAGGCGGCGCCGGTTCTGTCGGGGAGGTTCGGTTCGGCGTTGCCATGGCGACACCTCCGCTATCGCCCAACTCTCGCGATAGCAGGGCCGGGGCAGGGGGGGTGCCCGCCTCTCCACCCCCCGGACCGGGCACGGGCAGAGCTGGGCGGGTCCGGTGGTGTTGGGGGGAGAGTTCGGTGGGTCCGGGAGTGAGCGGCGCGCACCTTCCCCCTCCCCACAGCCCCCCCTACGGCTCCCGGGCCTTGCAGGCCTCGGGGAGGGCCTCTCCGCTCTCCCGGTTCCGCCCCGGGGTGGGGTTTGTCCGCGGTGCGCGGCCGCACGTCCGCCGAGCTCCGCTGCTCCGCCTCAGCCGCGGCCTGGCCGCTGCCGGAGCCCCGTGGAGCGGGGAGGCGAGCCGGGGTGTCCCAGCCCCGGGGTAAGGCGAGAACCGCTGCCTTGCTCGGGAAGGGAGGGACCGGGAGGAGCGGGCAGAGCGGCTCCGTGTCCCTCCGTGTCCCTCCGTGTCCCTCCGTGTCCCCCGTCCCGGCAGCGGGGAAGGAGGGAGCGGAGGGGTGGGTAGAGGAGCTCCGGGCTCTGTCCAAGGTCTCCCGGATCGCCTTTCCCGGCTCCAACGCCGGGATTCATCCCGAGGTAACTTGGCTCGGTTGCGGGGCTCTTCCCCTTCCTCCGCCCGGGGCTTCGCTCGGTAAGTGCCGGGGAGTCGGCTCCCTGCTCAAAGGGAGACTAAAGGCAGGGAAAAAAAGTGCTTTTTTTGTGTTTTCTTTTTTTTTTCCTTCCTTTTCGGTGGCTGTGGAGGGTGGTTTGTCAGCCCGGTAGATCTTGTGAATGCTGTGCTGGTATTTTGTGTGCTGCTTTTGCAGAATTATGGCCTTGTGTTTGTCACCGAGGCCTCTGGGGCAGAAAACAGAAATATTTGTACATTTTTTTTTCCCCTATAACTGTAAAACCTTTAAAGTTTAAGAGGGGCCTTGGTGGAAGCGATGAGCTTTGTTTCTATGGTGTTAGGGTACAAAACAACTTCCTGGAGATTCTGATGTTTAAGAGAACTTCTGCCATCCTTAAGGAAGGAATGAGGAGGAGAAGCTGCAGCTGAAACGTGTGTACTTGTCATTTGTGTGTCAAATTCTGTGTGTTTTGGAAGCTTTCAGCAAGGTTCTTGTGTCTTAGTGCCCGGGGATTTGATGGAATTGTTGAGAGGCTGCCTCCCCGGGAAGGAAAGGGTTCTAGAGCCTTAATCTTGCAGCAGTCCTTTCCCTCTCCCTTTTCTCCTGGTAACTTCAGCCAACTTGTTTTGTAACCCAGTGTTGTGAAGAGCTGAGTATTTGTACAGCAAGAAAATCTTTAGGAAAGTAAACACATTTTTTTTTCAAGGGGAAAATACACCAAGTTTAGTCCTGGAAATAAGTTACACACCAAAACCATAAATTAATGTATTATCTTAGTAGATTTTTCTAACTCTGCTCCCAGTGTGAGTTAGAACTCAGCCTGCTTCATGCATACACACAGATTTGTATCTTTACTGTCTGCTGGAGATGATGGGAGAACAAATAGGATGCTCTGAGAACCTGGTACAAAGCTAAGCTACCTCAAGCATGCAAAAGCCTTCTTTTTTAATTCCATTTTTTTAAAGGCTGAATTTAAAGTTATGATCGGGTTTCATCTGTTCTGGGTATCTGTGAAACTGGGTATGGATGCAGGTGGAATGAAACTAAAGTCTCTGTCAGTGATGGGTGAAAGACCTGCTGGATTAATTTCTGGTGAAGTAATTCAAGCCATTAGATTCCTGTAGGTTTTGAATTTTATTGATGCTTTTTGTTACTGATAAAGAAGTTAATGAACATACTTGAAGCTGCTTAAATTTGTATGGACTGGAGGGGATTTCTAAAGAATTATGAAAACAACAACAAAAAAAATTCAGTTTCTTCCAGGAACAGAGAATGCTTGAATCTGAGTTAGAACTCAGCCTGCTTCATGCATACATACAGTTTGCATCTTTACTGTCTGCTGGAGATGATGGGAGAACAAATAGGATGCCCTGAGAACCTGGTACAAAGCTAAGCTACTTCAAGCACTCAGAAGCCTTCTTTTTAACTCATTAAGACTGAATTTAAAAGTCATGATCAGGTTTCATCTCTTCTGGGTATCTGTCAAACTGGGTATGGATGCAGGTAGAACCAAACTAAAGTCTGTGTGAGTTCTGGGTGAAAGAAGACCTGCTGGATTAATTTCTGGTGAAGTAATTCAAGCCATTAGAATCCTACAGAGTTTTGAATTTTATTGATGCTTTTTGTTACTGATAAAAAAGTTAATGAACATACTTGAAGCTGCTTAAATTTGTATGGACTGGAGGGGAGTTCTAAAAAATTATGGAAAAAAAAAAATTCATTTTCTTCCAGGAACAGAGAATGCTTGAATCTGAATTGTGTTTTTTATTCCCAGGGCACAGGAATATAACTCACCACCATGGCAGAATGCTGGAGAAGAATCCTGATAATACTTCTGGCAGCTCAGGTGCTACTGGGGGGAAACACCTTTGAGGAGGAAGAGGTACCTGACGAATGGATTCTTCTCCACGTTGTTCAAGGTCAGATTGGAGCAGGGAACTACAGCTACCTGAGGCTGAACCACGAGGGCAAGATCGTGCTTCAGATGCGGAGTTTAAAAGGCGACGCGGATCTGTACGTCTCCGACCTGACTCTCCACCCCAGCTTTGATGAGTATGAGTTGCAGTCTGTGACTTGTGGCCAAGATGTTGTCCACGTCCCTGCACATTTCCGTCGTCCTGTGGGAATTGGGATTTATGGGCACCCCTCCCACCAGGAGAGTGAGTTTGAGATGAAAGTCTACTACGATCGAACGGTGGTCCAGTACCCCTTTGGAGAGGCTTCTTACAACCCCGAGGAGATGGAGGCAAACCAGAGATATTCCCAGTCTACAGAAGATGAGTCTCAGGATGAGGAGTCTGTTTTCTGGACGATACTGATTGGAATTTTGAAATTAATACTTGAAATTCTTTTTTAAATCGACACACACCGGACTAAGCCACGCTTCAGCCTGTGAAACTGAACACGAGTGACTTGCTGTAACCTTTAATACTCTTTGTTATGTTGCCTGAGGAGGTTTTCAGGTTACTTTTTCTACACCAGAAAAGAAGTTTGGGGGGGAGGTAGGAAAAAGCCATATTTAATTTTCTATTGTCAGTCCTCCCCTCCACATAAAATGAACAGCAAGCACAGTATTTGCAGTGTTCTTCAGAGATCAGGGCTTGAAAATGAATGTACAGTTGGGATCTTGTTAAATTTATTTTAAACAGGTGTCAGTATTTTCTATTCCTTTTTTATAATGAAAAGTGAAATGAACTGCTGCACTTCTGTGCCCCCTCTCAGTTGAAGAGTGTATTTAAAAAGAAAATCAGCTTATTTTCTGAGCGAGTGTCTCCAGTAAACCTCATTACCAATGCCTTTTGTGAGTATTCAGGTTGAGGTGCCAGGGATGAAGGAAGGAAAAGCAGTCACCTAAGGGGAGAGATGATCTGCATTTTGTCTGCTTGTGCTCTGCAGGGAGTCAGCCATCTGCCAAGCACTGCTCTGTCCACTCACTCATCACCTCTGCAAACCCATGACCCAAATCAAGTGCATGTCACTTCATCACTTGTGCACTGTTACCACAGCTTTCAGCTGTTGGTGTTTGTCACCACAACACTTTTCATTCCCTGGTGAAAGCCACACAGCACACAGGATCTTGAGCTTCAGAGGTATTTTCTTACACTTCCTTTTATAGCTTTTTGTGACTGATTTTTTTTTTTTATTCTTCCTAGTACATCTTTATGAAGAAGTCATTAGCTTGCAAAGAAAAATTCTGCTGAAAGGGATGTGTGAGCACACTTTCAGAAAGCCAGGTCATGCCAACTCTTCCTTGAAAGTTAGTTGTTTTCAGGAGTAATTTTATTTTCCTTGGATTGTCTTTCAGAATAACCAGTTGCTATGCAAATAGGGTATATTTAAATAGCTCTGTAATTTTCCTTTCACAGCTCTTACTGATGAGTGCACCAAAATAAACAAGTATGTACTTGTCACTCTAATTTTCTGTGAATGGTGCACATACAATTTCAACTTCATTACTTCTCTTTTTAAGTGGGAATCTGGCTTGCCTCTTTCTATCTCAGCATCTGACAGGACATGATCAGTGACTTGTATCACAAAAAAGAATCATGATGTAGCCAAAATTAAAAGTTTATTTGGTAAAAAGAGAAAAAAAAAAGTGGTATTGTTCCTCTTAAGAGTGGTTGGTTAAATAGCACCAAAGTATCACTTTAATTGTGCAGTTAATTTGGGACAGCAAGTTTTTTGGGGTTTTTTTTTTAGCCCTCCTTGCTGTTTTTCCCCCTTCTTCCTCCTCTTCTGGGTACAGGAGAGTCTTTCTGACAACAATCACAAATCCAGCGACCTAAGGAAAGAAAGTTTGTTATTGGGAAACTACCTTTGTTCCTCCCTCCTTTAGGTAAGCTCCTTTCACCAATCTCATAGGTGCTCCTTTCATAAAAACAATCCTTAAATTGTCATCCTGTCTGAAGGCAGAGAAAACAGCACCTAAAATTCACCTTCTCTTGCAGGCTCATGGCATGTAGCAGTTAGGTGGGTGAGCCTCCAGCAGTGCCAGCAGAGCTGAGGAGGTGTGGTTATTAGGAAAGCACTTGAATTTTGAGTTATATTTTCACATGAGCAGCCACAGTTTGAGGGGCTGGGCAGTTACTCAGAGCAGAACTGGCAGGAGGTGGGGGATGTTGCTCTTCTGCCTCAGGTATGGGGTTCAATACCCCAAACCAGGGTCACTTATTTCAGTGCAGTCAGGCAGCACAGATGAAACTGCTGGCAGGGCTTCACCACCAGGCCTTGTGCTAAAACTCATTTACTGAGGGAACAAAAAAAAAAAAAAGGGTTGAGCAAAGAGCAGAAGCATTTAACTGTTTGTATTACAGCAGCACAGATCATAAAGGCTGCTTTGGTAATTCTCCAGTTTTGGAGGCAGATGATCTGGTTAGTTTCTCTCCTGAGGTCAGCCTGGAAGTTAAATCAGCCCCAGAACCTGTACTTCCCAAAATAGAATATACAGTAGTTTGGAAGTACTGTAGTTACAGGGAATGCAGGGAACTTGCAGCCACTCAATACTTAGCCATGAACTTTGGATTTAGTATTACCCAAGAAGCAGCAGAACTACCACTTATTGACATGTCTGAAGCTTTCTTTACACTGCCTGGAGTTGGCCAAGTGGTGTGTGCAGGTAGTTTAGCTCCAGGCTGCCTGACAGCTAGGTACTTCACTTCCAGCTTTGGTATTTAAGAGGAAAGAAAAACAAAACTGAGAAGGGTGTTTACAAATACTAAATTCAACATACTTTTCAGTTTAGAAACTGAAATAATAGCACAAACACTTTGTTAATGTGAAAACTATATTCCAGCAATATGCAGCAATACAGCCTCTTTCCAAATTAATTTCATGAAAAGAGGTTAATTATTCTCAGTATTCTGTGGACATGGAAGGAAAAAAAAAAAAGAAACCTGACCCTAGTTCTGAGTGAGTCTGTTCAGATTCTGTTACAAAAGCCACTTGTTTTTCCTCTACAGGAACTGCCAGGTTAAACTGTGTACAACCAAATATGAAGAAATAAAGCTTATTAAAAAACCCAGGTCCTGCAGTCTGAATGATTTCCTGCCCTCTGGCTTACTCCTACCCTTCCCATCTGTTGTAAACTCTGAGCTCCAGTGCAATGGGTGTCTGAACTCTGCCAGAGAGAGCCCAGGACCCAGAGGAGGTGGGTAGGGAACCATTTCCTGAAGGGATTTTCCATTTATTACCTGAAGGGATAGAGTCAAGGCCCACACAGAAGGTGTGATAACCACGGTCACAGACATCACAGAACATCATTTCTTCTTCATGGTGAGGCTCCCCACATATAATGCACGTTTTACACTCCATACATTGCCAAGGGTAAGTCTTAATCATAGCAACAAGCTCCGGGGTCATGTCAAGGCAAGAAGGGTGGCCTGGATTAAAACCAATATTATTACTGCTGTGTCTGAAATGAAACATCAAATCAGTTTAAGACCCTTTGCTTTTACAGATGCTGAAGCTTCCTGGTGAGATCCCACAGTGCTAACACCACGTAACATTAAAGAGGTGGAGGCCCAACGAAGGACAGAAAAGGGAAGTGAAGTGTTGGTAGAGAACTAAACACTTCCAGGAAAAGATCTGGCAAACAGAGTCCCTTAGGAATCTGCTTACTGTATGCAGATACTTACCACTGTTGTCACACTGGGAGCAATGTATAAGAGCTTCAGCTTTTCCTTTCTTGTTGGACTCCTTACCCTTCAGACAAATTCCACATATAGCATTTGGAATGACCTTTGGCTGGAAGGGTAGAAGAGGGCTATAAATTCATTCCAGAAGAATTGACAGATTTTACAGGAAACGTCATACATCTCCTCAAGTCTTAAAATTAACGAGCTACCTGTTAGGATGTGTGACCCCTAAAACACATGGCAACAACTGGGGAGCAGGAGCACTGAAAAAAATCCTAATTAACTACATCAAATTCTGCATTTGGCACACCTGGTGAGTTATACCTAAGTCAGACTGGAGCACAAACTTGTATTCACTTCTCCCCATGAATTAATCAGCTAAGACTCCCTTCAGTGTAAATTAAATGTGACACAATTAAAACTTTCAGTATTGCTTTCCAGTATAGAATAACTTTATCCTGGAGATAGAATAATCTCCATGCATATTTCTTGTTTATTAATAAACACAATTTGCCTTATATTTGTCCCGAAAGACAGCAAATCCATTACAAAAGCAATAACCTTGATGTCTCTCTCAAACTATTTGCTTTGCTAAGCTGTAAGAGCTGTTTCCCCACTCTTGTATCCACTCAGAATCACTGCAGGAAACACACCCCTTGCAAGTCACTGGTTACACATTCACCACCTTTCTAAGAGATCAATTAACTGGAGAGTATTTGGGTCCTCCAGACCCATTTAAAAGGTAAGAGAGAACTAGCAGGCTGTCCCAGCAACATTTATTAATGTATTCTGTGATGTGACCCAAGAGAGACCCCCAACAGTTTGATCTGGAGCAGAACCAAGGAAGAATTAAGGCACCATGAATTTCAGAAGCTGCACTCTTGAGGTTTGACCTCTCCATAGCTAAATTAGTGAGAAATGTGGTTTAAAGTTAATAATACAGCACTCACTGATGTTAAATCCCCTCGTGCCACAGGTCTAAAAACTGTTGCCGCAAAGATGCAGCTGGGAGGGGGAGTTGCTCAAGAGATTCCCTGTTCCTAAGGAACTAAAAGGCTTCTCAGTAAGCAAGGAGAGTTCCAGCCAACTACCAACCACACATGGAGAGCAGCATGAAGTTTAAGAATAAATTTTAAATGTGAAATCAGAACTATTTATATTTGAAAGAAATTAAGAGTTCTTCTGCAATACAACTTCTCTTTCAGGGTGTCTATTTCCCCAGACAGTTTAGCAAAATAATTACAATTTGAACTCTTTTTCTAAGTGGTCAAGGCAGATTGCTTTATGTTTTCTGAAGTGTTCAACATGCTTTTAAAGTTACAACGTGGTGACAGTCTGCTTCACATTGTCTGGTGTAAAGAATTTATTTAAGAAAATGAAACACCATACCAGATGTTTATAGGTAACTTCCTTCAAAAGATGACAGAGGCATTCATACAGACTTTTTTTTGCTTATTTATTAAAAAAAAAAAAAAGCAGAGTCCACCTGTTTTATACATAAATATAATAAAACAATAAAAGAAGTCTAACATTCACAAATGTCTCTACAAAATAATAAATATAATGGAAGCAAAACCACACAAACTCTTGTACTGTTTCCTATATGTCCTACATGTATACCTTTATACCTTGCTCCTCCCAACAAAAGGGCACAATGCTTAAACCTTGTCAGTGTTGCAGCACTTACCCTTCCATTGTTCAGGCTACATTCTAATTTATTTTTAATTGTGTTTTTAACTATTTCTAAGCAAACTTTCTAGAATAACAAGTGCATTTTTCTAATCAGACTTCTAGTTTGCTATGGATTTGCATTTTGCTGCCCTTAACAAGGCAGCAAACTCCCTTGTACTCCAAGAAATAACTAAAGTGAGCTACTTGTTGGTCACTGTACCTGCCTGAGGGCACGTGCAGTTACCACTCAGATACACATCAACCTAAACACAGATATAGATGCATTTCATAACAATGCTTTTATCTATTCTTACTTCACTAAACTGTGTTCATCAGAAACTGTGCATGTTTGGGGGGGAGGGTTGAGAATCACAGCCTATGAATAAAGTTCCAACAGTATGGAAGTATTTTTACATAAATGAAAAAAACAAATTAAAACCACAAGACTATTCACATTTTGAGTTCTAGCTCCATAAATGGCTTTTAGAAATGCTGTGAAAAAAAGTCTATCAGACCCAAGTGAGAAGTCACAATATCACATCTGATTATATTTTGCTTTTTAAGTCCTCATCTTGCTGGGATAAGGAAGGGAGAGAAAAGGAATGCAGGGTCCAAATGATGACTGCCTGCTCTGTAAAGTTTCACTTCCATGCTGCTGTGGAAGTCAGCATTCCAACCACACCATTTTTACAAAGGTCCTATTCTGAATGCAAAGCATTCTGTTTTCATATAGAGTGACCCAAAACAGAAGTGCTGTAAAATAGTTTCTGACTACATTTCAGTTTTATGTGCAAAAAATCCCCTGTACTTTTAACAGTACCCCGTGTGTGCAATTGTAGCAGCCAGTCCTGCAGCAACCAAGACTTTTGCTACTTGTAACACCACAAAATGTAAAACACACCCTGGTGGTTCTTTGTTAAAGAACTGACCTTAAAAACGACTCCATATAAAATACATTATTTCTCTTACTCAAAAATAACTGGGTGGAAATGTGTGAATCCTGTCCATCAGGTGGCTATAACTATACATTTGTATGTGGATGCCATAGCAATTATCCTTCAGTTTTAACTACATGTAACCAGAAGATTCTACAAAAATAGGCAAATATCAGAGAACAATACAGAACAAAAGTATTGCAAAGATTTAGAATTCACAGGGACACTTTAAAATCAGCTCAGCTTTAAGCTCAAAGTGCCTTAACACTTAGGCACATATGGTATATTTCATTATCTGGTGATTTTCTAGACTGACAACCAAGAATCTCCCTATCCTACCAGTCAAAACAGCTGATGCCATTGGGTTTACTGAAAACATTTCAATATTTCCACAAAAAAGGAAGCCAATCCTCTCACCCTCCCAACCATTTCCAAAATACAAGGCTCTAGACTACTCTTGAAGTCCAGTTGCAAGAAGTTCTGCCCCATCAGTCCTCTTTCTATGCACTCAAAAGCTCATTAAATAGATTGGACTAATCAAAGCCCCAGGTGTCTCACAGCTAAGAGGCACAGAACCTCTCATGTTAAGTAAGACAAAGCTAAAATAAAAATTAAATGCCAAGTTCCATCTTTGGATTTCATATCCATGGGAATACTGGTCTGCATTCTGAGTCTACAATAGCTTCCAAAGTTTTCTATCAAAAAAAATATGGTAGCACAGTCTAAATCTCCATGGTTTTCATATTTCTTAATAAATCCCTTAAAAGAGAAAATGCAACTGGAGCTTGCTGTCTGTTATCAACTTGTACAGATACTGTATGCAGAGAAAATTTACCAAAGCTGCCCAATTCTTGTTTGAAATCAGCTTAAGTAAGAGTTTATTCACTATTCACCTGGGAAACAGAAGCAGTAAATATTTATGAATATAAAATGCAAGCCATCAATAGCTCACTTTCTCCCAGACAGCTTCTCAATGCCTACAATCTCACTGACAAAAACGTTCCTCATCCCATAATCTCTCTCAACAAGCACTCCTGACTGCTGAGTGCTTAACCCTACCTGACTGTAGGGTTTTCCCTGTTGATGGATCTATTCCTGCTCCCACCTCACCAATGGAAAATTCTGATTCCAACCAGTGGAACAGGACTAGGCAATCACATGCTTTAAAAGCAGAACTAGTATGCAGAATACCAGTACATAAATAAGGCATGTGATTTCCCATTTCTTCTGAACAGTTTGGGGTTTTTTAGGTTTTTTTTTTTAAATTTAAACCTTAGTTTCAGTTAAGTTTTGAAATTATTATACAGTAATACTGATGATTTGTGTCCTAGGTTTGGCAATCACTGCTTGACTGCTGAAATGTCCTCACATCCCCATCAAGTTTTTAGCTTAGATAAAAGCATATTGCCCACAAAATTCTCTACATAGCATGAACTACATAAAAAGCTACTTGCCATACACAGTGGTTATGTAGTGTTGCATCTACAACTGTAGTAAGCTACTTGCCTTCCATCCTATACATCACAGCATCTCAGGATGAAAAGATTATTTTAAATGAGTGTTGCAACAACATGTTCACACAGCTGCACTTGAAAGCACTGACCTCTTGGTATGCTGCCACGTGAAATTGTAGAGGAAAAAGCAAAAAAAAAAAGGATCCTGAATGCTAGTTTTACACTGGCAAGTTCAAACTCTTGACTGCTGATGTCAAGGCAGGTGGAAAGATGCAGAGTTGCAATGATAAATCCACAATGGATCTTTCTGCTGTCACTGCCTGGGATTCTGAGAAGCTACCAGAAACAGAGGCCACTGTACAGCTAGGGGAAAGGAAAGTCCCACATGAAATACAAGCAAAAAGGAAATAAGGAAGCAAACAGATGGAGCACACAACAGGAGAGCAGCTAGTGAAGTACAGCAAGCAGAAGTTCCATATTTTTTAAAAAAAACCAAAATATTTCAGGGAGAGGCTGGTCAGGAAAGCAGTTCAGTCACGGGCTTTTTTCTTCTACCTTGTACCCAGGAACTGATTTGGATAAAACAGAACGTTTGGAACCATCTTTTCTTGGAGTAGAACTTTTGTCTCTTGTTTTTTGTCTTCCCTGAAAAGAATCCTCCTGGTTGTCTGTGGCGCAATCACCTTCAGATACATTGCCAGACGAATTGTCCTATAATAAAAATACCATAGCTAGGTTTTTTATTTTTGGGGGGATAGACAGACAAGTCTTTCCTATGCCTTAGAGCCAGGTGAAAGAAGGAGAAATCTTTCCTTCTGCAAAAGCATGGGGTATATCACAGTCTACAACACCATTGCTCATAACCTTCATTCTCTCTTTTACTGGCACCAGCAACACCAGTCATGTTTTCCAGCTGGTTTTGATACCAGAGTGAGGAGCACAACAGTGTAATTCTTTGAACCATTTTCCTTTACAAGTCAGCAAGAAATCTGCTATATGCAAGAGCTTGTTTTACAAAGGGCCAGCAAAAAAAAAAGATAAAAGTTAAAAGTGCCCTTACCATGCATTTAAAACCAGAGAGCACTGCTCAAATTAAAGCTGTGAAGGTTTTTGTTTGGTTTTTTTTTCGTGCCACCCTCATCTACTGTTTGCACCAGGAGCAATCTGAATATTTCATTTGGGCTGCAGCAGAAGAATGCCATCAAAGGCAAAGCACTTCAATATTTAATATAGACCCAAACAACAGAATTTATGCTGCAGTTAAAGCTTTTTTTTATTTTTTTCTTTTTATGTGAGGAATGGGGAGGCAAGAAAGAGGGGAAGAGGTTCAAAGAGGGTGAGAGACCAATGTAAGCATAATTAAAAGCAGCAGCACCAGATTTTTCTCAGAGAAGTGTTAATGAAGGCCTCCAAAAAGCTCCAAGAGAAGGCAATATGACTAATCATATATATTACAATAAAAACCAAAAGGCCAAACAGCAGTGTGCCCTCCAGTTAAAGGCATCCTGTACAAACATAATAGCAATCAGCCTATGCCCCAAAGCCCAAAATAAAAAAAAATAAAATAAAACAGACACAGGGCAATGGGAGGAATAAAACACAAAAGTAAGGCAAACTGGCAAGAAATAGTACATTTCACCATTATTTTAGAAGAAAGGTTATTTAGGACAGGCCCATTGAAACAATTCAGAACAGGAAAATTGCTTTCTGACTCCAGCTAGGTGGAGGGTGAAAAAGCAAAAAGCATAAAGCATACAGCAGGACTCACCAGGGAGATCTCAGGAATGGTAGGTAGCCCAAAACTCAAGAAAAGAGGATGGAAAAAATTGCCCACCTTTATTTTCAGCAGGTGTTTTTCCTGAATAATATGCCCCAATGGCTAGCAAAGAACCCCTGTTCCTACAGCCAAACCCACTGCATGGGAATCTCACCTGAAATTTCCCCTACCCTTTTCTAAAACATTTTCCCTTCTGCACTCTGTCACTAAAAAGACTTCTGAACTTTGTGGAAAAGGAAAGGATAGTCTGCTCAGCTTGATTACTTTACTCTTAAGGGGAATGGAAGTCAGTGAAATAGTGGACTGGGGAGAAATAAGACTTACTGTAAAAAATTTGAGCATGATTACACCAAAGTTTGAGCAGGATTACACCTGCCAAGTGTGTATGGCAGGTAAAGAGCTGCTTTTCACCCTGAACTAATTCCTGTTATCCCAGCACTAAAATACCAGCTGGCAGACAGGGCACAGAGCAGGGGTAGTTGATATTTATTTATTTATTGGAGTTGATATTGAGCATGCTAAGCTTATACCAATTTTATTCTCTAAAAAAAAGCAAGCAGAAAGGCTGTGTACACAGCTAATCCCTTCTTAGCCTACAAGCTCACCCTTTCCTTTCTTCCTCAGTCATGAGTAACAAATACACAACCCAAATAAATGCTTACTTGCCAAAATTTAGCATTATATATACCCACCATCTAACATGTTCATCAACTGAACTAGAAACTCTTAAATGTATCTGTGATTTTTCAGTCTTAAGGTTAAACTTCTGGGAAGTGGTTTGCACCAACATACTAACCACACCAATATATAAACAGTTCACTCGTGCTCATCTCACCCAAAGCTCAACTTTTGAGCACTTAAAAGATTATCAAGGTAGTGAAAAGGTTTGTGAGATTTTCCACTAACTTTCAGTAATAATTCTGTGTTTGTGTAAACAGAGAGAACACAAACACCTTTTAAAAGATGTATTAGAAAGCAAAAAACAAAAGCAACAACCTAGTGCTTTTTATTTTGTCTTGAAATTGTAATAAACTGTTTCTCTTTTGAGTACTTCCTGCTTCTACCTGACAAGAAAAAGCCATCAGGCTACCAGTGTCTTTACTTTAGTGACAGATACTGTGGGATTTAAACACCAAAACATGCTGTGACCTGAACTACAGAATCCATTCCCTTTAAACATTTCCCCTGGTGGAAAAGGTCATATCAAAAACCTGCAGTTGGGAAGATTCTTGAAGATTTCTTTCACAAGAAGGAAGAAAGGGCCTGAAATTTCAAGTATTTGTTTGATTCAGTTTCAAAATGGATCAAAATGGAAAGCTGGACAACAATGTTATAAAATAAAGTACTAAAAAAGGAAGCACTTCTGGTTTATGATTCTCCTTTGTTAAATATTCTACTAAGAAGTTACCAAAACTAAGCAAAGTGAAGGGAAAGGACTTTTTTAAAGAATACTTTCAATTTCTCTCACCGAATTGCCTTTGGTTTTCCTCTTGTCATCACCTCTTCCTTCCTCTGCATCATCTGAATCTCCATCACTGTCCAAGGTGAGCAGCTCAGGATCCAGGGGAGGCTCGTACAGAGCAGTGTTCAGTGGCAAGTAACGAAGTTCATCTGGTGAGTATCTTCACAAACAAAGAAAGAAACCATTTATGTGCACTTTATGCATAAATATTAAGTCACATAACATCAAAAGGACTTCTGTGAGACAGGAAGAAAAGCTCTTTTTTTTCCAGGAAAGCACATAAACACTTGCAGTACTGAAAGATTAGGAAACACAGTTTCTCTTCACAGACATTATACCATCTGCTGATTTTTTTCTTTGAGTAGCAGATATTTGTGGTACCCAGGAAGGGTGTATTTGCAATGTTCCAAACATTCATATTCAGAAAAGGTCACTGAACACCCTAAACATTTGAAATCCATCCCTGTTGCTCAGCCCAGACCACACACTTTGTTTATAAATGTACAGTGCCTACTTAGCACCCGCACAGTTCTAACCCAGGGCACACAAACAGCAAGAGTCCAAAGCAAAGTAAGAAATATAATCATGTCTGAGAGATTTGGTCATTGAATGAGACAAAAAGCAGCATATAAAAATATAATTTGAGACTGTGAAGATCTAATCACACTGCTTATAGTCAGCATCATGTGAAATCCACCCCCTTTGTTTTCTTTTTTAAACCTTAAGGTTTAAGCCTTTTTTAAACCTAAGGTTAGAATCAAGAACAAACACTGTAAGGAGTAGAATATTATTTTGGTTTACATTTTGAAAGGTTCTGTCCTTCTTCAAGATGGACAAACACTTTCACTTGCAGCTTCTAGGTGCAAAATAATCAAGATATTCAGTCTTTTTCATTCAATTAACTTAATAAAATGGAAGCCCTTCAGGAATATCCTGCAAGATGCAAATTTGAGGAGGGCTGTATGCACTGAAACAGAGAAAGACCCTGACAGGGTTAACTCCTGACAGGATTAATTCCTGTAACTTTCCACTGAAGCAGTGTGAACATCTTCTGTCTCAAAGATAATTAAAAGTGAAGATCATGCTCTTAAAACAAGCACTAAGGGTTAGAATCAAGAACAAGCACTGTAAGGAGTAGAATATTATTTTGGTTTACATTTTGAAAGGTTCTGTCCTTCTTTAAGAAGGACAAACAGTTTCACTTGCAGCTTCTAAGTGCAAAATAATCAAGATATTCAGTCTTTTTCATTCAATTAACTTAATAAAATGGAAGCCCTTCAGGAATAGCCTGTAAGATGCAAATTTGAGGAGGGCTGTATGCACACAGACTGGAATGAAACCCCTGTACAGGTAGGATGAGCACATCTTTACTGTACAGGTGGAAAGACTTAGGCAACAATTTAAAATCAGTTTATAGCTGTAAAGTGAGAGCATTCCCCCAGATAAAGCCTTAAATTTATGCAGAGAATCAAGTGCACATTTTTAATGGAATACAACACCTTTCCCAGTCACAAACCCCATGAGGAATTCAGCCCACAGGGCAAATCAAATCAGTTTTTTAACTAAAAATTTGATTCAAAACAGGACAGCAAGACTGTCACATGAAAAGCTCACGATCCCAAGGCAGCATTACAACATTTTGATAGAGCAACATGAATCTTAGCACACATGCAGAGGCAGATGTGAGGGTTGCAGGAGTGATATCATTGTCTCCTTTTACCCCAGTAAATAAATATCTGAGCAGGCCAAACCCCAGCCACTGCAACACGTCAGCAGGGACAGAATTCCTGCTGCCAGCTGTTTTGTTGACAAAAGCTGCCATGCTGTTAGACTAGTAAGTGTCTCAAGCACAAAATTAATTCAAAGCTTTACAGTAAATACATTGAAATGTGCAAGAGATTCAGAATTAGGATGTTTTTAAAATACCTTTTGTAGTACTCCTGGAACTGGCCGGGTATGAGAGCCACTGGGTAAGGACTAACCTTTGTTCTCTCTGTAGGCAAGATTTTGTATTTTCCTTGAGGGACCTGGATAATCTGTGTTGTTTAATACAAAATAATGGTGGGTTTGTGTCACATACAAACTTTGGAGCCTTCCTCACCACCTGTGTCCCCCTGCCCTTAATATTTTTTAAGCAGCCAGTAGTTGGAACCTGAGCTCTCCCTTGGGAAATCCAACTCCTTAAAAAGGTAAAAAATCCCAGTCACAAACCAGTATCACAGATTAAGGCTGATCACTAGGTATTCAGTTAAATGCAGGAATACTAGGTAAGACTACTGTTTATAGTAGATTATGTAAAATAACTTAAGATTTTAAATCTAATAATTGAAACAGTAAATGTTAACTTTGTGACTGGCACCTTCAGTATGAATTATCATTGTTGGTCCACAATGGTAGAAGTTAGCAGGAATCTGTCCATCTAATTCTGAAACCAGATTGTACTACAAAAAATTCTCATTATTAATATAAACACATGGAAAGAAGCAGCTTCCAGGGGAGCCTTCTTTCCCTTATGAAGAAAGAAACCTAATTACCTATCTTGTCTCTAATAAGGGTCAGTGCTAGAAAAATGTAAACTTCTCAGAACAGACTGACATAATAATTTGCACAGTGACATTTTCTGCTTTGCTGTCCTTACAGAAGAGCAGTTCTGCTTCAAAATGCCAGCAAATTTTATTTTTTTAATCAGGCATAGAAGCATAAAATGTATCTAATACAAAGATAATATAATGCCTAACAAAACCAGGACCATAGTATTGACAGGCAATGCTCTTTTAGAGGATGAACTTTTTTACTCCAGAGTTAAAAAGCATTAGCCATTTATATTACCAGATGTAACAGCAAGAGAAACTTCTTTCTAACCTAAACATTCCTCCTAATTTTAGGCTGCTAGCAGCAGATTAAAGACATGACATCAAAGTAGCACTAAAACTTTTAAAGCTTCCCAAGTACTTTCAAGTTAAAAGGTTTTCACATTAAATATTTGAGATGATTATTTTTAGCAGTATTACACATCTAACAGTAAAACCATGCAAGTCCCTAAATGTCTGACACAAGACAAACTAAAGCCCTTGGTAATAAAATATTTAAATGGTACCAAAAGCAACTTTGCTAAGAGAAGCAAGGAGCTACCTATTGGCACTGATAAGAAGTTTAAATCTGCCTACATGTGTCTGCAGATCAAAATAAGCTCTTCTTTCTTCCATCCGCTCTCGGTTTAAATTACTGTTGAATTCTGCAGCTTTCTTGGCAGCTTTTTTAATATATTCTGGAACTTTGCTGGCTTCTACTTTCTGCGTGTTCTGTTGCTGCATTTGCTGGAAGAAAAACAGTTCCATTAATTCAGGAGCAAGGCTTTTTCTTCCCCTCCACACTGAAGATGTGGTTGAGTTCTAGAGTTACTCACAGAGTACTCCTTGTAGTGGTCGGTTATACGCTGCCGTTCCTTCTCCTGGAGGATGACAGAATACTCAGCATGTTTGGCAGGGTACTCTTTGATCATCAGATCAATCACCTCATCGCTCCTCAGAGCTGTTAGACCTGAAAGAGAGAAAAGCAGTGATGATGCTAGCTGGCAAAAACACACTCCAGGTGATTTACACCTCACAATGATGGAGCTGTGAGGCACTGCTGTGAACAAAACCTCTTTCTGTCCCCCTCTGAGGAGGGGATTTGTGCTGTTTGGTTTTTAGTGGTGATGAGGAGTTGGGCCCGTCAGTTCAGGAAGTTCAGGCAGGAGATTGAGGTGCTGGAGCAGGTCCAGAGAAGAGCAAGGAGGCTGTGAAGGGATCCAGCACAAGTGCTGTGAGGAAGGGCTGAGGGAGCTGGGGGTGTTGAGGCTGGAGAAGAGGAGGCTCAGGGGAGACCTCATCACTCTCTCCAACTCCCTGAAAGGAGGTTGGAGCCAGGGGGGGGTTGGGCTCTTTCCCAGGCAACTCTCAGCAAGACAAGAGGGCACAAAAGGTCTCAAGTTGTGCCAGGGGAGGTTTAGGTTGGAGATGAGAAAGAATTTCTTTCTGGAGAGGGTGATCAGGCATTGGAATGGGCTGCCCAGGGAAGTAGTGGATTCTCCGTGTCTGGAGATATTTCCAAAGAGCCTGGATGTGGCACTGAGTGCCATGGGCTGGGAACTGCAGCGGGAGTGGATCAAGGGTTGGACTTAATGATCTCTGAGGTCCCTTCCAACCCAGCCAGTTCTAGGATTCTATGATTCTACTCAAGGCATTGAGGCTCATTTCTTGCTGACAGCTACACATCCCTTTGAATTTACTCAGCCACCTACTGCACACACCTGGGAGGCAGAATCTGTGTTCTAAGTGGCACCCAGGGAACTACCAGTGTGCTTCCAACACTGGCAAAGTGTCAGTTTCATTAATTTGCAGAATCTGGACAGAAATTGGGTTTGCCTAACCTCTCTAGACAAAATGGGGTAGAATCACTGGGAGGGCAACTCAGAGCAGCCATCTGCACACAGGCTCCTGCCTCCCCACCAAAGCATTTGGATTTCACAGGTCAGAATGCCTCAGTTTGCAAGTTCTCCTTCCAAGGTTCCAATGAAACCAATCTCCAAACACTGAGAGCAGAATGAGGCCACCACTGATTATAAATAAGTAATAAATAAGTAATCAGAATAGACTAAAAATTATTTTTATAACAGATTTGCAATACTGAGTTACACAAATTCATACTCAACTTCAGCTGAGTGATGATCACTGAAACTTATTTTCAGTGATCATTCAAATTATATTTGCTATTTTCACTGAAAATATCACAAAGTTACTATCAAAAGTAAGTACCAAAAAAAGTTACTGTTTTTTGATACTGTAACAATTCCACCAATTGTTTCCTTACCTAGTGTGCACTGAGTCTCTGTGATAACATTTAGTTCTCTGAGGTAGAGCTTCTCCTTGTGAGAGAGATCTCGTCTTTCTAAATCTCCAAAGAAAAAAAACCAAAAAACAAACAAAGCAAAAAGCAGCAATAAAAATGTGTGCAATTACTCAAAGAATTCTGACACTTGTATTTCCAAGCAGTAAGAATCTGTGTGATACCACTATTCCTATAAACACAGTAATTATATAAATTAATTCAAAATTAATATACACTGTAGGGACACAGACAAGTTTTCTGAGTACTCTGCCTGTAGAAATACTTCAGAAATACTGAAGAAACCCAACACATGAGCTGGGATGCAGACAACACTATCAAGCAATGAAGGTACATTCTTTTTTTTTCTTTTAATATGCCCCTTAAAATAAATCCCATGAATAAAGAACCAGATTTGACAATTCTGAATAATTAAGGCTCAAATCCTAGAACTTCTCCCAACTAATGTCTGAAAATTCTTCCATGGTGGGGAAATGTGGCCCCAACTCAGGAAACCAGAATAGAGAAATAAAACTACATAGCAAGAAATCACCAACAAAATACTTGAAAGTAAAATTGAGGTCAGTTCTCAAAAAGTACTTGGTGGTTTGACCCACAAACCAGATTTGTTCACACATTTTCAGTGGCAATAGCAAATTTTTTAAATACTTTGAAGACCATAAGGAACAAAAATGAGAAGTACAATATACATAAATCAGATTTGCTTTTGAAAGGGTCTTTTTTAAATCACTTGGCTCATGCTATAGTCAAAGGGACACAGATTATATCCCAGTTGTACAAAAGGGAAAGGATTTTTACAAGAAAAACATTAAAAATAAATACCTGGATATTTCCTTTTAAAGGAAGTCACACCCAAATATTCACTGACTTGCTCCTGAAGCATATAGTACTCTCCTGTCTCATCTGGTGGCCACTTGTATTCTATCAGGTTTTCAGCAGGAAAATAGCTGTATCTAAGAACAATGGCACAAATCAAAGCAGTTTTAGGGATACATCTATTTCTAGACACATCTATTTCTAGAAATTCAGTAATTCCTATTTCTGTGTCAATCAAAAGCATCTATGAAGCTGGATGGGTACTTCTGAACACTGTTAACTCTAGTAGTAATACTAGTTAACTCTAGTAGTAACAACACAGTAGTAACAATACTAGTTAAGTCTAGTAATAACAATACAGTAAGATTAGCAAGAAATAAGTGGGAATTGTAAAAAAATGATGTTACCCAAGGTCCTGACTGGAAGTTTCACAGCTCCTAGAACTGTCCCCTGAGCCCATGCGACGTCTTTTGGAAGGCTGGCTGCCATCATTGGAATTTTCTTCTGTGTCATCCTAAAAACAAAATGAAGAAAAAGATTAAAAAAAATAATTCAGCAGATAATGTAAAATATAAAAAAATATATTGCAAGGCAATCAATTGCTTAAATATTCCTGAGATCTAAGAATACTCCTTACTAACAACTCAAAGGACCATCCAAGTGGTAAATCACCCTTGGCTCTGATGCTTGTAAAATCAAGAGAAAAAGGACTAACAGCAAAACAGGAGTTTATGAATGTATAGTTAGAATGAAAGGAATGGTCTAAAGTTTACAGCAAGTAATGGAGATCTGTCCTTCAAGGAGAAAACCAAAAAGACAAAAGCTGAAGGTGTATTGCAACAGATCCAAAAGAGAAATCTCATTTTCAGAACAAAGTTATTAAAAAGGGAACATTTAGAAATTAACTTGCAAGTTATATATATGAATATATATAGTTATATATATAAATTCATATAAGTTATATATATAAATTCAGATTTTATTATACCTGTAATAAAGAAAGGGAATAAAAGCAAAAGAAAAAACTTTAAAACAAGAATTCAGTAAAATCTAACTTTGGCTTTCTTGTGCTTTTCCCTGCTCTGCTGGGGAATAAAACTCCACAAAACTGCTGCTCATCATTAGCAACTCCCAAAGCATTAAGAGTTCAACCTTGCATGATTATAATTGAGAAACAGAAGTCAGAAGTGTTCCAGTGAATCACCTCTTGTCACCAGTAGTGGAGACAAGAAAAAGGCAGCTCTAAGTAATCTAAATTCTGAAGTGGAATAGTATGAAAGAATCCCATTTCATAACTTCAGTGAAAAGTTTAAGAAAGAAGAATTAACCTGTCAGAAATAAATGGATCAAGCCCACGATTACACTGATGTATAAAATAATGACAAAAAAAAATTATTAGGTCTACCCTAGCAAATGTCTCTCATTCTCATGAGCTTTACATATTACATCCCTTGAAGCATCATTAAAAAGATTCCAGCAGACTGAAAATACATTAATTTTGTTATAAGCATTTCACAGTACTATAATCAAGACAGGGCACAGGGAAAAGCCATTTGTCTCCTGCATTTTTGGTTTATTTGTTGTTTTTCACAACTCTTCACTTTTTTTCCTGTATCTTTCATGCAAGAATAAAAACTTAGTAGCAGAATTTCATGAAGCTGTGCTTGAAGAATCAGGAAAGCAGCACATCCACCAGCAGAATACTACTAATACCATTTCCTAGTTTTGCTGAATATACAATATATAAACTTAATTAGACAAAACAAGTGTCAGTTCCAAACGAAAACAGAATCACACTACTTAGTGACCAAGCTAGGACTATCAGCAGTCCACCTCTGAATTCCCCGTGGAACACTAATGCATCAAATCTTTAAAAAAATAAAATAAAAGTGAACAGGGTCAAGGCTGTGCTTTGCTACACCAAAGCTCCCATGAAACTTCAAGACATTTTTAAACGACAGACCTCAAGCTGGCAATTAAAAGAAAGTGCCTTGCACCAGCTTCTCCTTCTCCTTTGAAACTTTCTTTCATTAAATCCAGGACTGTTAAAAAAAAAACGAACAGCCAGAGCAGAGGAGAGATGAACGTCCCTTTATTTCTATCTTTGCTTTCTAATTTGCTGAAAACTTCAGAAAAATCGGTGACGTAGGCTCAGAGACTGAACCACTCTAGGAAGTGAGAGTGCTGCTTGCAGAGGTCTTTGCAGAGAGTGGAAACACTTGCACTGCAACCTGAGGCACCCCGTGGAGTTCAGCCACGGATACTGCATCATAATAACAGCAATTCGGGGCAATCTCTCCTGGCTTTCTTTCCGTGCAAATCAAACACTGACACACAAAAAAAGAAAAAAGAAGTCATTTTTCTGTAAAAATGATAGGTCCTGAAGCACTCAGGAGCACTACGAATTCCTGGGACACCCCTCAGTTGTCAGACGCAGGCACCGACCCTTCCTTAAGCAACCGGAGAGGCGGAATTACCAAGATACCTTCCAAAAAGTCGCTGCCGATTTGTACCCTAGAGTGGGGGCAGAAACAGCAGCAAGTACCGGGTACCGCAAGCCCCAGCACCGCCTGGGAGGAGCGGGAACAACCCGCAGGCCTATGCGGAACCGGAGCGGAACCAGACCCCAACTTGGCCTGGGCCGGGACGGGCGCGACTCTCCGGCCCGCAGGCGGGAAGGCACGGAGCCACTTTTAGGAAGGGGGACGGACCCCGGGACACCCACAGGGTCTCCCAGCCCGGGGCACGCACCCGAAGTTCGGCCCGGGAAGCCGCCCAGCTCCGGGGGGAGGCGTGAGGCGAGCCCGGGGGTTGGGGGGGTCATAGCACCCAGGATGGGGTGAGGGGGGGGGGGGGGGTTGTGCGGGCGTCACCTCCCACCCAGGCAGCTTTTCCATCGCCGCCCCAGGCCTCCGCGCTTGGGCCCGCCGCTTCCGCGTCCGCCTCCCGCTCTCACCTTGAGGGACTGTGCTCCGGGGGTGGCCGGGTCGCTGTCGCAGAGCCGCGGGGACACCACCGCCGCCATGGCGGCCGCGGCGGGAGCCGCCGCCGGGGAGCTGAGGAGAAGCGCTGCCGCCGCCGCGCGACCCGGCCTCGCGCCGCGCCCGGCTCCGCCCCCCCGCCCCCCCCTGCTGGGGATAGCAGCGACCCCTACCGGCCAGCCGGGGTACGAGCGCGGCGCCTCGCTCAGCTCCTGCTCCGCCCCGCCCCGGGCAGCCCGCGGCCACCCCGCACCGCGCCGCCGGACCGGCACCCGCACCGGACCGGCACCACCACCCACACCGCCTCCCCGTGGGCCCAGCGCCGCCGCCCCACCGCCGCCGCCGCGCCCTCCCCCTCCTCCTCCTGCCGCCGCTCTGGCAGCCGCGCGGCCCGGCCGCGATCGCGTAGCCGAACCTCCGCGGCAGCGCTTGGTCAGCAGCGCGGGTCGGAGGGGCAGCATCCCCCCCGCTGGTCAGCGCCCAGCGGCGCCGCGGAACCTCCCGGGAGCTGGCACCCGGCTGGCTGCAGGGCTGGGCTGCTCCGCCGCCGGTCTCCCGTCTCCGGGAACGTCAGCCGGGGACGAGCTACGTTAGTGAACCATCAGCCCCCGCAGGAGGGGTGTACGGGGGGCGGGGGGCGCACTCGCCCCTGCGAGGAGGGCGCTTGACGCCGGCCCCGCCGCTGCGCGGAAGCGCCCAGCCAGCTGCGCGCCGACCGGCGCGGTGGGGCCGCGTCCCGGTGTGGCGGGGAAGGGCTCTCCCCGGCGGCAGAGACCCCCGGCCCGGAGCCGACGGGCTCCGCGGCCGCGCAAGAAGAACAAAGCACGAAGCCGCTCGCCGGCTACCCACGCCCACGGGGCCTTGGCCACCCGCTGCCTCACGACCCCCCCTTGTCCTGCCGGGCGCGTGTGAGGGGACCCGAGGAAATGGATGGAGGTTTAGGCTGAATATTAGGAAACATTTTTTTTTTTCACTAAAAAGGTTGTCAAACGTTTGAATGGGCTGCTTAGGGCAGCGGGGGGTACCAGCCCTGGAGGTATTTAAATGGTATGTGGAGCTGGTCCTTGGGGACATGGTTTAGTGGTGAGATTCCAGTGTTATTCAAAGGTTGGACCGGATGGGCTCAGAGGTGACTTCCAACCTCAGACATTGTGTGATTCTGGGATTTAGCTCCAGCTCTGCCAAAACCCAAGGGGCTTCCCGAGGCAGCACCACCACCCACCCGTGCTCTCAGGGGTTCATCTTCAGCTCCTAACAACACAAAAAGCTCAGGATTTTCCCCACGCAGCAGTTCCCAAGCAGATGGCTACACACTCCACAGATCTAGCAGTCTGATTTTTCAAAATATTGCAGTCCATGCCAATTCCAGAGCAGTCCTCAGCAGTGTCAGTACCAGCCCTTTTGTCATAGAGTCATAGAATCCTAGAACTGACTGGGTTGGAAGGGAGCTCAGAGATCATCAAGTCCAACCCTTGATCCACTCCCACTGCAGTTCCCAGCCCATGGCACTCAGTGCCACATCCAGGCTCTTTGGAAAGATCTCCAGACACGGAGAATCCACTACTTCCCTGGGCAGCCCATTCCAATGCCTGAGCACCCTCTCCAGAAAGAAATTCTTTCTCATCTTCAACCTAAACCTCCCCTGGCACAACTTGAGACCTTTTGTGCCCTCTTGTCTTGCTGAGAGTTGCCTGGGAAAAGAGCCCAACCCCCCCCTGGCTCCAACCTCCTTTCAGGGAGTTGGAGAGAGTGATGAGGTCTCCCCTGAGCCTCCTCTTCTCCAGCCTCAACACCCCCACCTCCCTCAGCCCTTCCTCACAGCACTTGTGCTGGATCCCTTCACAGCCTCCTTGCTCTTCTCTGGACCTGCTCCAGCACCTCAAGCTCCTTCCTGAGGGGCCCAGAACTGGACACAGGACTCAAGCTGTGGCCTCACCAGAGCTGAGCACAGGGGCAAAGTCCTCCCAGCTTGGGACCCAATTCCATGCTTGGCCACCAGCCTGACCACAGCTGATATTTGAGCTTAATATCCAGAGAAGGAATGACAGAACACACACTTCATTCAAGGCAAAATGCTTAGAAATTTGCACAGATTTTTAAGTGTGCAGAAGATGACTTCCCTCCCAGCGGTGTTCCTACACAAACTGGCATTTTACCATAGGTACAACAAGAAAAAAAAACCCATGAGAATGCTTTTAATACCACCAATACCTGCACTTTACTGCAAACATTCCTTAACACCTCTTAAGCATGCAACAGACAAGCAACGTTGAAAATTCTGTGAAATCTGGCCTCACACCAGCTGCTCCAACTTCCACAGCAGAGCCTTGTGACAGATGAAGCCCATATGTACCCAACCATATGGGTTTCCAAAAGGGTTTTTTTTGGGGTTGGTTTTTTTTTACAGAAAAAAAAATGAGCAAAATTATCTTAACTGTCAATTTCAGTGTGCCAACAGCATTAAGATAAAAATTAGTACTAAAATAATGAGATTCTGAACATTTCCAATATGCCAGGTACTGTGATGCACAAGACAAGGTGTGACTTTCAGAGTATTATTCATAATAACAAGCCATTACCAAAGCCAGGGCAATAAATGTTTTAGTTTCACATTCAGCTGAAATCCAAGAGTCTCTCTCAGCATCCCAGACCCATCTGCTGGCAACCTACAGGAAAAAAAAAAAGAAAAAGCTACTTGTGAATTTGTATACATAACAGTTTCTATATTTTTTAAAAGAGCACCCAGCATTATTTAAATACTGGTATCATTGCATTATCAAAGTAACAAGTAGTAAAAACTGCAAAACTGCAGTGAAAACAAGCAAGTCCTATTAGATGTGAAAAAAGGGTTCTTACTCCATAGTAAAGCTCTCACCCTATAGATCCAACAACCCCTATACCCAAACCTCAGGTCTCTGTTAGCACACTGTAATGGCACCCCTTCAAAAGCCATGTGAATAATCATCAGTTTGGGGTATAGATACAACTAAGGAGTCACTCCTCCCACTCCTCCAGCTTATCCCACTCTGCTTAGGACCATTGACAGGGCTCTGGGAATTTATGAAGCAATCATTTCCAAAACCAAAAATGTGTGAACTGTCTGCTGGCATAAACATATTCCTCAGAAGAAATACATTATCTTGGATCATTTTCAGCAACCCATTTTATCCTAAAGCTCTCTCAGAGGACAGCTTCAGAGGCAGGGTACCATGAGGTCTCACCAGGAGAGGAGTGCAAATCAGGCCGCTCAGAGGATGGCTTCACTTCAAACATTGTTTCACACAACCCACTAAAACCACCTGTGGTTGCATTATAGAATCATAGAATGGGCTGGATTGGAAGGGACCTCAGAGATCATCAAGTCCAACCCTTGATCCACTCCCGCTGCAGTTCCCAGCCCATGGCACTCAGTGCCACATCCAGGCTCTTTGGAAATATCTCCAGACACGGAGAATCCACTACTTCCCTGGGCAGCCCTTTCCAATGCCTGATCACCCTCTCCAGAAAGAAATTCTTTCTCATCTCCAACCTAAACCTCCCCTGGCACAACTTGAGACCCTGCCCTCTTGTCTTGCTGAGAGTTGCCTGGGAAAAGAGCCCAACCCCCCCCTGGCTCCAACCTCCTTTCAGGGAGTTGGAGAGTGATGAGGTCTCCCCTGAGCCTCCTCTTCTCCAGCCTCAACACCCCCAGCTCCCTCAGCCCTTCCTCACAGCAATTCTGCTGGATCCCTTCACAGCCTCCTTGCTCTACTCTGGACCTGCTCCAGCACCTCAAGCTCCTTCCTGAGGGGCTGAGGGGCCCAGAACTGGACACAGGACTCAAGCTGTGGCCTCCCCAGAGCTGAGCACAGGGGCAGAATCCCTTCCCTGGACCTGCTGGCCACGCTCTTCCTGAGCCAGCCCAGGATGCCATTGGCCTTCTTGGCCACCTGGGCATACTGCTGGCTCATGGTCACCTTCCTGTCAATCCAGACTCCCAGGTCCCCCTTTGTCTGGCTGCTCTCCAACCACTCTGTGCCCAGCCTGTAGCACTGCATGGGGTTGATGATCATTAAACTAAATGGAAGCATTCCCTGACACTCAGCAAGGTAACTACAAGTGTTCTGAGTGCCAACTTCAACTTGCAATACATGACATTAAAGTCTAGAATATTTCTGGGTTGGGTGTGACAAGGTCACATCACTAATGGTCATTTTTAGTCCCAGAAACATCTGATGGCAACTACAGCTGAAAGTTTTCACCCCTGTCCTTGCCACCCATTCCTTCCTGTGTCACCCCACAGTACGACTGCACAGCATTTTGCACTGAATGGGAAAACCCAACTGGAGATCCACACACATTGAAAAAAGAGAATTCCCTGCAGTCATGCAGTGGTACTGGCAGCAGAAATAACTGGGTAACAAGGAAGAACAGTGTGGGCTACATACCAGTTACTGTGCTGAAAAGGAGACAACCTTCCCAGCTACACAGAATCCCACCAGTACCTTTGTCACCTGCCTTCCTACTCCCCATAAAGAATGGGAATTCTTCAAAACCACCTCAAATGCAGATAGATGAACACCTAGCAGGTAACACACAGTCCTACAAAGCATCCTCTACTTGCAAAAGATGTTATGAATAAAGTGTTTGCTCACAATCATTGCCTGCTCTGCCTTTTGCACAATCAGGGTGGACACCACGTACTTATAGCGGTCAAACTCGAACGCCTTCACAGCATTTAATATTTCTTCTGAGAGTGAAGCACACAAGGAGGGAGCAGAAACTCCATCATATTGGCTGTGTTGAAGTTTATTCTGTCAAAACCAATTTTGAAACATCTTAAGTTTTTTTATCCTGGTAGTCTCATGCAAAAAAAACCCAAAACTTGAACAGTCACTTCCACTAGAAAAACACTGGAAGTAAGGAGGAGAAGAGTAAAGATATATATGGTGCTCCCAGAATGCAAAGGAGGTGGTATTTTTATTCTAAATTTATTCTAAATTTATCTAGTTCTTGAAAGTGACTAAACACATCCAGCCAGTTCCCATTCAATGAGGAATGTGTTCTTCTGTCATTTGTGCTTAGGTCACTGAAGAGTGCTACAAACACCTGTTCCAAATATCCAAGGAATGACTTCTAGATGGCAAAATTACAAGGTAGTGATACTGTGAATAGTTAAAACCAACAGCTACATAATATGTAGACTGTTTTCTTTCATTTTTAATTTTTATATGTGGTAGTCAGACTGTGAAGGAGACCAAGTATATTTTTTGCAGGTCATGCATATTAATAGAAGGAGCAGAATTTCCCAAATTCAAGGTCAGGATCCTCAGTTAACAGGGTTTTTTGCAGATTGAAGTACTTTGAACTGTGCTGTCTTTGATTTAGGAATGGGTAAGAGTTTGAGAAGCTTCAGCTCCACCTTAACAGCACGTGCTCAGTGGCAACCTCCCAGAGAGCCTTCTGCACTTTGCACAAGAGCACATTCACATTAGTGTGCCAAAACTTAAAGATTCAGGCATACATTTTAAGCTTTTGCAACACACACTGTTCCATTAATATAATCTGTGCACGACAAGCTACTTTTGCAATCAAATTAGAGAAGTAATTAAAAATAAAGAAACAAAACTCTACCGTTAGGATGGCTTGAGCTTTGGCCTTTACTAAATGATGCTGAAATTTATTCCTTGGCTCCAGTCTGTATGTATTAACAGAGGTTTTCTGTGCCTCACTAGCTTCCCGTGCCACTGGCTTGGCTTCTGTTGAATCACTAGACAACTCCTCTTCCACTGGAGGCATAACTAAATCTTGGTATTTGATTGTGTCTTTTCTCCTTTGCTCTGGGAAAATATTAAGGCTCATTTATATTTTAGCACTCCTAAAATAATACTTGATGGTGTACAGTTAATAGGGGGAAACAATTATTCTAGGAATGTTAAAAAAAAAAACTCAGAAAAACTAGAAAATGGTTACATTGTCTTCTGGCTGCTGGGACACAACTTGACAGAAGAAAAAAAAAAGAATGGTAGTTAACTTAGTTACTTCCACTCCATTTTAACTTATTCTCCACAGAAATTCAAACCAAGTCTGCATTTTACCTGTCAGACACACTAGTATTCTGAATCCACTCCATTTTCCAAGTAAAAGCACACAGATATAAACATATATCTCGTACCCAAGACCCCTACCCACAACTTCAAGCTTTTCAAACACCCTACACAAACCCCAAAATATATGTTCAGTACTTCCTCTGTTATTTTACTTGTCCTCGTTCCTTGTGAAGCTACCAAATGACTGCCTGATATATTACTGGTTTTATTTGTTCATTAATTAAAAAAGAAGGAAAAAACCCACACTCTAACCTGCAGAACCAACAGTAGCACTCCAGTTGGAAAAAACCACACCACAAAGGGAGGACCACCCTGGCCTTCTTTTTCACTTCCACGAGGCTTTATTTCACCGAGGCACCACACCAGCTGCCAGGTGGACACCACCAGGATACACAGCCAAGCTACCCCAAACCCTGGGAACAGGGAGAAAGCATTTTGGACAAAATCTTCCACGAGATGAGGCACAAACCCATCCTGCGTCATTCCACACAGGGCACTCTCCTTCCCAGAGCCCCCATCTCTCTCCCCTTCCCTCCCCAGCTGCACCTTTTAATCACAAACCCATCCCACGCCATTCCATAGCACCCTCCTTTCTAAGCCCAAATCCCTTTCCCCTCCCCAGCTGCACCTTTTAAACAAAACCCATCCCACGTCTATCCATGGCACCCTCCTTCCCCAAGCCCCCATCCCTCTCTCCTTCCCTCCCCAGCTCCCCCTTTTAAATAAAACCCATCCCAAACCATTCCACACAGAGCACCCTCCTTCCCCAAGCTCCCATCCTTCTCCCCTTCCTTCCCCAGCTGCACCTTTTAAACAAAACCCATCCCACGTCTATCCATGGCACCCTCCTTCCCCAAGCCCCCATCCCTCTCTCCTTCCCTTCCCAGCTCCCCCTTTTAAACAAAACCCATCCCAAACCATGCCACACAGAGCACCCTCCTTCCCCAAGCCTCCATCCTTCTCCCCTTCCCTTCCCTCCCCAGCTGCCCCTTTTAAACAAAACCCATCCCACGCCATTCCATGGCACCCTCCTTCCCCAAGCCCAAATCCCTCTCCCCTTCCCTCCCCAGCTGCCCCTTTTAAACAAAACCCATCCCAAACCATTCCACACAGAGCACCCTCCTTCCCCAAGCCTCCATCCCTCTCCCCTTCCTTCCCCAAGCCCCTATACCTCTCCCCTTCCTTCCCCAAGCCCCCATACCTCTCCTCTTCCTTTCCCAGCTGCCTCTTTTAAACAAAACCCATCCCACGCCATTCCATGGCACCCTCCTTCCCGAAGCCCCCATCTTTCTCCCCTTCCCTCCCCAGCTGCCCCTTTTAAACAAAACCCATCCCACGTCATTTTATGGCACCCTCCTTCCCTAACCCCCCTCCCTCCCTGCTTCTCCCCTCAGGCGAGGAGCGCGAAGCCGTTGCGGCCGTTACCGCCTCCCTCACACCCGCTCCCTTCCCACACACTCTGGGGCCGCGGCGCTGCTTTCTTCCCTCCGAAACAACCTCTCTAGGCATCCCGGGGCTCTCCTCCACGGTTTGGGGCACACACCGGGACGAGGGGAGCCCCTCCCGCCTCACCTTTACCTCACCGCCCGCCTCCAGCGCAGCGAAGCCGCCTTCGCGCTGCAGAGCTTTTCCCGCCCGCCAGCCGAGCGTGACGCAGAGCGACGCGGTGACGTCAGCGCGTAAGGGGCGCGGCCAGCCGTGAGGGAGGTAACGGCAGCGGGGGAAATGGCGGCCTGGGGATGGAGGGAGGGAGGGAAGGAAGGGGGGAACTGAGGGGTTTGGGCCGGGGTTTTGCGGCCCTTTTAACTCCTACGGCCCCAGGGGGAAAGGGGGGAGAGGAGGGGGCAGCCCTGCCTCTGCAGCGAGGTGCTGCCAGCCGCGGGAAGCTGGGGTTTGGTCACCTATTGTCCGCATGGGCCGTGCTGGGGGTGCGGCCTGGTGTGGCCAGGGCAGCTCTGAGGGCTCCGGTTTGGCTTTGATCTTCTGTGTCTGATACTGAAACGTCAGAATAAAGTGATGGACTGAGTTATACGGTTTATTTTTGAAGGAGCAGAGGGTATACGCCTGATGCCTGTTCGTTATTAAAAACGCCTATTCACTGCAATGCACAGCATCTCCTTGAAGCCATGGATTCAGGAGTTATGTACTGTGAGGGTCAGTTCCACCACCAAATTAAAGAATTTTATCGTGGAATCCTTTATATTTGTTGCAGTCCTTTGTTTCCAATTAGCTTTTCTGCATTTTCTGCTTGATTAATTGGGGTTTTTTTACTAAAACGTTTTTTTGCCAAGTTAGAAGCTTATTCCTCTTCATTAGCTTGAGCAGTTTGGTCTTAAATTTAGTTTAAATTAAAGATTTAAATCTGAATCAGTCCATCTTTAGAGTATTATGCAATTAGCATGTATATATATATATGTACATAGATAGATTTAGATTTTTTTACCATTATTACCAGTTCCTGCACAACTCATGTTCCTTTGTTCACCCCCACCAATCATTTCATGGTGGTCATAGGCACCACAGCTCTTGGCTTACTTGAAGTAGCATCAGGCAAGCTCAGGTATTAGGCAGAACAAGTACATAAACTGCAATGTTTTGCCTTATTTTGTCTTGGCATCTGTTTAGTAAATAAAACCATTCAGAAATAAACCCTGGTGCAAACAGAGCCATTTCTCCCTGAAGTTTTCCACAAGGTAGAGTTCCTTTAATCCTTAGTTGCACTGAGAAACGTGACACCAAGTTGACTTTGTATCTCTGCTTCTGGCTGTGTTTTATTAACAATTTTCTTTGTCCTCAAGTGCTTTATTAACACAGACTCTTTGTTTTCTCACCAGGATGGCACTGCCATGCTCAGCCACCACTTGTCTCTCTCCACCTGTGCATTACCTGATTTGCCAGCTGGGATTTGAGAAGACAGAGAGCTGTGATATTGGTAATATTTTGTCTGAAAATGGTGAAGTGTGTTGGGAAGCTGTCACTGAGCACCTCTGCTACCTGGAATCAGGTTGGTTTTTAACTTCTGTAGTGTTGATTCATTTCAGATTCATAGAATCCTAGAATTGGCTGGGTTGGAAGGGACCTCAGAGATCATCGAGTCCAACCCTTGATCCACTCCCGCTGCAGTTCCCAGCCCATGGCACTCAGTGCCACATCCAGGCTCTTTGGAAAGATCTCCAGACACGGAGAATCCACTACTTCCCTGGGCAGCCCATTCCAATGCCTGATCACCCTCTCCAGAAAGAAATTCTTTCTCATCTCCAACCTAAACCTCCCCTGGCACAACTTGAGACCCTGCCCTCTTGTCTTGCTGAGAGTTGCCTGGGAAAAGAGCCCAACCCCCCCCTGGCTCCAACCTCCTTTCAGGGAGTTGGAGAGAGTGATGAGGTCTCCCCTGAGCCTCCTCTTCTCCAGCCTCAACACCCCTATATTGTTATAGTATAATTATTATACAATGTATTATTGTTGCTTATGAATTATGAATTATTATTATTATTAATAATCGTATTAACCATAATATAATAAACCCTCTATATTTTCTTGCATTAAAGCAGTGGATTTTTTATTTGTAGGTCTCACCTGTTTCCTCACAGCACTTTTTCTTTTCAATATCTTCATCCCTGTGGCCTTTTGGACAGAGCATTTCAGCCATGCCAGAACCAGGATAAAATTCTCTGTACTAAACACACACACAAGCTTCAGCTGGGCTGTGGGTTTTAAAATGCTGAGCCTTGGGGAGTTGTGTCCTCTGGTCACCTTCTGCTTTTTAATTTCAGATCAAGGTGTGGATTATGCCACAAGCATTCACTCCTTGGGACCCGTGTGTGAATCTGTCCATCTGCACTTCAGATCCCTGAGCAAGGAGCAGTTTCTGGGTCAGAACGAGCTGTGGTTCCAGTGGACAAACTGCACAGAGGTGAGGAGGTGTCTGCTGACATTTCTCTTTGGCACAAGAACCCTTTGGGGAAGCTGAAATGTAATAACTCAAGAGAGATCAATGAACCAAAATGCACAGAATTTGCAGCTAATTGTCCTTCTCTGATCTGGAGCTGCTTTTAAATTTCCTGAGTTTCTAATCAGATATAAAAAAGATAGGTTAAATGTATATATTTATAAAAATATGGGTTTTTAAAATACATATATATTTATATATAAATATATAAATATAAATACATATTTTTATATATATATTAATATTTATTTATATATATTTATATATAGAAATATATAAATATAAATATATATTTCTTTATTATATTTATTTATTAATATATAAAATATATTATATTTATATTTACATATATATTTATTGATATATATTTATATATTTATAGATATATTTTTATATATATATTTATGTATTTATATATTTATATATAAATTTACATATATTATATATATAAATATAAATATATATATTATAAATATATAAAATATAAGTATATATAAATAAATATATATAATTTATATAAATTGTATATTATATATAAATATATTTATTATATGTTATATTATATATAAATATATATAAATAAAAATATAAATATATTTATATATTTATTACAATTTATTTTATTAATTTATTATAATTATAATTTTATTTATTATATTTAATATATTAAATATATAAAAATATATAAATAATAAATATAAATAAATATAAATATATATTTATATATAAATTTATATAAATAAATATTTATATATAAAATATATTTATATATTTATATATTATTTTAAAATATATATAATATATATATATCACAAAGAGAACATGAGATGTCTGGGGCCTGTTCTAACCTAAAATGGTAGGATTTTTAATTTGTTTTCTAATTATCAGTGCTTAATATCAAGTTCTACAGTGTAAAGCTGCTCTTGATCTTATTTCTAGATGTGAGGCACTATCTACATTGCAACTAAAAATACAAGAGATGCTTTGGGGCAGTTTCTTTCCAGGCATCTCCATTTTAATCTCCTACATTAGCACAGCAATTATCACAGGGGCATATTTAGTTTTCTGTGTGCTTTTGGCAATTTGATTTTTTTCTTCTGAATCCCTAACTTTCTTCTGCACTTCCCTCCCTATCATACAGTTATTTCTTGAAGTATTTGATGTTCTACAATCTTCACAAGGCACAGAAGTTGCTCTTGGCTTGATGAAACTGACATCGTGCTTGGAGAGAGCCTTGGGGGATGTAAGTGCCAGCAGGAGGATTCTGTGACAGATTTGGGTTTATAAGTCATTTGGGGTTTAGGTTATTTTTTAATAATAACAAAAAGTGATTCTCTAAGTTATTTGATTTTTTTTTTTAAATGTATTTATAAATTATTTGTTTTTTATAAGTTTAGCCCAGCCAGGATAAAATCTAGTTTAAGAAACAGGCAGAACCAGAAGAGAAACCTTGAGTTTCCTTCCTTTAACAATGCCAGGCCCTATAGATTTCTTGAATAAAAATGAAGTGTGGTGTCCTGTTTAGAGTTTATTCCCTTAATTACAAGTCCTTTTTATTTACTTTTTGCCTGATTTCTTAATTTATTTTTTTTTGAGGGAAGAGCAATATGTGTAGAGATGCTGTGAAAAGAAAGCCTAACTGTGGGCAAATGAAGTAGGATATACACTCACATATATACAGGATATATACTCCCATGAATGTTAATGTGTCACTCAGTTACAGAATATAAAGCTTTTTAGGGATTTTATGGGGTTTGTTTGATTATTATTCTAAAAATAATGAGAATTGTGAAGCAGTCCAGGTATATTTTGGAAATAGAAAGAAATATACTGAATTTGCTTATGTTACCTGTTTTGTTTGTTTGTTTTTTAATAGGTATATTTACTGATTGGTAAAGATTGCCCTTTCCTTCTGAGGGACTTGCTTGCTTCTGAGCAGCTTGCAGTTGTCTTTGGCCAAGCTGTAGTAAGTGCATTTTGAGACAATACTGAGCTGCTTTTCTTCTCCCTGTTAGGGTTTAACACTGGCCTGGCAATTAAACTGAGTGAGAGATGCTCTCTATTAATCTCTCTCTCCTCCTTGATAAAGAAAGGAGAGAGAATAAGGGAGAGAGACTGATGGGTTGGAAACTAAACTACACAACTTTAATGAAACAGGAATGATAAATAGGAAAAATGACTAAATCTATACAAATATACAGGAAAATGGATACCACATTCCTCCCCCTTTTCCCCCAATAACTCTCACGTCACCACCGAGGCTGCAGGGCAGCCCTGGGAAAGTCCAGGCTGGAATCCTGGGGTCAGCAGCAGTTGGAGCTGGAGGCAGGAACACACAGATATGGGCTGGGATGGATCAGGAGCACAGGCAGACGAATGGATGGAATCCTCCCAGGATGCTGGGTGAAGGAATGGAAGCTGGAAGCTGGAAGCTCTGGTGATCCCTCAAATTTCTCCTGAGTGTGACGTATATGGGATGGAATCCTCTGTTTGGTCAATTCTGGCATCTATCTTGTCTGTTCCTCCCCAAAGGAGGCTGCAGGTGGGACCTCTTTATCCTCCTGGAGGGTAAAATGTTCCTCAGAGCTGAGCAGTGTCCTTGGCTCTGCACACCAGTCTCCAGCAGTAACTATAAGCATCAAGTGTTATCAGTCCTAGAAGCACACACTGTCTGAGAAACTTGCTGTTCATTTCAGCAAGTGCAACTACTTAAAGAGACTGAGCTAAAAGCAAAAGTACAAGACAGAAAATCACCTTTATCCTGGCCCAAACCAGGACACTCCCCAAATGGCAGTTCCCAAGCCTGGCCTCTGCATGCACTGAAGAAGTTTTCAAGTTCTGTAATATATTGGAAAAACTTTCATTTTACACATGTTGCAGTCTGGGGGATGCATGGCAAAAATAGTGAATATTATAAATAGAAATATTCTTTAAGGCAAGCTCATAAGTAGTTTGTTTTCTGCATGGAAAACTTATATGCATAAAATTTCATTTATCTGTACAGGCAGTGAGCAAACTGCAAAGTTGTCTGCCTTTTTCTGAGTTGCACTGCTTGAAAATACTTGTCCTGCACTGCTGTTTCTGATAAACTGTGCTCCTTTTCCTCACCACTCTAGTAAGATGGGGTTTTTTTACCACACTGTTTTTTCTTTTACCACACTAGAAGTTTTCAAAATAGGGGAAACTAATTTGTTCATCCCCATGTGCAAAAAATGAATTAAAAAAAAAATCTGATGACATTTACACTCTTGTGTAAACAGAGCAGGTGATCTTTCCCATACAGTCCAACAAATCTGAGTTCTTTGTTAGGACAAAATATTGGATGCCAGTCTGGTAGTGTTCCAAGGATTATTTCTTGATTTTTGATCCCTTTTCCAAGGATTATTTCTTTGAGTTTTGATTTTTGAAGAAGTTTCCTTCTTACATTGAAATAATAAAACCAAAGCTTCCATTCTTGTTTGATCATGAGCTGGGAATACAGCTTTTATAGCAAATTCTGTATTTTATAATCATTTGTATTAAATTGGTGTGGATTTATATTACAAGAAGTAAGAGCTAAACATGATCTCATTTGTTTGCCTGTCATACCTCTTTGCAATGCCTAATTAGTTTTGTTCTTACTTTATGATAATCTATAGAATGTACAAATAAACTGAAAGATTTTCCTTCAGAGCCTCCTGGAAACTGCAAATCATGAGTTGCTGTTGCTGTCACAAGCTCTCTTGACAGTAGACATTCTTATTTCCCAAGACCTTCTGGAATTTTCAGTCAGGGAAAGATACTAAGCAATAAATAATAGAGTTCTTCCTGCAGTGATCACTTTTTTTATTAATTAGATGAATGTCCTGAGGGTATTCATTGGATCTCCCCGTGGTCTGAACCTTCGTAATGTTTTGTGGCATGGGTTTGCATCCCCTCAAGAAATTCCTGCCAAGTAAGTTCCCAAAGAGCATCTCATTTTCTTACCAGTCAGTTTTAAGGGTGCTTGAAGTAAAACCTACTGCTTTTCTTAAAAAAAAAAATAAATTATAAAAAAACCTCCTGTCTGAAGGCCTCTAGCCCTCAGTATCCTGACTGTTTTCCTCTGCTGCTGCCACTTCTGTTGGAAAGATACTTCCATGAAATATTTCAGCCAGTATAAGCTGGTCAGTTTTAGGACCAGTGGTTTTTCACTAGTTCTCCATTTCTTTTTTCATTGCTTGTGACTGCAATTAATTTTTAAGTGCCCTCAGTCACAGGAGATGGGGAGCAGAGATTTCTTTGAAAAATTAAAGAAACCCAGCTTTGCCCCCAACCCAAAGATGCTGATTCTTTGCAAAATCTTTTGGTGTGTAAGCTTTTCTAATATTTTCTGGTGTTCTCCCTAGATACTGTGCTATGCTGCTTTTTTTAACTGCAGGACTGGGTCAGTTGTTACAGAAATACCTTCTGCAAACTGAATGCATTTTAGTACATCGACCTTACGTGGTCTTTGGTAGCTTAGAGGACCTGGATGGATTTCCAGGCAAGTATTGAGTCAATACCAAGTTGTTTATTATGCTTTATTTGTTATTGTTTCTTTGTCCAAAAAGTGCTATGGAAAAGAATGCATTTTCCACAGTTCTAATATTTAATCTTAACCAAGAGACCTTTGTATGCTGTGGTTAGATGAATCAATCATACTTGTAGGACAACTTTCTATATTATATATGGAAATATATATATATATAAATACATATAATATCTATTTATAATATTATAATATATAACATTATAATATGTATTTGTTCCACTACCTATTGAATCAGAAAATACTGCATTCCAAAACAAGTATAACACATTGAAACATGCAACATCACTGCTTTTAAAAGACTTCAGCTGTATGTTCTGGTTTTTATTGATTATGAGAGTTCATTTCATGTAATGATTGCACCTAGATTGCTTTTACAAAATCAAATTCTTTCCAGAATCAGTAGAAATTCTTTCCAGAATCAATCCCAGCTGCAAGTGTCCCAGCAGGAGAATTCTGCATCTTGTAAGAAAGGTAGTGCTGAAACAAAGCAAAGAATGGTGACAGAGCTTCAGTACACTGATGTTTTTATAAGGGAAGGACCTGAAGTGTAAGATTAAAATCTTCTCATCTCCCTCAGCCCTTATTTGGTTAATTCCTGCTATTTTTAAAGCAACAACAACATCCAGGAACCTTTGGTGCTGATGACATTCGTGGTCATTTTGTGTTGTGTAGCCAGTTTGCCAGTGAAACATTTGTTCACTGACAGGAACTGACAGGATTTTGGGGACCCAAAGCAAGCTGATAACATTCCAGTTATCATGTACTACAAACCCTACAGGTGTTGATTTGCTTAAAAAGAAATATCTATTGCTTTCAGGTTGCATTTGCCCTTTTAAGCTTTCTTTTGGAGAAGGTATTGATGTGTCTTTATGTGGTATCACTGAAGTGTGAAGTGGGACTTTGTTATCCTGAATATCACTGAGAAAGTAGGAACAATGTCCTCAGTGTTCAAATGCTCATAGTCCTGTGCTCATCCTTAGTTAATTATAATTAATATACATTAAACTGTTTTCAAGTGCAGAACAGTGAGGTGGGGAACAACTCAAGCTGGGTCCAGTGTCTGTGTAGTCTTTCAGTCTCAGTGAAAAGTAGACACAACTCTTTAACTGTTGTCACTGTGTAATTTTAGATTATCACTACAAATGCAATCATAAACTCAATTTCTGATCTTAAATATGGCTACTGTTGCACTTGCATAGTTAAAATAAATAGGATAACTTGTAAGTTTCCCTTTAAAATAAAATAACCTCATATTTTCTGTGAAATATTATGAATTAGTTAGTTAAGCATAGATTATATGGAGTTCACCCATGTTGTGTTTCTAACTTGCAGATCTTAATCATGAAACACTTTCCATAGCAGAGGAGCTGGTAAAACTTTCCAGTTTTGTATTAAAAACAATGCTGCCATTTTGGATGGCTGCTTTAACAGCTTTCAAGCAGAACAGGTAAGAGTAGATTTAACTTTTTATTATTATTTTTTGTGGAATAAGAAAATAATATATATTTATGGAATAATAGCTGCATTTGTAGATTCCAAAGCTTTTTGCTAAATCTATCACTTAACAACATGCAGTTACTCATTGTGATGCTGATCTCCCAGAAAGTTTTTTATAATCCTAGTTGGCACAATAATAGTGTTTTGAAACCTAAATAGAACTATTGCAAATGTAGCTGAGAAGAAGAGCTTTACAAAGCAAGTGGAAACAAATCTTCAGGTATTAGCATGTTGAATTAAATTAATATTTTTAAAAGTGCATCATTTTGTTTTCCTCTCCCACATTCCACTTTTTTGTAAGCACTTCTCCTCCCTGAGCTGGTTTGATTTCAGTGGTCAGCTGCTGGGCACAGTCATTTATTGTTTGTTTAAAAGTTGATTGCAGAGGAATTTCTCAGTCTGGCTCTAATTTCCATTTGGATTATATTTATAAGGAGGGGAAACCCCTCTGGGTATCTCTGTTATTTTTTCAGGTATGCTGACTGTGTGATTCTCTTACTTCCTCAGCTGGAAGCTGGACTGAGGTTGCTCTTCACTACAAGTAATAAATGTCCAAATCGACTCCTAACAGCTGAGGTAAAACTTCTGCCTGAAGTTAATCAGGATTTAGTGCCAACAATGTTTGCAAAGTCATTATCCCAGAAATACAATGTCTCAGTATTTACAGATTTTCCCAAAAAACTTTTCAGTTCATCCTGGAACATTATTTACAAATTTCCAGTAAGTTTCATAAATGACTTATTTTTTTTTTAAAGAAGTCAGACAGTAAAAGGGGTCTGAACAAGTACTTGGAGGTTTGTGTTCAGAAAGAGTAGTTTAGGGAGGAAAGTAGATTGCTATATTTATTTGTAAAAACTTGGCAGAAAATCCAACAGTTGCTTTTTTCATTTGTAAGAGGGGGTTGTTTTGATTTCTTTTTGCTGTTCATGCACCACTGAAGTCTCATGCAAGTGAATAAATACAGATTCAGTATACCTGTCTAGTTAATTGTTTTTGTTTGAAAATAACATTCATTATCTTCTGTTCTAGCCTTCTGCTCTCTACACCACTTTTGATGAGGTAATTGTGATTTTATATTTTTTTAAATATGGATCAATGTCAGAATTTCAGAACATACATAGTTCCCATTAGAAACAGAGACCAGAAAGCACTGTGTTGTTGTTTCCAACAAGAGACCTGTGTTGGTTAATTTACTTTTTTTTTTCCCAAATAAAAGATGATGGACAGTAAACATTTAAAATGTGGAATACTCCAAAAAATGTAAAAAATAATACAAATTTTAATCAACAGACATTAATTCCTTCTAAATGGTTTTAGTCTGAAATTCTTCCTCTTATAGAGACAAATATTCAGTTATTTTTCCTAGATTCAGTTATTCAAAATAAATGCTAATAAACTTTGTAAGGAGAAATCCTCAGTTGACAGCTCTCATGAGTTAAATGGTCAGTCAGTAATAACCAAGCACCCTGATTCTGGAGTGCAAAACTCATTACTTGGTGTTTTTTCCTCATCTGTTTGGCTTTCAATAATAAGTTTCTATCCAAATTCCTTTTTTCCCAGATGCTAGCAAAGCATTTGGACAATGAAGAAATCAACCAGCTTCCTGCAGTTCTCGAGGAACCTGCCATGGCAAGTAGCTTGGAAGTTTTTGGGTTTTTTTCTTCTTGTTTTGCTTGGTTTTAAGTTTAGCAATACACTTAAGGTCATGGCCTAATACTCATTTATTTCACTTATCTTACCTGCAGCACCTTAGAACCAGTAACTTGTTACTTTTTGGGGTTTTTTTTGTGAAGAATCCATAGTACTTGACAAGCTATTTTGGGTTAGGATGGAAGACTTTCTTTCTGAGATATAGAAGTCTCAAAGATATTTTTCCTTAGACTTTGAGGCTCAAGTGAATGAAGCAGAAGAAAAACTGATGATAGAGGGAAAATTACAACAATTTTCTGCTTGCTTCTGGGATACATCTTACACTACCTGGGCAGATGACACAAAACCATAGCTGCAAACCCAGCAGAGCACACATCTTGGCACTCAAAGAGACAGTGAATAATATCAAAAGTAGAGCTGTTGAGTTTAGAGGCCCTTTGAGACTGCCCTTTGGAACACCCAGCCAAAGGAAATCTGCAGCTAAATCTCATGGAATAGCACATATGTTATTTTTTAATATTTACAGAAGCTACCAGGATGGCTGAGTTGCCCTTTTTGTTTATTACTACAAGCATAATTTGCATTATTTTTTTCTGACTGTCTAAAAGCCCCTTTCCTATAGCCATGACCCATCTTTCAGAGGTATTCTATGCACTGAATGTGTTCTGTTCTATGTGAAGACACACAGAATAAATTCTATACACCTGCTGTCTGTTTCCACAGGAATTTCTTTGGGATATCTTGAACCACCAGGAGGGTCCACGTGTAAGAGATCGTTTGAGCCACGGAGAGATCAATCTGAAAGCATTTCCCAGAGAAGTAGCTAATCAGATAGTTGCATTTGCAATTACTCTGCTCTGCAGGTTCTCAGATGAGGACATGGTTGCTTTTAAGGTAGGGATCAATATTATGATCTCACAAGATTTTATTTTCAGATTGGTTTGGATGCCAAGTCTGATTTGAGAGTCTTGTAACTAAAGCTTTCTGGACAGCAGCTTTTTGTGGAACTGAAGTATTCCTCCATGCAAAAAAAATATAGTTTTCTAGTGAAATAAGTACAGAAAGTTTCCCAAAAGACTACAGTTTCTTACTGTGCCTAAACTTGTTTGCTTAATCACTCCTTATTCACATGTTTGATCCATAAAGTCTAGTGATTCCTCTTAATTTTATTAGTCAGACTCTGTCAGTACCAAGTCTTTTTATCTGATGAATTACCATCTGTAGCTCAGGCACTGAGTTCTGTAATAATTTGAGATTTTTTTCTCTCTGGGGCACTATAAATCCTGGTGTTTCATTGATGAAGGTGTGATTTGTATCTCCATCTGTGCTGTGAATTAGCAACCAATTTTTGTCTAGCCATACATGTTCCTCAATATTAGCAATTAATATATTTACTGCTCCCAATTTCCTGTTAATATTTGGGATTACTTCATGCAGTATCATAAAGCAAACTCTTTAAGGTTTCTCTAAAGGTTCAACACGGCCAAGTGCCGGGTCCTGCACTTTGGCCACAACAACCCCATGGGGAGCTCCAGGCTGGGCACAGAGTGGTTGGAGAGCAGCCAGACAGAGAGGGACCTGGGAGTCTGGATTGCCAGGAAGGTGACCATGAGCCAGCAGTGTGCCCAGGTGGCCAAGAAGGCCAATGGCATCCTGGGCTGGCTCAGGAACAGCGTGGCCAGCAGGTCCAGGGAAGGGATTCTGCCCCTGTGCTCAGCTCTGGGGAGGCCACAGCTTGAGTCCTGTGTCCAGTTCTGGGCCCCTCAGCTTCAGGAAGGAGATTGAGGTGCTGGAGCAGGTCCAGAGAAGAGCAAGGAGGCTGTGAAGGGATCCAGCACAAGTGCTGTGAGGAAGGGCTGAGGGAGCTGGGGGTGTTGAGGCTGGAGAAGAGGAGGCTCAGGGGAGACCTCATCACTCTCTCCAACTCCCTGAAAGGAGGTTGGAGCCAGGGGGGGGTTGGGCTCTTTTCCCAGGCAACTCTCAGCAAGACAAGAGGGCAGGGTCTCAAGTTGTGCCAGGGGAGGTTTAGGTTGGAGATGAGAAAGAATTTCTTTCTGGAGAGGGTGATCAGGCATTGGAATGGGCTGCCCAGGGAAGTAGTGGATTCTCCGTGTCTGGAGATCTTTCCAAAGAGCCTGGATGTGGCACTGAGTGCCATGGGCTGGGAACTGCAGCGGGAGTGGATCAAGGGTTGGACTTGATGATCTCTGAGGTCCCTTCCAACCCAGCCAATTCTAGGATTCTCTGGGATAAACCTGTTTATTAGTTGCAGCTTTTTTTTAATTTCTCAAGATGCATCACATGCTTCTGCACTAAGAGACTGCTTGGATATTTTTCTCTCAGCCCTTGTCAAGTTTCATAATTAAGATGGGTCAAAGAAGTTAAGCTTAAAACACTCAACTGTGCTGATTACTGCTTTCAGCCCTCAGACACTTGGAAGTCTTCACTGACTTCAGCACTCTTGGTGGCTTGCATAAAAATTAAGTATAAACATTGGTCTGCATATGATGAGGACAGTTTAAAGGAACTGTTGTATGTTATTTATGATTTTGGAAATCAGGAGCACGTGGCCATAAAAGCTCTGATGAACTCTGCAAGTTGCTACCACTCTCGGTTTCATCCAATCTCCAGACTCAAGAAACAGGTAGGTACCTCCAGCTGAGCCCTTCAAATTGGAGTCCTTAAGGCTATGAGTCCTTAGAACAGGTCTGATTGTTGTCTTTATGCTTTGGTTATGCTAAATAGTTAATATTTGTTATTATTATTATTTTATTTTTATTTTTAAGGAGCTTTTTAATTTTACCTTCTGGAATTTCGGGTTGCTAAATGAGATGTGGTTTAATGCACTGGTGCTGTTTGGACTTCAAATCACTGAATAACTTTATTCTTAGCTGAATATTTGCTATCCTGTAGTTTTTCTTAATCTCCTCGTGCTTTCTTGTGTCAGGAACATGCTCTTTGATCCTTTCTCTAGAAATTTTGGGTTAGTCTATAAGGTTTTTGTTGTATGAAAACCAACTGATAAAGATTCTGTAGCATCAAAATCTTCTTTTAAGTGTCATGGTAGTTCATGCCTATCAGTTTATGAATTATGGGGCTGCTTGAAGGTGTTCCTCTATTGAATGGAAATTGCAGTAGACATCCTTACTACTTTCCATTTTTGACAACTTTCTAACATTTTTTGTTATAAAAGTCATGTTAGTTAATTTTTTACACTAAAAATGGAAGAAAGAATAGCAAATCAGTTTACTGAAATGATGTTTTAACATGAAAGTGTACAAGAAGAGTTTTTGCCCTAACATAAACCTTAACAACTGATCCAGGCTTACGTACTTAGTACTACTGAGTTAGTGTCAGGGTTTAACACTGGCCTGGCAATTAAACCGAGTACCAGACGCTCTCTATTAATGTATCTCTCCTCCCTGATAAAGAAAGGAGAGAGAATAAGGGAGAGAGACTGATGGCTTGGAAACTAAACTACACAGCTTTAATGAACAGTAATGGTAAATAGGAAAAATGACTAAATCTATACAAATATACAGGAAAATGGATCCCAGGTTCCTCCCTCCTTTCCCCCAATAACTCTCACGTCACCACCGAGGCTGCAGGGCAGCCCTGGGAAAGTCCAGGCTGGAATCCTGGGGTCAGCAGCAGTTGGAGCTGGAGGCAGGAACACACAGATATGGGCTGGGATGGATCAGGAGCACAGGCAGAGGAAGGGATGGAATCCTCCCAGGATGCCGGGTGAAGGAAGGGAAGCAGGAAATCAAGAAATCCAGAAGTCTGGAAATCTGGAAATCCGGAAAAGATCTGGCTTGGCCCTCATGATGCCTCAAATTTATACTGAGTGTGACGTATATGGGATGGAATCCTCTGTTTGGTCAATTCTGGCATCTATCTTGTCTGTTCCTCCCCAAAGGAGGGCTCAGGTGGGACCTCTTTATCGTCTTGGACAGTAAAATGTTTTCCTCAGAGCTGAGCAGTGTCCTTGGCTCTGCACACCAGTCTCTAGCAGTAACTCTAAACATCAAGTGTTATCAATCCTAGAAGCACACACTGTCTGAGAAACTTGCTGTTAATTTCAGCAAGTGCAACTACTTACAAGAGACTTAGCTAAAAGCAAAAGTACAAGACAGACAATCACCTTTATCCTGGCCCAAACCAGGACAGTTAGAAACTCACTACCTGTTGGAGCTTTTTTCTAGAGTGGCCACTAATAAAAGTAAAATATGTTGTCCTGTCTGCCAAAGGCTACACTTTACATAGTATTTTCCATGCTACATTTTTCAGGTGCTGGAATGCATGAAGAGCATTCACTTGTGGCCTGAATTGCCAAGAGTACCTGAGGAGGACTTTCAAACAATGAAAGGGTGGGTATATGCTATTAAATAAAACAGTAGTTCTCAAAATAATTGTGAAGAATGGGATTTGAAATGGTGAAATGTTGCTTCAGATACTTCAGGAAGCTGATAGATGCCAGAGGAGTTGTGAGAAGACCTCTGTTTTTTTTTTAGCTTAACCTCTGCTCTACACATCAGTACAGATACTACAGAAGCTTTAAATGGTGCTGACTTGAAAGGAGTGAGAAGTCCTCTGACACTCACAAAGGTGCTTGTGAATCCATATTCTATTTCAGAACAGATGTTGAAGAGGCTGGCAAGATGCTAAACTGGAGCTTGAGTCCATCACAACAAAACCAAGATGGCTCACCAGATGAAAAACATACAATAATTGCTTATTCTGAAAAAGAAAGTCATTCATAATATCACTGGAGGAAACTGTACTTGTTTAGAGCTGAGAGGTGAAAATTCAGTGTATTTGGCACATACTCAGTATGCTTCATGATTTTGATGGATGAAGGGGGGGTTCAGAAGATGGGGGGGATGAAGAGGGGTTTAGAAGACAGCTGAGACTAAGGAAAGGTTGGATTTAGCTGGAAATAGAAAATCATTCTTAAAATCTGCATCTTGATCAGTGCCATTTGAGAAATAATTAGTACTATGCTGTATAATCTCAAATCCTGTTTGTTTTTTTATTTCATTTTTAAGGTTGCAAGGAAACGCTGAAGCTAGTGCTTTACTTTTGATTATATCTGGAATTATATCTCAGTTGCAGCAATATATGCCCCAGAACTGCTATGGTTCAGATGATCCAGTCAGTAGTGTCCTAACAGAGACGTGAGTTTAAAGTTCTACCCATTGCTGCTCTGAGTTTCCACGTGCAGTCCAACACAAGGAACCTCAAAATTATTTATTTTCCTTTATTTAGAACAATGCTTGAAGTGTTGCATGCACTTTTCTGCTGTTGCTGCTCATTTAATCTAAAGAATTGGAGAATGCAGCTCAACACCATCTTCAAAACTGAGATGAGACACTTAAGATTTGAGACATGTTTTAGAGTAGAGATTTTACTTGGAAAATTAGCATGAAAAAATAGTTTTATTTCTGAGTGGAGAACCAAAATACTTTAAATATTTCTGTACTGACTAGATTAAGTTGGTTTTTATCTGGTTTATGTATTAAAACTACATCAGACATTAATTTTAAAGTGCTTGGTGTCAAAGCTGTGTGTGGTATTTAAACTAGTATTATGCTGCTAGGAAATTCTGGTATAAATGCTTTAATATGAGGATCCTGGAATAGGAGACCTCTTGATATTCTTGTTGTCAGGCTGGGAGGTTTGTTAGTTCAATTACATCTGACTTGCAATAATGATTAAAACAATTTGACTTTAATTGGCACTCTTGGAGCAGTCTCAGGAATCCCATGACTGAATGAATAGGTTGGAACTAAACTCATCAAACCCATGAAGTGTGGGTAGGATTGTGCAAAGGTGATTTTAGCTGTTGTTTTACTTGTGCAGCATGAGGACCTTCTGCTTCCTTCTCATCAATCTACACCTTTCTCATTTAGGACAAAAAAGCCTAGGTACTAAAATCTTAAACCATGTTGAGAGTTTTCTGCCTTTATCACTTTTAATCATTAAAAGTGTTTTGCTGTCTCAGAAATCATTTGGGCCTGGGGGAGATTAAGAAGAGAGCATTTCAAGTGATGTGTGTGTGACACATTAGGGTAGCAGATGAAAATATAACAGCAGAAAGATCTTGGAGTGCTTTAACAAAGCATAATCTGGTGTGGTGTTGATTAAAACAATGGCCTCACCACCTGCATTTTATGAAATGTTAAGTCTGCTGCTTTTTCTGCCCAGAAGAAAGACCACACACCAATGGTAGTAATTAATGCCATTTGTTTGAGTGAGTTTTATTATGCTAGATGTTAATTTATTGTGGATTGAGCTATGGTGGGAGGCTGCAGCCACAAGCCTGCTGTGATGTGCTGTGTTCTGTGGATCACTTCAGCCCAGGCACTTTGGTTTAGTGTGGGTTTTTTTTTTCTTAGATGTGAAATGGGTAACATATTCCTCAGCAGCATTTATACTCAGTCAAGTGAGAGAGCACACAATCACCACTGCACAAATCCTTCATTTTTTTTCAGCAGTCATGAGCCATTTCTAGGCTTTTTAAGTTAAAACATTCTGAATCAAACCATACAGCACATGAAACACATCGAAAATGGGAAAACCAGGTGACAAAAGACTGAAACTAACGATTCTTGTTGTTTTGGAGGCTGCTGGCTGAACTTTGTGATACGGCTCTTTGCACACTTTATTCTCCTCGACCTGTGCTGGAAATTTTGGTGATACTCCGTAAAATAAGCACACAGTGCCATCAAGTGTCCAAACAAGTTACTGCCAGCACCGAGCTGAGATACACCCAGTGGATCAACAAAACTCTGCGTTCTCGCCAGAGGCAGAACTACCTGAAGATGTTGAAGAGGTTTGCTGTGCTTTTTCTTTCTTTTATTCACTTTATTTACTTTTATTTACTAGTTAGGTTTATGAGTCAGTGGCTGCCTTGGTTTAGAAGTTTCAAGTCAACAGGGTGTGATCTTGGCAACCATTTCAGTGTCAACCCAGATTCCCATCACCAAATAATATTGTATGCAAGTGGAAAATAATTTAATGGGTCCTTTTAACATTGCTGGAGGACTACACTGCAAATTACAAGTTTTCACATGAAAGTATCATTTCAATGGTAGATTGTCATTTTTAGTTGATGACTTTTCCTACTTAAGGATGTAAATGCCATTCAGGTTTTATCAAACAGTAAGGAAAACTGATTTCAGAATTCTGCCTCCTTAATTTCTATGGCTTTTTATCATTATACCTGGGTCAACATCTTTAGAGCTAGAAGACAGTTTAATATTTCATTAATCTTTCTTCCCCACTCAGAAGTGTTTTTCAGGGATTTATAAATCTTCTTTAAAAACTGAAAAAACTATAAATATATTCATGGCCAGGTTATGTTCCCAAAAGTGTTAACCAGCTTATTTAGGAAACATAGGTTAAACTGACACCTGACAATACAGATTTGCAATTCAGTTGAATTGTTCCTCATTATCTATGGGGTAATGGGTGCTGGTGAGCTTCCCTTTGGAATTATAATTATAGTTTTTTCCATTTTGATGTTTCATAACTTACAGTTTTTGTTTATAGTTTTGATATTTGCCCTTTGCTGAAGGAATTTCATATTTTGATATTTTCCCCCTCACAATAACTATGTAATATTCAGCTACTTGAGATGGATCCAGAAGTCTAAAGAATTTTTTATATTAATTATTTCTATTTAATCTGAGTTTGGTTTGTTTATTAAAAAATAATTGTGCTTATTTCTAGCATGAAGTTTTTGTCTCCAATGTTACGTCTCATCATAGTGTTAATTACTTTGGAACTAATCAACATCCATCTGGTTTCTCAGAAGGATCCTTTTGATTACCAGCAGTATCTAAAGTAAGTATATAAGATTTAATTTCTAAAAATAGGAAGTTATACACATTCCTTTTTCATCTGTAACCTAAGTCCTGTAGAGAAAAATATATAAAGGAGCAGTATGACTTTTAGTGCATTGTTGTCCTTCTTTGTATCATTATAATGATCATTATAACTCAGAGAATGGTAATTCCAGAACTAGTTAAAAAGTCCAGAATAGTTAAAAACATATCATAGAATCCTAGAACTGGCTGGGTTGGAAGGGACCTCAGAGATCATCGAGTCCAACCCTTGATCCACTCCCGCTGCAGTTCCCAGCCCATGGCACTCAGTGCCACATCCAGGCTCTTTGGAAATAGCTCCAGACACGGAGAATCCACTACTTCCCTGGGCAGCCCATTCCAATGCCTGATCACCCTCTCCAGAAAGAAATTCTTTCTCATCTCCAACCTAAACCTCCCCTGGCACAACTTGAGACCCTGCCCTCTTGTCTTGCTGAGAGTTGCCTGGGAAAAGAGCCCAACCCCCCCCTGGCTCCAACCTCCTTTCAGGGAGTTGGAGAGAGTGATGAGGTCTCCCCTGAGCCTCCTCTTCTCCAGCCTCAACACCCCCAGCTCCCTCAGCCCTTCCTCACAGCACTTGTGCTGGATCCCTTCACAGCCTCCTTGCTCTTCTCTGGACCTGCTCCAGCACCTCAAGCTCCTTCCTGAGCTGAGGGGCCCAGAACTGGACACAGGACTCAAGCTGTGGCCTCCCCAGAGCTGAGCACAGGGGCAGAATCCCTTCCCTGGACCTGCTGGCCACGCTGTTCCTGAGCCAGCCCAGGATGCCATTGGCCTTCTTGGCCACCTGGGCACACTGCTGGCTCATGGTCACCTTCCTGTCAATCCAGACTCCCAGGTCCCTCTCTGTCTGGCTGCTCTCCAACCACTCTGTGCCCAGCCTGGAGCTCCCCATGGGGTTGTTGTGGCCAAAGTGCAGGACCAAATTTTTTATTTTTAATTTTTACTGCACTCTTCCTAAGTACAGAGAGGGAATGATCAAAAATATTAATACATATAAGCTGTATTTGGTATGTTAGCCATTTTAATCCTTGTGTATCAATTAACAGCTGTTTGGATATCACAGGCATTGTGAAACATTTGACTGAGGAAGACAAATAAGCCATTCAGGGAAAATTCTGTCACACATTTTACCACCACATTCTTTCCATGGCAGTGTTGAGTTGCAGTTCTCAAAATCATCACTTCTTACTGTGAGAATGACTGATTCTTTTCGAGAAGTAGAAGAATCCTCAATGTGTTGGTCATCCTGGGGAGATTCTGGAATTTGGAGAGAGGAGCCAGCTTTAAAACAAGCATTGAGATATTCTTCTTTATTTCTTTTAAAATACTTTAGTGACATTTTCTTCTTTGGTTTTATTTCTCCTAGGTTTTTGAAGTCAATCTTGCAGTATGCTGAGAACTTGGTGACATACACCAGCCCTGAGAAAAACAAGTGGGATGAAACTATGGAGCTTACAAACAAAGTTTTGATGAAAATCAGGAAAATCAGTGAAAGAAAGCTACTGTTAATGACACTGGCTACATAAATGAAGTGGGATTAAGATTATTTGGACACCTATATCTTAAGAGTTCTGGAGTTCTCAAATATGACAAGTCAAATTCAAAGAAAAACTTTGTTGCTGTCAAAGTTTGGGTGCCAATTTCAGTCTTTTTATTGGAAGATTGCTGTTGAGACTAGAGTTCAATGACCAAACTTCTGAAGAATCCTTTGTCAAATCCAGTGAAAGAGACTTACTGTGAGCTAAATCACAAGGATGCAAGTTCTGTTTTAAGTATATTATGTGTTTTGTAGCTTGTAAGTTTGGATTTTTTGGATACTTTTCTATCTAAGAAAATTTTTAAATCCAAAAAGTAATTTTTTACTTTGAAATGCACTGGAAATAATGTCAGACACTCATCAACAGGTTAATAAATTATGAATATTTAACTTAAATAGTGCTCCCTGGCAGCTGTGGTGGTTGTTACTAGCTCAAAACAGAGTCAGATCTTGTACTGAGGTAGAGTTAGTAACTTGGTAGCCACTTGTTGGCTTGGAAGCCACCCAGATTTCAAGAGGGTGAGGTGAGGTAACTTGAGCACAAGATGTGTTTCTTTAAATTTAATTTCATGCAGATTAAATGTGAACTCTCCCATCCACATGCTTGCAGACACAGATATATTGTGCTTCAAAACATCATCCTCTTGTTACACAACATTCATGTGAGTAATTGTATTTTCTTCAAGAAAAATTCTCCCCCTTTCTCATCCCCAGAGAGCAACATTTCAAAGGAATGCATCAGAATGGATTCACAGAAATCCCCCAGTCTCTCTCCATTTGCTTTCTCCTATGGAGAGTAAAACCAGAGGGTAATGTCTGGAGAATGTTTGGCTCTACAAAGGATTAGAGATCCAAATTAAATTTTATTCAGATTCTTTGCAATGTTTCTTAAGTGGAAATCATAGTGAGAGAATTCCTAGTTCTGTTTATTTAGTGCTGGGGGATGGACAGAATCACAGAACCATAGAATGTCAGGTTGGAAGAGATCTCAAGGATCTTCTGGTCCAACCCCAGAAATAAACTAAGATCAGATTTCTTCTTTTATGCTGCTCTTACACTGCATTCTGTGAGTTTGAAACTCAGCTGTGCCACTTTGCAAAGCTTTTTTGTTACTGTGGGAACTAAATGATACAAACAAGTGTGAACCAGATAGAAAAGATTAAAACTAGGAATAAAGAATCATCAGTAAGATGCTGTGTATGAGCCACGGCCTGAAATTCCAGCTTTTTTTTAACATCAGAGTTGGCAAATCTTATTTATATTTTTGAGGGCTTAGTTTGTACCCATTACTTTACTCAGAAGTGTGAACTTGTGCTGAGTGTAGCTTGGTCCATAGCTTTGCTGATACATGCTTTGATGGTAACAATTATTGTATGGGGGTGGGTGTATTGTAAGGTAAGAGAAAAAAAATCCTTATTTACTGTAGAAAAGAGCTCCAGAAATTAAAACACAGAGCCATGGTTTAAAGTACAGAAATAGGTGAGACACTTTCTCCTTTTCAAAGTGTCTTCATATACTGAGAAGCAGCTCCTGGAGCATAAATGTTTATGTTCAACAGCAGAAGTTCCTCTATTTAAAATTTGCTTAAATGATTCTGCATGCTCTTTTCCTCACCTGCTTTTGCCCAACCAGTTTTTCCTTTACTTTTCAGTGCCCTGGATGTGCTTTACTCCTTTTAAATCTGCAATAAGAAGCACGGAGGACTTCCAGACATTCTGGCAATGCTGATTTGTCCAGCTTCTTTCTCCCAGCCCCAAAGCTCTCTGATGGGAATGCTGCTACCATCTATTGTCAGACAAATCTGCAACAGACTGGGACAATCCAATTTCTTCTGACTGAATGCTGTCATTTGCCAGGAGAGCTGCATGCAGGGCTTATTGTTCCTTCCTGCTGTTCAGAGATTTGCAGAACTGAGCTGCAGAATAACTGGATGTCCTGCACTGCACACTGAGAATGAGCAGCACAAGGCATGGTAAAGATCACAGCTTTTGTCCTTCATCAGTGACTTCCCCACTTATTTGTCTTTGCCATCTGGTTGGAGGAATTTTTGAGTTTTAGGATATTAAAATCTGAACACTTAGTTTGCTTGAGAGCAAAAAAAAAAAATAATCAAAGACATCCAGTGGTTGCATTCATGAGTAATGCTGACAAAACACATTTAAATGGGAATGTTCTGATTTTTGTTGTCCTGAAAGAAATTCCTTCTGGAGCTGAGCTGCCCAAAACTCTGTAGTCATCCCTTAGGCATTCATGTAGTCTTTTTTTTTCAAAATTCTTTCATTCTTAAAATTTCAAATATCTTGAATTGTACCAAAGCCCGTGGGGTTTTTTGCAAGTGTGGTATCTCATCCAAGTTATCACTTTTGCCTCTTTTAATTGTTGGCCTTTTTAAATTTATTTTTTATTTAATTATTGGCCTGTATTTTTCTGGAGCTCATATCCACCCAGTCAATCAAGGCAGACAAAGATCTGGAATCTGCAACATCTTCTGAGGAAGGTGGTTGAAAAATTCTGCTTACCTGGATGATGCTGCTGAAAAGGTGATGATTCTGCAGTCAGTTCTTCAGGCTCAGTTAATCCATTTACATCTATACCTGTCTGTAGTAATTAAAATGGCTCAGAATTTGTTTTTAATTTTTTTTCCAATCTTCCAAGCTAATGTTGGGCATCCCAACTCGAAGAATTTTTGACAGAAGGTTTGAAAACTTGGAAGAAAATCACCTTTTGGGGTAAACCATATGAATTCCCCTGCATCTTCTCTGCATGTGAATGGGAAGTGAAGCAGCTCTCAGCATTTTAAGTTTTCAGTGAGTTCCCCTTCCTGCCTTCCACCTCAAGGGATGAGAGGTCATATTAAATAATAACATTATTAAATACTATTAATTTGCTCTTCATTCAAATTGCAGTGGAGGAAGTTTTGAAGTGAGAGTAGAGCTCCTGTGCTGCTCACATTAGAACTGGAGAAAATCATTATAATAATTAATATTATAATATAAAAATTAATAATGCTGTAGGAACCACCTAAACCTCTTGGCTCCATCACTGTATGAATGCTTCTTTTCATATATGTAAATGAAGAAAATCTATCCCTGAAATAATTGTGGTTATGTGAACATTTGTGGATTTTCATAGGGATGTTAGAAGTCTTTACCCACTGTGACAATTCTGTGATTCTGTGTAAATCCCATCACCTAGTGAGTTCCAAGCACCAGCTATTTTGGAAATAGTAAAAGATAAAATTGGATGAAAAAAAATTGCAGACATAATCACAGAATCATAGAATCATAGGGGTTGGAAGGGACCTCGAAAGATCATCTAGTCCAACCCCCCCTGCCAGAGCAGGGCCACCTAGAGCACTTCGCATAGGAACGTGTCCAGGCGGGTTTTGAATGTCTCCAGTGCAGGAGACTCCACGACCCCCCTGGGCAGCCTGTTCCAGGGCTCTGTCACCCTTACAGGAAAACAATTTTTTCGAATATTCAACTTGAACCTCCTATGCTCCAATTTACACCCATTACCCCTTGTCCTATCACTGGTCACCACTGAGAAGAGCCTAACTCCATCTCCCTGACACTCACCCCTTACATATTTGAAAACATTGATGAGGTCACCCCTCAGTCTCCTTTTCTCCAAACTAAAGAGACCCAGCTCCCTCAGCCTTTCCTCATAAGGGAGATGTTCCACTCCCTTAATCATCTTAGTAGCTCTGCGCTGGACTCTTTCAAGCACTTCCCTGTCCTTCTTGAACTGAGGGGCCCAGAACTGGACACAATACTCCAGGTGCGGCCTCACCAATGCAGAATAGAGGGGGAGGAGAACCTCTCTTGACCTACTAACCACACCCTTTCTAATGCACCCCAGGATGCCATTGGCCTTCTTGGCCACAAGGGCACATTGCTGGCTCATGGTCATCCTCTTGTCTACCAGGACCCCCAGGTCTCTTTCACCTACACTGCTCTCCAGCAGGTCAGCCCCCAACCTATACTGGGACATTGTGTTGTTCTTCCCCAAATGCAAGACTCTACACTTCCCCTTGTTGAACTTCATCATGTTTCTATCAGAAGTTTACTAAGATGAGCACAGAAATACTTTAAACCTCTAGGGGGTTTTAATCCCTTGAAGCATTTTATGCAAGAAAGCAACAAATCTGATTTTCTTGGATCTTTTAGTGCTGATCATCTCGTTTTGGAGGGGCCAGGTTGTGAAGTGAACACATGGTGGCAGTGTTTGGTAATTCAAAATTTGCAGCCTGCCATTTACTTTCTGACCTCTCAACTTAGAATGTGTGTCAGGAAATCAAATTTTCTTCTGGTTCCCTCAGCCTTGTTATAGCTTTAATTTTGGCTGTCCCTTCTGCTGAAACTTTTCCCCTTCCTTATTTGTCTCAGGTCACTTGCAGAGAAATTCTCTCTGAAAATATGTTTTGCAAACATTTTAATAATCAGAGATTTGCCACATTCACTGAGGACTTTCCAAACCTGACAGAATTTTATCAACTCCCCTTCTCTCCAGATAGCTCAAGAGGATGATTTTTTTTTAATTTAATAGTTTATATCACTGCTTTTTGTTCACTACAAAACACAAGCACCTATTGACATCCCTAAAAGAAAAAAATCCAGATTGTCCTGTGCTAATTGCTGCCATAGCCCAGACAAATCTTTCCTCAAAATGCATCTTTTGGGCAAAAATAATAATAGAAATAATAATAGTCAGGGAATGTGTTTACTCAGAAGATTGCTGAGGTCTTATTGCTGTGGTAATGCTTTTTCAGCCTCTTGAAGCTGAAATGTGCTGCTCATCTGCCACCCTGCACAGCAGATAGTGTTGAGCATGGCTTGTTGGGTGGCCTTGGAAAACCTTGTCCCCAGGAGCACTTTCAAACCAGGCAGAGAGCTTGCAGGGAAGAAAGATTTTCCTTCACATAACTCATTTTTCCATGCTGTAAAATCTTGTGTAGAGATGCTGGAACATCCCCAGCATTTTTATTTTTTTTTTTTTTCCTTAAGGTTGCATTGGTGCAGCTGCTCCATGCATGGTGGGTATCACCTTTTCTTCACCTTCACCTTTTCTTCACCTTCACCTTCTCTTCACCTTCTCTTCACCTTCTCTTCACCTTCTCTTCATCTTCTCTTCATCTTCTCATCTTCTATTCATCTTTTCTTCATCTTTTCTTCATCTTTTCTTCATCTTTTCTTCATCTTTTCTTCATCTTCTCATCTTCTCTTCATCTTCATCTTCTCTTCATCTTCTCTTCATCTTCTCTTCATCTTCTCTTCATCTTCTCTTCATCTTTTCTTCATCTTTTCTTCATCTTTCTTTTCTTCATCTTTTCTTCATCTTCATCTTCATCTTCATCTTCATCTTCTCTTCATCTTTCTTCATATTTTCTTCATCTTTCTTTTCTTCATCTTTTCTTCATCTTTTCTTCATCTTCTCTTCATCTTCATCTTCTCTTCACCTTCTCTTCACCTTCATCTTCATCTTTCCACATCTTGGGCTGCAGATGATGGAGCAGAATCCTGGCTGGTGTAAACTGGTCCTGTCCCATCTGTTTTTCAGTGCAGATCCTCTACTCCATGAAGAATCTGCCCCATGCTGCTTGGGTTTCCCTTGATGTGGATGGGTTCTTCTCTTCATCTTCTCTTCATCTTCATCTTCATCTTCATCTTCATCATCTTCTCTTCATCTTCATCTTCATCTTTCCACATCTTGGGCTGCAGATGGTGGAGCAGAATCCTGGCTGGTGTAAACTGGTCCTGTCCCATCTGTTTTTCAGTGCAGATCCTTTACTCCATGAAGAATCTGCCCCATGCTGCTTGGGTTTCCCTTGATGTGGATGGGTTCTTCTCTTCATCTTCTCTTCATCTTCTCTTCATCTTCTCTTCATCTTCTCTTCGTCTTCTCTTCGTCTTCTCTTCATCTTCTCTTCATCTTCATCTTTCCACATCTTGGGCTGCAGATGATGGAGCAGATTCCTGGCTGGTGTAAACTGGTCCTGTCCCATCTGCTTTTCAGTGCAGATCCTTTACTCCATGAAGAATCTGCCCCATGCTGCTTGGGTTTCCCTTGATGTGGATGGGTTCCTCTCTCTGCTGCTTTTTCAGGCTTGGGTGTTGTCAGGGAACTGGAAAAAAAGGAGCTATGTGCTTCAGATAAAATTGCCTGATTAATATAATCTCTTATTTTGCAGGAAAGTGAGGATCATGTATGGGAATTCACAGCTATACACAATATTCTTAATGCTTTCCATCTTTTTGTGTTTCAGAAAAACTTCACCTAGCATAGAAAGCAGGTTTTGATTTGAGGCTTTTTTTCAAGGGTGATGCTGTAGGTGAGATCACCTCATTTTTGCTTTTTTAAAAATTCAAAATTCTCAGGGATAAATGGAGATCTGTGAGTTTAAGCCATACAGATTTTCATCCAGAAACTCACAGAAAGCAAAATTCCTGTTGTTTGCCTTCCCTGGGCCCCAGGCAATAGGGTGTAAATATGGGGAGTGAATACCATCTGAGATCAAACTGGCTTTTTTTTTGGTTTTTTTTCCTAAAGGTGAGAATCCAAGACAATATATACAATTAGAGCCAAGAGCCTTGCCTACAAAAAGGAGTCCCATGCCTTCTGGCATTCTCTACTGAATACCTCCTCTGTTCCTCTCCCATGTATATGCATCTCACAGCTTCTTTACAGAAAAAAAAAGAAAAAAAAAGTGTAATAGAAGCAGCCAGCCCCACTTTGTTTTCCATGTTTTCTTTTCTCTGTAAAGGATTAGTTGTAGTAACAGATTTCATGTGCCAGAAAGTGGGTGAACTATTAACTATTTTGTCATGCACTGATCCTTCCCACAGTCCTGCAAAATTGGAAATGCAGGCTTGGTTATTCATTAACATTTCTTTGTGTCTACAGGAAGTACATTTGCTATGTAAACATGTTTTATAGGGAACATACAGCTGTTTTCAGCCAGCACTCAATGAAACATAGGAGTACAGTGTCTACCCTGCCACTTCAGGAACTCTGAGATTCCCCAGCATTGTGTTTTGGAGGAGAGGGAAGGCACAAAGACTTGGTGTGGAAAAAGGAGTGGTGGAAGTTTCTTTAAAAAAAACCCACAACTTTCCCTGGATTTCTTTGATTATTTTGTATCTGAGGTGCCTGGATACTGAACTTGAAGTCAGAATTTAGAAGTGGGGTGCACGGGCTGTGTTTCTGAAGTTTCTTAGGCTGCTTTTTGTAGAGATCCCATTGGAAAAGGAAATCAAAAGTGAGTGAAGCTGTTTTGCCCCTCCAGAGCTGCAGGATGCTGCATTTATCAAGGTCCTTCTCAAATTGTAAGCCCCAGAGGACCAAGAAGCCGAGGTGTGGTGTGGAGAGGAGGACTGTGCATGCCAAGTCCTTGGGCAGCTCTTCAGTGCACAAGGGAGTGGATACAGAGGCACCAGGTCAGCCAACATTTGGACCATGGGCTGATGTGCTGTGGGTTGGTGCTGAACCTTCAGCTGAGATAAAGAAAAAGCCCAAGGTGGGAGAAGGAGATCTTGGACCCTACGTGCAGCTTCTAGGTGTAACTTTTTCTTAAATGTTTCTGCCCCTGTACTCAGCCCTGGTGAGGCCACACCTCGAGTCCTGTGTCCAGTTCTGGGCCCCTCAGTTCAGAAAGGATATCGAGGTCCTGGAGCAGGTCCCAAGGAGGGCAACCAGGCTGGTGAAGGGACTCGAGCACAGACCCTATGAGCAGAGGCTGAGGAAGCTGGGGGTGTTCAGCCTAAAGAAGAGGTGGCTCAGGGGAGACCTCATCACTCTCTCCAACTCCCTGAAAGGAGGTTGGAGCCAGGGGGGAGTTGGGCTCTTTTCCCAGGCAACTCTCAGCAAGACAAGAGGGCACAAAAGGTCTCAAGTTGTGCCAGGGGAGGGTTAGGTTAGATATTAGAAAGAATTTCTTTACAGAGAGAGTGATCAAGCATTGGAATGGGCTGCCCAGGGAAGTAGTGGATTCTCTGTGTCTGGAGCTATTTCCAAAGAGCCTGGATGTGGCACTGAGTGCCATGGTCTAGCAACCGCAACGGTGGTTCAAGGGTTGGACTTGATGATCTCTGAGGTCCCTTCCAACCCAGCCCATTCTATGATTCTATGATTCTATGTTAAGGAAGGGGAGGGTTTCCAATTTATTTATTTTTTTTAAATGGGAATATAATAATATTCTTAAGCTGGCAGGGTAATAAAGTGATAGGAGATGACAGCTAAATGAGCTCATAAAGGTTACACCAGTGGCATCTGTACAGAAGTGGAAGGTCAGTTCTATGCAGTTGGTAAAGAAAAAGTAACAAAAAAGGAAAAAAAAAAAAAGATTAAAAAAAATAATCCCTGCAGTTGACCCTTCAGGATATAATGCACTTGTGTCAACATGGACTCTGCCCAAACATTGTTCTGCTGTGGAAGCAGCTGGATGCCCTGCCCTCTGGTTTGTAGAGTGCCAAAGGGAGGGAGTAAGGAGAGGGGTGAGGGAAAAGGGAGGAGAAAAAGAGGGAGGAGGAGGAGAGAGAAAGCAAACCCAGCTCACCTCTCCAGCTCCATGCTCTGAACTGAAAATGTCCTCTGGTTCTCCCTCTCTGCCCTTATTTCTTGACGCTGACTTGGCTCAGCAGGGAAGGAGTGTCAGCTTTGGAGTGGCAGGGAAGCAATTTTTCTGCTTCCCTTACAAATATTTTTTCTTCAGGAGGGAGGGGAAAGCATGGCAGGGGAGAGAAATTGCTGCTCCTGCCTGCCCTGTTCTACCCAAGCTCTGATTTATAGCATTCTGTGCAGCATGATGGTGTCTGTTTTAATGGTGTATTCCCACTGAAGTCTGGAATATTTATTTGGTTGAGAAATGCACCTGATACTGAACACATCCCTGGGGAGGTGGCTGGGGGATGATTACAGAACTGATGGCCATCAAATTGATGGCATTTCTCTGTCCTCCTGAGGCTTCTGCTGGCAAAGTGGGACAGGGTGTTTGCTGGGGAAGAATTATGGTCCCTGTGCTCTCCTCAGGGGCAGATGTGGCCCAGCACCTGGGCTCTGGAGCCAGGACAGACAGAGCTGCTACACAATTATCTTCCCCTTGGCTGGTAATTTCTGTTCAGATTAATAAGTAGTTGTTTGACATGAGGAATCACATTGTGAGCTCTGAAGCTTTACCATCCACCACTGGTGTTTATTTATTTACAATCTATTATTCATGCTAGGAATACTGGAATAGTGGGCAATTTAACCTCATTTGTAACCTTCTTTTTTTTTTTTTTCTTCTTTGTTTTGGTTTTTTGTTTTTTTGGCAGAAGTCTCCCATGTATTTGCATATGTAAAACACCAGGGAGGGAGGGTTATTGTTGGGTTATGGGTTATTGTTGGGTTATTTTCTTTTTGGTTGACTATCAGTACCAGCTAATTACAAGGTGGTACCCAGTAGAAATTCCTAGCATCCCCTACTTTAAACCAAGTTAATGTATTAAAGAGATATTACTGACCTCAGGAGAAGGGCCTGAGCATTACAACTGCATTTTATTTATTTTATTTGCAGCCTGGCTGTGGCTGGATGTCCTCAGGGAGATGATAAATTGAACTGAGCTGGGTTTCTCAGTTTTACTGGGTGATGCTACAGAGCAGGAGTGAGCAACCATCTCTGCAAAGACAGCTACCTGGTCCACAGAGGTTCATTTAACAGGGGCTGTGCCAGTGCTCTGCTTAGGATATTGTGATAATTCATTTTCAGTGACATTCAGGCAAGGTGCAGGAGACAGGGAACTCCTGGAGAGAATCCAATGGAGGGCAACAAAGATGACTGGCAGGTTGGAGCATCTCTGTTAGAAGGAAAGGCTGGAAAAGCTGGGATTCTACCCTGGAGAAAAGAAGGTTGAGGGAAGATCTTATTAATGTCATTAGGCATTAATGTATTAATGGATTTAGATACTTATTAAAGTATCTAAAGGGTGGGTGCAAGGAAGATGGAGCTGGACTCTTCTCAGCAGTTCCCAGGGATAGGATGAGGGGCAAGGGGCACAAGCTGGAACATAGAAAGTTCCATTTCAACATAAGAAAAAAACTTTTTTACTCTAAGGGTGACAAGGCTCAGGCTGCCCAGGGAGGTTGTGGGGTCCCCTTCTCTCTCTGGAGATATTCACACCTCCCTGGATGCACCCTGATGTGCTCCAGGTGATGCTGCTTTAGTGGAAAGGTTGGACTGGGTGATTTCTGGAGGTCCTTTCCAGCTCTGATAATTCTGTGCTGCTGTCTGGGGCAAAGCCAGGATGCAGGATGGAAGCATCTCTGCTGGGGGGGCTGCAGACTCCTAGGAAACAGGGGGTGAGCATGGGGGGACATCAGTGGGGCTGGGCTGAGGGGGATTCACCCTTGCTGGATGGCAGGGACTACAGATGTTAACAACCCAGAGGAAGCCATCGTTTCCTTTTGACTTTTCCAGACTGGGCTGATAGCAGTTCTATTTATTCAGGTGTTTTTTATCCAAATTTTCCAAAGCTCCTGAGTTTGCCCTTTGTACCTGTCGTTTCCTCTCCAATTAGTAACAAGCATTTAGGAATGGCAAGGGTGACTCTAGAAGAGGCCTCCTAGGTGCTGGGTGCTGCTGTTCCAGCCAGACAGATTGCACACTATCTTTTCTTTCTGTCAAATACCAAGAATAATCTGCTTCTCCTACTCTTCTGTTTGCTGTATGGCTGCTCAGGTTGCTTAGAAACTTGTCACTTTTTGTCACAGCCCATTCATAAGAATTTGACCTCGTGCCACTATTGTCCCCTTGCTGGCCACCTCTCTCTCTCTGATGTTTGCATATCACTGAGATGTATCCAGAAAGAACCAGATCCTTTCTCAGTCTTCACATTAGAGGATAAACAAGCTTCACCTCATCAAATAAGTGGATTATTTCCTGGATATGCCCAGCAGCTTTTCCCTGCACCTGTTCTGATTCCAGTTCCTCATCCCTGGAACCATCCTTGTACCACCCTGGCTTCACTTCATATGCTGCAGACTAAACCCATATCTACCTTTGCAAACCATTTCTACGTGGTCATTCAGTGGTCATCTAAGAAATAAAAATCTTAATTTCTCTTGTTCTTCCTTAAGTAGGGATGTAGGGGTTAGTTTTGGGGGTTTTTTTCTGGAATAATGCCATGCACTTACTATCTCCCTTGCCCTATCCTCACTTGAAATGTGTGTTAAAAATATTGCCACTCCTTTTACATGGCTTGCGTGGCTTCCCCTGGTGCAGTTCTTTTTTTTTTCAGGCTCCTAATTACTCCTTTTCTTAGTTAACAGCTTTTTAGGATGTAGTGACTTCCATGTCCAGAGATTCCTTCCCAGTAGCCACCCAGCAGCCATCCTACCTCAGCTTCCACCTTGCACACTGCCTGGTGGTGAAGCTTCCATCTGGATTTCAGGTGCTAGAACATTTGTGATGTCTTTAACTTTAGGAGAGCCTCATTTTCTGTGGTTTGCGTTCTACTTAATGCCTGATTTATTTATTTATTAGCTTTCTGGGTGAGGTCGAGAAGTCAAATCAGGTGTAATAATTCTGACCTGGGTGGCTTCCTCATCCCTAAAGTGGTTTTTTTGCCAGAAGCCAGTCCCAATTTCTAATGTTTATATCATCTTTGATTAATCCAATATGCTTTTTGACATCATCATTCACCCACATGGGTTTGATGCCACCCTCACAGAGTTCTCCCTTTGGGTTTGAAACAGAATCATAGAATGGGTTGGGTTGGAAGGGACCTCAAAGCTCCTCCAGTCCCAACCCCATGGGCAGGGACACCTCCCACAGCCCAGGGTGCTCCAAGCCCCATCCAACCTGGGCTGAGACACTGCCAGGGATGGGGCAGCCACAGCTTCTCTGGGAAACCTGGCACAGGGGCTCAGCAACCTCAAATTAAAGAACTTCTTCCTAATGTCTGACACAAATTTTGTCTTGACAAAAAAACCTTTCCAGGCTTCTTCTGAAATCCAAGTCAACGAGATATATATATGTATATATTTATTTTTTTTTCAGTTCAGCTCATTAAACTAACACTTCCCATTAAATTCTCAAACTTCATTAAATCCCCCAATTTAATTCCCTTCCTTTACCCCAGAGGACAAGGAGGGGAAGGAGAACCCCAGAGGACAAGAAACAGGGAGGAGAACTTTGTGAGGCTCCTGCGCGCCTGGATTTTAACCCATCCCTCATCTCCTGGGGAAGGGGAACAGCTCATGGAGCTGCTGCTGCCACCCACCCCAGTGCCCTGAGCCAGGACAGGTATTCCCAGAGGGCTCAGGATGTGCAGCTGCAGAGCTGGGTGCTCCAGAGGGACAAACACCCACCCTGGGCTCCATCTCCATCCCCCTCCTCCTGCGGCGCCTTTGAGCGAGGAGCAGCAACACTTTTAGTAGTGCCCTGAGTAAAGTTTTACAAGGAGAGCAGAGCAGGTGTGCCTGCTTGGGAGATAAACTCTTCCCCCTCTATGTGAGGATAAGATAAATGATCCCAACCTTGTGATGTAGTTAATGTTTCTGTGTACACAGCACCCTGCTGGATAAGCTGCCCAGAACTGGGTGCCTCTATATACAGAGCATATGGAGTCAGCAACAGCATTCCCTCACCTGGTGTCCTTAACTAAACATTTTAATCATTATTAATCATTATACATATAATCATTATCTATATATGTTCCTTATTATACAGGGCAGCAGCTCCCTTGCATTAAAAAAGAAAAAAAAGGCCAGTGGCAACATTAAATAACATCCAAGGCTGTGGCTGGAGGATCTGGTTTCACTGCTATTTCAGGCTGTCACGTTTCTCTGGAGCAGTTATTTAAATTATGTCTGAATTTAGGCAAATGGGGTTTTTGTTCAGTTGCCTTGAGAATTAGAGTTAATCCATCTTTCTCACCCAGGGAAAATTCCTCCAGAGGCATCTTGCTCTTGTTTCACTGCTTATTGATTATCACTCCCAGTCTGCGTGTTACTGGCTGTGACATTCCAGCTGCATTTGAATGAAGAAAAAAAAAAAAAAAAGCAAAAAAAAAAAGCCAGCTGGTGCTCTGTTGTTCTGATTTTTATATCAGCATTTTGGTTTCAAAGACATTTATCTAATCTTATTAACTGGCTTTACCAAGAGGATTTCCTCACAGACTTAACTGAGAGAAAACAAATAGTCAGGGAGGAGGGGGGGTAGTGGTGGAGAATTATCTCCTGTTACTCCCCACAGAAGCACATTCTTACCTACTGGGATCAAAAAATAAATCAGATTTCCCATTGACTCAGATCTTGACTAAGGCAAAGCTCCTGGATGGCTCTGCCATGTCCCTGCACTCCTTCTCTTGGGAGACTTTGCTTGGGCTGTGTGGGGCTTTTGCACATTTCTAAGAGCCACGTGTACACTCAGAGTGCAAAAATGAACAGATTTGGGGAAATCAGCTCAAATCAGGCTTGCACATTTGGGATGGCTGAGGCTCAGGGTAGCAAGCATGCAGCCAGAGGTCCAAATTCCCAATGAGACACATTGATAGGTTACAGTATTCATACATTCAGAGTCTAATTTCACATAAAATATAGCCTATAGGCATATAGAAATATATATATATTAAAATATAGCATATTTTGCTATAGGGTTCCTTAAAAGGGTTGCTGGTACAACAGGATTCCTGCTTCAAAGAATTGTATCTCTACTACTTGGTCCTTTTTTTAATTGAGCAGCTCTCAGCTTCACAAAAGAGGGACTGTTTGTCTGGGAATTCCTCTGAATTCCAGAATCTGGAAAAGTATCCAGTTATGATCTAAAGAAACTTAAAAAAAGGATGACTGACTAAAGACAGACAGCTTCTTGGTTCTTCACAGAACCACAGAATGTTTCAGGTTGGAAGAGACCTCCAAGCTCATCCAGTCCAACCTGTGACCATAATCCAGCTCCTAACCCATGTCCCTAAGGACCTTCTAAATGCCTCCAGGGATGGTGACTCCACCACTGTCCTGGGCCATTCCAGTGCCTGACAACCCTCTCAGTGACAAAATATTTCCTATTGTGCACCTGAAGTGTAAGATTTATTTGTTGTGTGAACAGATTTGTTTCCTTCTGTACTCTTAAAACACACTCAGTCAATCAGGGACCCTTTGAAAATTGGGATATGCAGCAAGGTGATGGCTTAGATTCATAGAATCCTAGAACTGGCTGGGTTGGAAGGGACCTCAGAGATCATCAAGTCCAACCCTTGACCCACTCCCGCTGCAGTTCCCAGCCCATGGCACTCAGTGCCACATCCAGGCTCTTTGGAAATAGCTCCAGACACGGAGCTCAGGAAGGATATCGAGGTCCTGGAGCAGGTCCAAAGGAGGGCAACCAGGCTGTGAAGGGACTTAAGCACAGATCCTATGAGGAGAGGCTGAGGGAGCTGGGGGTGTTGAGGCTGGAGAAGAGGAGGCTCAGGGGAGACCTCATCACTCTCTGCAACTCCCTGAAAGGAGGTTGGAGCCAGGGGTTGGGCTCTTTTCCCAGGCAACTCTCAGCAAGACAAGAGGGCAGGGTCTCAAGTTGTGCCAGGGGAGGTTTAGGTTGGAGATTCGAAAGAATTTCTTTCTGGAGAGGGTGATCAGGCATTGGAATGGGCTGCCCAGGGAAGTAGTGGATTCTCCGTGTCTGGAGATATTTCCAAAGAGCCTGGATGTGGCACTGAGTGCCATGGGCTGGGAACCACGGGGGGAGTGGATCAAGGGTTGGACTCGATGATCTCTGAGGTCCCTTCCAACCCAGTCGATTCTATTCTATGTAGAATCAGGTCTAGGTAGACTTCTTCTCTCAGTCTTTAAAGGCCTCCCTGGTTCAACTGAAGTTCCTGCAAGAAAAATAGGTCTCTATTTCCTCCTTTTGCATCAGGCTTCTTTGCTTTGTTGTTATTAATTTCCCTCTGTATAGCTGTACCCTGCTCAGCCATTTCCTCACCTAAGCAACCTTTAAATATTTCCCCTCTTGGATCAGTGCACAGTCAGTAAGTGTCTTTCTCTGCAGCAGATAAATGCTTCAATTTTCACAGGAAAAGAAATTCCAGTACACCACGTTATTTTATGGCTTAACAGGGCATCAGAACTACTTAACTTCTACTATAATTCTTAATTTGCAGATAGATAAATAGAAGATTGTTTCCCTGTGCCACCTGCAATGTTATAACTAATTTTTCCCCTAATTATATAGAGATATAAACACACATCATACGTAGAAAGTCACACCCACCTACTGGAGATTGACAGCAATGATTTCCCATTTCTAGTTGCACTTAGAGAACTATCAGTTAATTTTAAAAATACATTTAATCTGAGAGCTTTTATCTTGCTGTGTCCTACTTTCTTAATTAAAATGCCATGTGGTACCAGGTGAAATGCTTTGTGGAAGAAATCTAAATCTCCTGGGTCATTATTTTGCCCTTATTCATCCAATGTGTGGTTCAGCAGCTCCTGAGCATCCTCTCTACACTTTTTCTTCATGTCATCATGGCCAAGTGCTTCAGGCTTGAAATAACTACAGAAGGCAGAGCTTGGAAGGAGTCTTGTAGCTTTGTACACAAGCCCTAGTTCTATTCTGACATTTTAGGCATGTTCTATCAATTTTTGGGCAAGCATCCACCCAGGGTGGGTGTCATTGATGATGCAGGGAATTCTTTGTAGAGGATTCATTCAGAATTTGCCAGTCTCTTGGGAAATGAATCCACTCTCAACATTTGGCAGGGATCTGTCTGCACAGCAGTTTGGAAGAAGCACAAGTTCATGACTTTCTTTTTTTTCTTTTTTTCCTCATGAAACACTGTACAAAACCACGACATGGTGTAGATGGATGCTTATCCACACCTCCACAGCTGGGATGTGAGCAGCTGATTTAATGGATGGTTTTAAGGGATTCAGGTTCTCTGGGCTTGACTGTGTAACCAGGCCACGTGTTTAATTTCATCAAGCAAAGAAAGAAATGCCAGAATTCAGGTCCAACTTCCCTTTCAGAGAAATCTGCCTTTGGTTCCAAATTAAATACCAAGTGGTGACTCCCTGCTGAAGCTCTCTATGAATTTCTCTCTAGGCTGGGGATATTTACAGTGCCTTTCCTTTTCTTTTCCATAGAGAAACTCAAAGCCCACCTTAGTTTTCCAGGTGTGTCTTCCCTCCCTTTTCTTCCCCTTGTTCCCCATTCCCAACCCTCCCACCAAGAGGATACCTGGGAGCATGGGATGTTGTCTCCTCTGGGAAGAGCCAGAGGATGAGCTGGGATGAGCCCAAAGCAGCAGCAGCAGCCCTGAAAAGCCCTTCACCCCCCAGCTTGTGCTACTGCTGAAATTTTGGGTATTACACTTGGGAGGAAGACAAAACCTGAAACCCAGCTGGCCCAAAAACAGATGGTTTGGGGTCAAATATTAAAGAAGAACGACACCAAGTCTTCCCAGAATTTTTCTTGATGGTATCTCCCATTGCTTCTCCCCTCTATACCTCTCTAGATCTTTGATACATCATTTAATCTATTTTTTGATGCCACATAAACCATTTTTCTGCTTCCCCCAGTTACTCCTTTAAAGTGCTATCATGTTGGGGAGTTTGAGGACACCCATTTGCCATAGGCTGTGGGTAGAACTCTTACCTATGGATGGGTTCAGAGGAGCTCAGGCAGCACCTGCCCTGCAGATAGAGCCCTTCTTCTTCCTCAGAACATAAAAGTCTTCCAGCTGCAAAGCAGAAGATGCAACTTCAAGGTGATTTTTGTTTATCCAGCTGCCATGGGGTGATGCTTTTATACTCCCAAGAAATGTGGCTGTTGGCTCTTCCCTCTCTCTTGCCCATCACTCCTGGGATATCTGAGCTTCCACCCTCCCCTGAGAAATCTCAGCCTGTTCCAGTGAAGTCTTTGCCTCCTGCTCTTCCAGCAGGTGGAAAACTACAGATCCAGCTTGCCTGGAGAAAAAGCTGGAACAGGAAACAGCAGATTTTGCTGGGTTAAAGGTGGATTAAATGATGGACTTGGCTTCACAGGTCAATAAATCATGATACAGGGTTTGTGTGTGATAAGTGCATCCATGCTGTGGGTGCTTCTCTTGTCTGACTTGGAGGATCCTGGTGGATTTGTGGCCTTTTCTTGGGTGAAGAAAATAAGGAAATTTGCATTAGTTTACAGACATGCACTCATAATGTGTTGTCATGGTTTAACACTGGCCTGGCAATTAAACCGCGTACCAGACGCTCTCTATTAATCTCTCTCTCCTCCTTGATAAAGAAAGGAGAGAGAATAAGGGAGAGAGACTGATGGGTTGGAAACTAAACTACACAACTTTAATGAAACAGGAATGATAAATAGGAAAAATGACTAAATCTATACAAATATACAGGAAAATGGATCCCACATTCCTCCCCCTTTCCCCCAATAACTCTCACGTCAGCACCGAGGCTGCAGGGCAGCCCTGGGAAAGTCCAGGCTGAATCCTGGGGTCAGCAGCAGTTGGAGCTGGAGGCAGGAACACACAGATATGGGCTGGGATGGATCAGGAGCACAGGCAGAGGAATGGATGGAATCCTTCCAGGATGCTGAAGGAAACAGGGACAGGTGAAGGAAGGGAAGCAGGAAAGGCAGGAAGGGCAGGAGCTGGAAGCTGGAAGCTCTGGTGATCCCTCAAATTTATCCTGAGTATGAGGTGTATGGGATGGAATCCTCTGTTTGGTCAATTCTGGCATCTCTCTTGTCCCTTCCTCCCCAAAGGAGGCTGCAGGTGGGACCTCTTTATTCCTTCTGGAGGGTAAAATGTTCCTCAGAGCTGAGCAGTGTCCTTGGCTCTGCACACCAGGCTCCAGCAGTAACTCTAAACATCAAGTGTTATCAGTCCTAGAAGCACACACTGTCTGAGAAACTTGCTGTTCATTTCAGCAAGTGCAGCTGCTTACAAGAGACTCAGCTGAAAGCAAAAGTACAAGACAGAAAATCCCCTTTATCCTGGCCCAAACCAGGACATGTGTAAAAAAAGCCTGGATGTTAAAACCCTTGCATATCCCTGCAAAAATCAATAGCAAATAAGGACAAGGTTTTGAAATTAGGGTGCCTTTTTAGGGCACCTTCTTGAAGGGTTTTTCCTTTTAGGAGTATAAAGCACAGTTTCTTTTGGGGAAAAAAAAAAACCAAACCAACCACAAAAATCAACATGCACCATAAATGACAACTTGTTATGGATGTAAATATTAATTATACATTGAAATGCTGGAACTGTTTTTACTAGAAGCTTGTTAGCTTGTTAATTATCATAATTATCATACAAGGGGAAAGGGAAGAGAGAGAGGGAGGCTGATTAGTGGTGGTAATTTGCCTCATTCTTTCTGTGTTGTTGGCTTTTTTTTTTTTTTTCCTTCATTTTGGGAAAATTAATTCTGTTGAAATTATCACCAGGATGCTGGGTGGCTCCAGGACACATCCATCCTCTGCAGCATTGTTCTGGCAGAATACAGATTTAATTCCCTCTTGGCCCCTTTCCCTCTCCTCTCTGCCACCTTCCAGTCTGCCACTCAGGGGCAGCTCCAGATCCCTCAATAAAAAAGAGGATTAAAAATAGGGATAGACACCCAGGGCTGCTGAAACCTCAGGAAAATATGGAATAAAGGGAAATGGTGGTGTTTTAATTACAATAAAACAGAGGGAAATTGCTCCTGGGAGGCATAGGGATGGTAGGGGATGCCCCTGGGAAGCACAGCTGTTTGGGAGTGAATTTAGGGAAAGAGTCTTCTCTCCCTGACCTTGATGGGCTCTTGGTTGTTCCTCTTGCATCTTGATGAGTTGGACAGAACTGGGGTGCTGAGAGATGGGGAAAGAAAAAAAAAAAAGAAAAGAAAAAAAAGAAAAAAGAAAAAAAAAGAAAAAAGGAAAAAAGGAAAAAAGAAAAAAGGAAGAAGAAAGAAGAAGGAAGAAAGAAAAGAAAGAAGAAAGAAGAAAGAAGAAAGAAGAAGGAAGAAAGAAGAAGGAAGAAAGAAGAAAAGAAGAAAAGAAGAAAAGAAGAAAAAAGGAGAAAAAAAGGAAAAAAAGAAGAAAAGAAAAGAAAAGAGAGAAGAGAGGAGAGGAAAAAGAAAAAAAAAAAAGAATAAAGAAAAAACTCCCATGTAACATTTGCACATAGATTTTAAATCTCACTCTTTACACCCCAAGATTTTTAATTGACTCTGATATAGGAAAAAAAAAAGTGGGTTCTATATATTTAGGCTACATCATGGCAAAAAAATTGCCTTTTAGGTTGTTTCAGGTTGTGTCCAGTTCTGGGCCCCTCAGGAAGTTCAGGAAGGAGATTGAGGTGCTGGAGCAGGTCCAGAGAAGAGCAAGGAGGCTGTGAAGGGATCCAGCACAAGTGCTGTGAGGAGAGGCTGAGGGAGCTGGGGGTGTTGAGGCTGGAGAAGAGGAGGCTCAGGGGAGACCTCATCACTCTCTCCAACTCCCTGAAAGGAGGTTGGAGCCAGGGGGGGGTTGGGCTCTTTTCCCAGGCAACTCTCAGCAAGACAAGAGGGCAGGGTCTCAAGTTGTGCCAGGGGAGGTTTAGGTTGGAGATGAGAAAGAATTTCTTTCTGGAGAGGGTGATCAGGCATTGGAATGGGCTGCCCAGGGAAGTAGTGGATTCTCCGTGTCTGGAGATATTTCCAAAGAGCCTGGATGTGGCACTGAGTGCCATGGGCTGGGAACTGCAGCGGGAGTGGATCAAGGGTTGGACTTGATGATCTCTGAGGTCCCTTCCAACCCAGCCAGTTCTAGGATTCTGATTCTAGGATTCTATGATTTTCCTTCTTGCATCTTCCCCCCACACCCAGGAGGTGGCTGTTACCTGACCAGTATAACCAGTAAGGAACAACCCATCCCAGTGAGCTCTCCCTGGGGCTCCCCAACCTCTGATGGGTCCCAGCATCCTCCCAAAAGGTTTCCTGGAAGCATCCCATGGAGCCCAGGCTGGGACATCTGGAAGATGCACCTAGCTCTGGAGGAGAGCAGCTCTGCAGTAATTATTGCTGGCTGATAATTAACCGGGATGTAATTAGATATAATCACTCTGCCAACAGCCTCCACCTTTTCCAACAGACAAGGAGGAGGCCTTGGTGTCCACCTGTGTCTTATCCAAAGGGATAATAGAGGAGAAATCCATTAGTGTGCACCTGGGAAGAGAGCTGGGCCAGTGCTCCCATGGAAAGCCTGTTAAGTGATACAGCCTGCCATGGGAGAAAATCATTAATTCATCATATATATATATCTATATATATATATATTTTATTATATATTTTTTTCACTGCCTTTGCCATCAGGAACTCAGTTGTCAGCAGCCAACCTGTTTGAATGAGGCTGCATTAAAAAGAAATTTAAAAAAAGAAATGAAAAAAAAAAAAAGAAGGGAAAGCCAGGGCAGCTAAAAGACAAGAGAAACATCTTCTACACCAGCAGCAGGGTTCAGAGAAATAATTCCATCCTTTTGTTGCAGCAGACAACAAGGGAGCAGCTGAAATGGTTTGTGTACATCTGTGCGTGGCACCCACCCAAAAACTGCCCCACACAGAGGCACCAACAAGGCCCATGACAAGGGGACAAAATTCCCCCCCTTGTGGAAGAAAGCAGAGCCCAGCCCATGGAGCTCTCCCGGGGGTTCCTCAGCACCCTGGGCACCTTTGCTTGAATTTCTGCCCTCACCTCCTGCCACCCAGGCAGAAAGAGGTGGCCCAGCCCCTTGCCCACATCCATCCCCACATCCATCCTGCATCCATCCCACATCCATCCCTCATCCATCCCACATCCATCCCATATTCATCCCCACGTCCATCCTGCATCCATCCCCAAATCCATCCCACATCCATCCCACATCCATCCCTCATCCATCCCACATCCATCCCATATTCATCCCCATATCCATCCTGCATCCATCCCCACATCCATCCCACATCCATCCCACATCCAACCCCTCATCCATCCCACATTCATCCCACATCCATCCCACATCCATCCTGCATCCATCCCCACATCCATCCCTCATGCATCCCACATCCATCCCACATCCATCCCACATCCATCCCTCATTCATCCCTCATCCATCCCTCATCCATCCCTCATCCATCCCCACATCCATCCCTCATCCATCCCTCATCCATCCCCACATCCATCCCACATCCATCCCTCATCCATCCCACATCCATCCCACATCCATCCCACATCCATCCCTCATCCATCCCCACATCCATCCCTCATCCATCCCTCATCCATCCCTCATCCATCCCCACATCCATCCCACATCCATCCCACATCCATCCCACATCCATCCCTCATCCATCCCCACATCCATCCCACATCCATCCCTCATCCATCCCTCATCCATCCCACATCCATCCCACATCCATCCTGCATCCATCCTGCATCCATCCCCACATCCATCCCCTCATCCATCCCACATCCACCCCACACCCATCCCCACATCCATCCCACATCCGTCCCACATCCATCCCACATTCCCCTTCCATCCCCATCCCTCTCTGAGGACACCACTCATGTCTCCATATGGACATCAAGCCATGGATCACAATTCTTGGAATGTGCCCATCCAGCCAGTTCTTTCTCCACTGAGTGCTCCATCCATCAAATCCCCATCCTTCTGATTTAGCGACCAGAATGTCACATGGGACAGTGCCAAACACAAATCCAGGTAAATGATGTCATTTGTTTTTCCTTTGTCACCATTGCTGTGATTCTATTGTTATTTGGTGTAAAGCCACCAAATCTGTTAGGCAGGATTTGTCCTTGCCAAAGCCATGCTGGTTGCAACCAATCACCTCCATGTTTTCCATGGATCCAGGAGGATCTGCTCCATGATCTTGTCAGGCACAGAGGTGAGACTGCCCGGCCTGTAGTTACTTGGGCTGATTTTTTAAAAAATGGGGGTTATGGTTTCCCTTTTCCAGTCAGCAGAAACTTCACCTGATGGTCACAACTTCTCCAATATGATGGAAAGTGCCTTCCCAACTTTATCTGCCAGATCCCTCGGGAATTGCCGCTGGATCTTGGCAGGTCCCATGGAAGGAGCTCCTTTGGTTGGAAGGGACCTTAAAGCTCATCCAGGTCCAACCCCTGCATGGGCAGGGACACCTCCCACAGCCCAGGTTGCTCCAAGCCCCATCCAACCTGACCTTAAAAACTTCTAGGGATGAGGCAGCCACAACTTCCCTGGGCAACCTGGGCCAGGGGCTCAGCACCCTCATACTGAAAGATTTCATCCTATTGAGCTTGTCATGGACTGTATCTTAATTTCCTTTCCTTTCCTTTCCTTTCCTTTCCTTTCCTTTCCTTTCCTTTCCTTTCCTTTCCTTTCCTTTCCTTTCCTTTCCTTTCCTTTCCTTTCCTTTCCTTTCCTTTCCTTTCCTTTCCTTCTCCTTTCCTCTCTTTTTTTTTTTTTTTTTTTTTTTTTTTTTTTTTTTTTTTTTTTTTTTTTTTTTTTCTTTCCTTTCCTTTCCTTTCCTTTCCTTTCCTTTCCTTTCCTTTCCCCTTTCCTTTCCTTTCCTTTCCTTTCCTTTCCTTTCCTTTCCTTTCCTTTCCTTTCCTTTCCTTTCCTTTCCTTTCCTTTCCTTTCCTTTCCTTTCCTTTCCTTTCCTTTCTCCTTTCCTTTCCTTTCCTTTCCTTTCCTTTCCTTTCCTTTCCTTTCCTTTCCTTTCCTTTCCTTTCCTTTCCTTTCCTTTCCTTTCCTTTCCTTTCCTTTCCTTTCCTTCCCTTTCCTTTCCTTTTTCCTTTCCTTTCTCCTTTCCTTTCCTTTCCTTTCCTTTCCTTTCCTTTCCTTTCCCTTCCCTTCCCTTCCTTCCCTTCCCTTCCCTTCCCTTCCCTTCCCTTCCCTTCCTTTCCCTTCCCTTTTTTCCCCACATGTAACTCCCAGCAGGGCTGGATGTGCAAACCCTGACAGATGGTGACACTCAGCTCCAGCTCAGGCAGATTAGAAAAGGGAACTTGGTGTTCAAGGGACCAATTACCACTCTGTCCCCTCGGGGAAGAGCGTATCAGATGTTTACTGGGGGTTAATAATAAATGAATTGAAAAAAAAAAAGAAAAAAAATTTGCTCTTGGAACACCATATTCTGTGTATTCATGTCAGCAGGTTGTAATTAGCTAATTAAATGCTTGGACTGACAGAACGGCCCCAGTGGGGGTTGCAACATTGCAGACTGCTCCTGAAATAGGAGCAGGAAACATCTTGGAATATGGAGGCAGGAGAGCAGTTAACACCTCCCTTTCATGGGACACTTCTTCCTCCAAAGGTTACTGGGAGGAGGGTTTGGATGAATCCAGAGCTTGCTGCCAGGAAAAGCCAGGAACAGCCTGGGAGTGATGGGGGGAATGCCAGAGAAGGAAACAAAACACAGGGTGGGGGGCTCTGGGTCATGGAGAAAAGAGGGAGAAGCTTTTGAACCAGGTGTGCAAATCAGTGTCAAGGAGCTGAGAACTCCCTCTTCTCAAGGGCTGAGAGGTGGTGAGAGAGCTACCAAGAGGTGCAGGCTGCTGGAAACATGGGTGTCCAAGCACTTAGGATTTATTTGAGTCATCAAAACCAAAATTACACTTAGGTGAGATGAAAAGTCCCCCTTTAACCTCCCCAGAGCAGAGGAAATGAGAAGGAGCACTCAGACTCTTGGCTGCTGGTGGGGAATGAGCTCACACCACACATCCCTGCTGCTCCTCGGAGCTTGGGAGCCTTTGGTGCCATCTCCCCACCCTTCCTTTGCTTTCTTTGGCTCCTGGGGAGCAGCAGGGTTGGGTTCATGAGCAGCCAGGCACCTGGGACACTGCACAGCTGAGAGGGAAAAACCCATGCCAAGGGATAAGGCACCCGTCTGGAAGGCATCAAAGGAGAAATGAGAGTGAAGGAAAATCAGTGTGGCTTTTTCAAGCCCTCAGTTTCTTTGGTCCCAATTTCTAGACACTCTGCTTCCCAGGAATCAAGTCTGGAAGTTTGCAGGATGTCCCTGGAGGAATCTGAGCTCAGTCACTTTTTGGTTGGGCATCCTCTGCTTGGAGCTGCAGCCTCCCAGGGTGCTGGAGGCAGGCAGGAGGGTGCTGATCCTCCATGGGTGGGGAAGAGGGACTTGCCACAAAACAGAGCTTGCCCTCTTCTGTCCCCATCCCCACAGCTGGATGAGCAGATCACAACCTCCCAAAGTTCAGAAGGACAATTTCTCAGCAACAAAAGGCTGTGTGGACGATGCAAGGGGGTGAGAAACGTGGAATAGCTGCCTCCAAAACCATAAACCCACCATGTCACAGTGGGTGTTTGATGCAAACAGATGCACAGGACCTGAGAAATCACAAGTGGAACGTGCTGCTTGGCATCACCTTTCCTCATTACTGAAGCAGAAGTTGGTTTTTTTTGGGGGGACACAAGGCAGCTCATTTGCAAAGCACTTTGCAGCGTGCAGGACAAACCCTGTCCCCAGGCAAATAAAAAACCAGCAGCCCAGGGCTGTGTGTTCTGGGTGATACTGGTGGGGTCAGGATTCTGCTGAAGCTCCTGGTCCCCAAGAACTGGCCTGCTGCAGGTTGGAGGTGGCATTTGAATCCACCCCCCTAAAAAAAACCCAAAAAACCCAAAAAACCCCCCAGAAATGCTCTGATGAGCTCAGGAGGTTAAACCCAAGTTCTCTTTGCTGCAGCTGGGAGGTTTTCCTTGTGCTTTTGTTGGTACTCTGGGCTCTCTGCTGTAAACATGCCCACCCAAAGAGCCTGAGAGAGGAGGGCTGGGCTGTGATGCTTTGCTGCCAGCCTGGGATGGATACTTGTCCTCTGATGGTTGCCTCCTGAGCTTCCCTTTCCCCTCTCCCCCCAGCACTCATCATGATTGCAGAATAAGTGATGCTCGTGCTGCTTTGCTCTGTCCCTGTCCCCTGTCCTTCCACTCTCCCAGGGTCAGTGTGGGAGGATAACCAGGGGTTTTTTATTGTTTTTTTTTTTCTCTCTTCCAGGTTGTTTTGCCCAGGATTCATTTTTTACATTCAACTTCACAGAACTGCAGCCATTCAGCCTCCTTTAAAGGCTTTCTAGAACTGCCTAGGTTGGTCAGATTATGGAAATAGCCTTTTTCATAGTGTTTTGGGACAAATTCAGCCCTCTTTTCTAGCCAGCAGCTTCATGGAAGGCAGAATAGGTGCAATTCAATCAGACACTGGCAAAAGCTTGGTTAAAAAAGGCTGAGCTGGGATGTTTCTCCCATGCCAAGCTCAATCCACATGGCAGCAAGGATGCTTGGGGGCCATGGGGGCTGGGCCAAATGCTCCTTCCTGGAGGAGGAGCCCATGGGAATCCTGCCCTGATGGGTTTGTAGGAGTCCTCCCAAGATCTCTCTGCCATTACCCAAATCCTGGGATGTCTTTCAGGAGGGAAACCCTGAGGCCAAGCCATGAGCACAGAGCTGCCCAGCCCCTGCCCATCACCCTGCTGAGATACCCTCTGGTGATGTCTCTTGGGTTTTGACTCCTTCCAGCCTGGGGTTTCTATTCCTAAAGAAGCAGTAGCACCATTCCTACATAACTCTGGGCTCAGGACCTTGATTTGCTGGACCCTCAGCCCCTGTCCTGCAAACACTCAGGCTGGGCCTCATTCTGCACCCAGGATACAACTGATGGCTGAGGCTCAGCATCCTGAGAGCTTTCCAAATCCCAGCCACACAGCTTGAGGATTGTTTTTTGGGGTTTGTTTTCAGGAATGGGTTGCAGGTACAGATTTATCTTGGTACAGTCAGGATCCATCACACCCACTGAGCCCCTGTCCTGCAAACACTCAGGCTGGGCCTCATTCTGCACCCAGGATACAACTGATGGTTGGGGCTCAGCATCCTGACAGCTTTCCAGATCCCAGCCACACAGCTTAAGGGGTTTTTTTATTTGTTGGTTTTTGTTTTTTTTTTCCAGGAATGGGTTGCAGGTATAGATTTATCTTGGCACAGTCAGGATCCATTACACCCACTGAGCCCCTGTCCTGCCTCATTCTGCACCCAGGATACAACTGATGGCTGAGGCTCAGCATCCTGACAGCTTTCCAGATCCCAGCCACACAGCTTGAGGGTTTTTTTGGGTTTTTTTCTTTGCAGGAATGGGTTACAGGTACAGATTTATCTTGGTACTGTCAGGATCCATCACATCCACTGCAAGCACTCAGGCTGGGCCCCATTCTGTACCCATTGCCACGATGCAACTGATGGCTGAGGCTCAGCTTGGTTTGTGGTTGGTTTTTTTTTTGGTGGGTTGGTGTTTATCTTGGAAGTCAGATCATACACCCACTGAGCCCCTGTCCTGCCTCATTCTGCCCAGGATCAACTGATGGTGGCTCAGCATCCTGAAGCTTTCCAGATCCAGCCACACAGCTTGAGGGTTTTTTTGGGTTTTTTTCAGGAATGGGTTCAGGTACAGATTTATTTGGACGTCAGGATCCATCCACCACTGAGCCTTTTTGGGTGTGTGGTGGTGATCCTGAGAGCTTTCCAGCTCCCAGCCACACAGCTTGAGGGTTTTTTGTTTTTTTCTTTTTCCAGGAATGGGTTGCAGGTACAGATTTATCTTGGCATAGCCAGGATCCATCACACCCACTGAGCCCCTGTCCTGCAAACATTCAAAAACCTCATTCTGCATCCAGGATGCAACTGATGGTTGGGGCTCAGCATCCTGACAGCTTTCCAGATCTCACCCACACAGCTTGAGGGTTTTTTGTGGGGTTTTTTTTTCAGGAATGGGTTACAGGTACAGATTTATTTTGGCACAGCCAGCATCCATCCCACCCACTGAGCCCAGCTCCTGTTGGTGGGGAGGATGGAAGGAAAGCACCCAGCATCCCAGGGATGGTCCCTTCCCTGCCCTCCTGCCCAGGTTTGCATCCCCAGGCAGGAGGGGATGGTGAGGGACACCCTGGAGGGAGAATCCACCTGTGCTGCAGCCCCTGAGCCTCTCTTGGGGACAGAGGGTGACAGATGCAAGGCAGGGAGTGGAAGGTCTCATTCTTTTTGGCCTTGGGCACTTTGGGAGCTGTGGCCTCCTTGAGAGCCACCCTGGCTTTGGGCAATCCCTGCTGGCTTTGCACATTCCTTTTCTTTCCCTGAATGAATGCTCTGATCTGGCTGGAGGGGAATTGCAGGGCCCAAGAGCAGAGTTTGCTGCACCTGCTCAGCAAGGATTGAAACACCTGCTGTGGGCAGGAGGGGGGGGTTTAACATTTAAGTGCTGCTATTTGAAGACAAATCTTGGCTTTTGTCTCTGCCTCAGCCTCCTCCCAGCTCCCCCCTCCCCTTAAAAGAGAAAAAAAGAAAAAAAAGAGATAAAAGACTGTGCTGGGGGGTTGGTTTTTTGTTGTTTTATTTATTTTGGTCTTTTTGGGTTGTTGGGTTTTGGGGTTTTTTATTATTTTGTTTGTTTGGGGTTTTTTGTTTGTTTGTTTTTGTGTTGTGGCATTTTTGGGGGGGTCAGGGCTTATTTTTTCTTTGATTTCTTTGGTTTTTCTTTGATTTTGCTTTGGTAGAGGTGGTGCTGGGTAAGGTTTATTCAGCCAGGCAAAGAGAAACTCCTGCCCAGCCCTGTGCTGATGTTCAGTGCTGGGTGGGAACTCTCTGAAACTCTGCTCTGGCATCCCAGAGCCAGCAATCAGTGCAGGGCAATAAATCATAGAATCATAGAATCCTAGAACTGGCTGGGTTGGAAGGGACCTCAGAGATCATCAAGTCCAACCCTTGATCCACTCCCGCTGCAGTTCCCAGCCCATGGCACTCAGTGCCACATCCAGGCTCTTTGGAAAGATCTCCAGACACGGAGAATCCACTACTTCCCTGGGCAGCCCATTCCAATGCCTGATCACCCTCTCCAGAAAGAAATTCTTTCTCATCTCCAACCTAAACCTCCCCTGGCACAACTTGAGACCCTGCCCTCTTGTCTTGCTGAGAGTTGCCTGGGAAAAGAGCCCAACCCCTCCCTGGCTCCAACCTCCTTTCAGGGAGTTGGAGAGAGTGATGAGGTCTCCCCTGAGCCTCCTCTTCTCCAGCCTCAACACCCCCAGCTCCCTCAGCCCTTCCTCACAGCACTTGTGCTGGATCCCTTCACAGCCTCCTTGCTCTTCTCTGGACCTGCTCCAGCACCTCAATCTCCTTCCTGAGCTGAGGGGCCCAGAACTGGACACAGGACTCAAGCTGTGGCCTCACCAGGGCTGAGCACAGGGGCAGAATCCCTTCCCTGGACCTGCTGGCCACGCTGTTCCTGAGCCAGCCCAGGATGCCATTGGCCTTCTTGGCCACCTGGGCACACTGCTGGCTCATGTTCAGCTTCCTGTCAATCCAGACTCCCAGGTCCCTTTCTGCCACTCTGTGCCCAGCCTGGAGCTCCCCATGGGGTTGTTGTGGCCAAAGTGCAGGACCCGGCACTTGGAATGTTGAACCTCATCCCGCTGGGATCATCCCAACTCTCCAGTCTGTCCAGGTCCCTCTGCAGAGCCCTCCTGCCTTCCAGCTGATCCACACTCCCCCAGCTTGGTGTCATCTGTGAATTTGCTGATGATGGACTCAATCCCCTCATCTAAATCATCAATAAAGATATTGAACAGCACTGGGCCCAACACTGATCCCTGGGGGACACCACAGCCGCCATTTTGATGCAGCCCCGTTCAGCACCACTCTCTGGGCCCGGCCCTCCAGCCAGTTCCTAACCCAGCACAGAGTGCCCCTGTCCAAGCTGGGGGCTGACAGCTTTTTCAGGAGGATGCTGTGGGAGACGGTGTCAAACGCTTTGCTGAAGTCCAGGCAGACCACATCCACAGCCTTCCCCTCATCCACCAGTCGGGTCACCCGATCATAAAAGGAGATCAGGTTGGTCAGACAGGACCTGCCCTTCCTCACCCCGTGCTGGCTGGGTCTGATCCCTTGCCCATCCTGCAGGTGCTGTGTGATTGCCCCCAGGATGATCTGCTCCATGACCCTGCCAGGCACTGAGGTCAGGCTGACGGGCCTGAAAAGTGATGCTTTTAATGAGAACAAATATTTCTTCTCCACACAGCATCCTACCTGTGTTTGACTTTGAAATTTTTCTTTATTTAGTGCTTATTTATTTATTTTTTTCTTGGAACAACAAGCAAATAATAGTGAGTCAACAGCTAGGCTGAGATTTACTCATTGGGGAATCAGGAAATTAGGAAATAATAATGTGAAATAATAATGTGTGGGAAGTGGTGAATGGATTTATCTTTTTTTTTTTTTTAAGAACAATAATTTGTGTATTTGGGTGACTGAGGCACTTGGGGTCTGTAAGGCAGCCTGGGTTTAGCAAGACTTATTAGTGAAGATATTAAATGATATAAAATGCACTAAATGGATTGGGGGGAACTGGTGGAGGTATTTCCAGATTTCATAGAAAGTAAAAAAAAAGTGGTTCTAGTGGCTCTTAAAGGATGTGTTCTTAAACCATGTTCTTAAAAGCTTTATCAGTGATCTGGAAGCAGAATAAAAGTTACAATATGGACAAAAAGGGAGCCAAGTTTGCAAGGGAAGGTGGAGGCTTCAGGGAAGGGAGTTGGGAAAAGCTGCAAGGCTGAAAAAAAAGAGCAGAAAAACCTGTCTGTCTCCAGTGTAACTTCTGTCACTGAGCACCTACCCTAAGAAAGGAAAGCTGGCAGAATTTATAGCCTATGAATACGAATATTGAATGGAAAACAAAGCCACTAAAACCCTGAACACTTTTTCATTCCATTTATTAAAGAAAAATAAAATAATTGTGGGGTGGTTAAGAAATGTGGAGGGAAGGTTGTTTTGGTTCATTCTGGAGATATCTGGGGGTTTTTAGAACATCGTGATAAATAAATGAGGAGAAAAATTAAGTCCAAACCAAGAAGAGGCTCATTTGTACAGTGATGGTCAGCCAGCAAAATTCTCTATATTGGGGCAAAATAATGAGACAGACACTTAGTTTTTCACTAATAATTCCTAAAAAAAAAAATAAAAATAGAATAACATGATCAGCCAGCAAAATTCTCTCTACTGGGGGCAAAATAATGAGACAGACACTTAATTTCTCACCAACAGTTCCAAAAAAAGAAGAGGAAGTGATCCCTGTGTCCATCTGGACAACAAACTGAATTCGTTTTAGGGCACAGATCAATTGCCAGAAGGTTTTAGAAGAATTTTCTCCCCCAGGTAGCTCAGAGAGGGTGAGATTGGGATTCAGAAGCCCACTTGTGTTCCCTGGGAGCTGAGCCTAAGCCTGTTTGCTGGAATACACCAGGAGTTTTATGATGAATTTCAAGGAGCTGAGTCCTCCTAGAGTTTTATTCAGTGGTGCTCTTGATTTCTGTGTGATCCTGGGGGGTTTGTGGCTCAGGGATGAGGAACTGCCCACCAGGAGTGAGGTTTGGGTTGGAGCTTTCTGGTTTTTTTTCCTGGAGCATCAGGCAGGAGGGCCCTGCTTGAGGGCCTGATCTGCCCCAGGTTTCACTCTTACAAATCCCCTTGGCTGGTGCCTCTCAGAGGTTATCTCAGCAAAAACCTGAAATCAAGATCAGGGGCAATTCTTAGCAGTACATAGAGAAAAAATTCTTTTTTTTTTTGCCTTTGAAATAAATCATCCAAGGCTCTTGTCCTTTCCAGCTGCTTCTGAGCTTCCAGGGGTGCTGGCTCATGGAAAAATCATTCAAAGACATTTCAGGGTGCTCTACCCAGAGGTACTTCCATATTTGAGCTCCACATCTCCCTCCTCTCCAGCATCCTTGCTCCAGGACAGGGCTGGGTCCCTGATAGACACAGCTCCCCCAAGCAGCCCAGCCCACCCAGTTTGCATTAAGATGTACTTCCCAGCATCCTCGAATGGGTTGGGTTGGAAGGGACCTTAAATTTAATCCAATTCCAACCCCTTTCATGGGCAGGGACACATCCCACCAACCCAGGTTGCTCCAAACCCCATCCCACCTGGCATTAAACACTTCCAGGGATGGGGCAGCCACATCCTCCCTGGGCAACCTGTGCCAGGGTCTCCTCACCCTTAAATTAAAGAATTTCTTCCTAATATCCAACCTCAATCTCCCCTCTCCAAGTTTTAACCCATTTCCCTTCTCCTCTCCCTACCACCCCATGTCCAAAGCCCTCCCCAAGCTTTCTTGGTACCCCTTCAGATATTGGGAGGTTGCTCTGAGCTCACCTGGGAGCCTCCTCTGCTCCAGGCTGAACATCCCCAGTAGCTCTAAAATGGAGTTATTACAGGGGAGTTGCAGACAGCTTAATTCTCAATTAAAAAAAAAAAACAAAACAAAAAACCCCCAAAGAAACCAAAAAACACCAACAATAACAAAAAAAAAAAAAGCCAGCAAGGAAAAGTCTGGGTGGTTTTGAAGAGGAGGATGCTGTTCATGGAAGGTACCCCAGAGAGTTAATGGGTGCAATGCAGTGGGTGAAAATAAAGCCCCTCCAGGTGTGTTAAATGGGGCAGGTGCAGGTAAATAGGGGACAGGAGGGCTGCCTGGTCCTGGGGAGCAGGGAGGGGTTTGTGCTGGGGAGGTTGCAGCTGGGAGAGTGGTTTGTGGGGTTTTTTTCTCTTCTGTAATCAGCAGAACAAAAAGTTGTCAGCTTGTAGGGGTGGGGAAAGAGAGGTGTGTAGGGTAAGGAAGGGTTTGAGAGAGAGGGTGGGAGGGCAAAGGGGGGGGGGGGGGGGCAGAGCTTGTCAAGGTCCTAGGAAAAAAAAATAAAAGGGAAAAATCTGAGGTTTAATGGTAGAAGATGGTTTGGGGATGGGCAAGGGCAGCTCTGAGCAAACCACATGAACTGGGGATGTTCCTTCCCTGGGATGTGCAGGAGATAGGTGAGAGCTTGAGGAAGAGGGGTGATTAAAATGAGGGAATGAGAAGAGAAAAGGATGTGTTGGATGTGTTCCCTGAAGCTTTCAGGTGAGCTGTGTTCCCTCTTCTCTCCCCCCAGAGAAGCTGAGCCCCTATAATAAATAAATATATATATATATTCTCTTTAACTATGTACTCCTTGAAGTTTCCACGCTGTTTCCAGGAGTAGAAGAGGAGTGAGTCTGTTACTATGGGTGCTCCAGGGCAGAGAAAACCCTGAACATTTTCCAGGATGAAGCTTTTCTCTGCTTTGCACTGAAACAATCCCCTTCCCATCTGCTCTGCCTCCCTCCCAGGCTTACTGGTAAACTGGGGTGGTTTTCTATATTTATTTATTTTTGGCTTAAGAAGTGATTTGTAATTAGCTTTCCTCCACCATGCTCCTTCCCTGCCAAAACAAACTTGTCACTAAAAGTCTGCTGTTTCGAGGCAAAAAAAAAAATTAAATAAATAAAAAAATTAAAAAAAAATGTACATTTAATTAAAGTGTGAAGCTGCTTTGTGAGAATGGAACGTATGGAGAAGCCACTAAAGAGCATCACCCCGTGCAAAGAACTGGAAACAATTGTTTGGAAGGAAGGAACAGTGTGGAGATTATGGCTTCAAGCCACAAACATTGTGGTGGTGAAGAAATGGTAAAGCAAGAGGATTCTGGATAGAAAAAAAAACAAACAAAACAACCAACCAAACAATAATAAATAATCTGGAATTGCATTAAATTAAGGCCTGAGAAAAAACTTCTTAAAACTTGAGTGCTGTGCTTAGGGGATGTGTAGAGAGAAGTAAATCTGGTGGGTGAGGTCCTGGGGGATGCCCTGCATGCTGGGTGTTAGGAGAGGACTCAATTTTCAAGCCTTCATTAATTTAGTTAAAAAAAGAGGTTTTTTTGCTCAACATTTCTCCTGAGATGACAGCTACTGACAATCCATCCTCCTGGAGCATCTGTCAGTTATCAGACAAATGCTCTGCAAAGTTTCCAGTCTTCTTCAGTCAAGGATGCAAAGGGGAAAGCCTGGCAACAGGAGGGCTTTAGTGAAGAGTTTTGCACAAAATTTGTGCAAAAAAAGAAAAAAAGTTTATTTATTATCATAATATCAAAATAATAAATGGTGTTTATTATCACCATATCTGCAGAGGGACCTGGACAGACTAGAGAGCTGGGCCGATTCCAACGGGATGAGGTTCAACACGGCCAAGTGCCGGGTCCTGCACTTTGGCCACAACAACCCCATGGGGAGCTCCAGGCTGGGCACAGAGTGGTTGGAGAGCAGCCAGGCAGAGAGGGACCTGGGAGTCTGGATTGACAGGAAGGTGACCATGAGCCAGCAGTGTGCCCAGGTGGCCAAGAAGGCCAATGGCATCCTGGCCTGTATCAGAAACAGCGTCACCAGCAGGTCCAGGGAGGTGATTCTGCCCCTGTACTCAGCGCTGGTTAGGCCACACCTCGAGTACTGTGTCCAGTTCTGGGCCCCTCAGTTTAAGAAGGATGTAGAGGTCCTGGAACAGGTCCAAAGGAGGGCAACCAGGCTGGTGAAGGGACTCGAGCACAGGCCCTATGAGGAGAGGCTGAGAGAGCTGGGGCTGTTCAGCCTGAAGAAGAGGAGGCTCAGGGGAGACCTCATTGCTGTCTACAACTACCTGAAAGGAGGCTGTAGCGAGGTGGGAACTGGACTCTTTTCACAGACGACCTTCAACAAGACAAGAGGACACAGTCTTAAGTTGTGCCAGGGGAGGTTTAGGTTAGATATTAGAAAGAATTTCTTCACGGAGAGGGTGATTAGGCTATGGAATGGACTGCCCGGGGAGGTGGTAGATTCTCCGTCCCTGGAGACATTTAAAAAAAGACTGGATGTGGCACTCAGTGCCATGGTCTAGCAACTGCTCAGGTGGGTCAAGGGTTGGACTAGATGATCTCTGAGGTCCCTTCCAACCCGGCTAATTCTATGATTCTATGATTCTATGATTTTGTTTTGTTTTGTTTTGTTTTGATTCTATGATTCTATGATTCTATGATCAGCAGCAACCCAGTGTCATAAAAGCTAAGTTCAGGGATCACGTTCATTGGGTATCTTATGAAATTTTTCATCTCGTGGTACCAAAGACAGACTAAAAATAAAAAGAAAAATTATTTATTTCTTTATGATCATCAAATGTGCAAAGAAGAGGCTCTGGTTTGATCTTTGTGTGGGGGAGGATGCTGTTGTGAAACCCTTTGCATGCAGTCCAGAACTGGCTCTGATATGGGGTCTCATGAAGCTGAAATCAGCACCAGGATAATAAATTTGAACTTTACTCTGGGAGAAGCACAGAAAGCATCTGAAAAGTAATGGGGCTTAAATCCTCAACAGTAACAAAAAGTAACGTTGCACTGTTGGTACAGGATTTCTTTAAAAAAAGAAAGGAATATTCACTCCTCTTCAGGTAGAACAGCTTAGAAAAAACCCAGTAAAAATAAGTTTCCTTCATGTGAAGGCAAAATTGTTTCCTGAGGAAAAGAGAAGGGAAAGGGAAGCACTGGGATACTTTGGTCCCATTAGCTAAAAAGGCTCTTTTTGGAGCAGAGAAACTTGATAAATTATACAATCATAGAACCCTAGAATTGGCTGGGTTGGAAGGGACCTCAGAGATCATCAAGTCCAACCCTTGATCCACTCCCGCTGCAGTTCCCAGCCCATGGCACTCAGTGCCACATCCAGGCTCTTTGGAAATATCTCCAGACACGGAGAATCCACTACTTCCCTGGGCAGCCCATTCCAATGCCTGATCACCCTCTCCAGAAAGAAATGCTTTCTAATCTCCAACCTAAACCTCCCCTGGCACAACTTGAGACCTTGCCCTCTTGTCTTGCTGAGAGTTGCCTGGGAAAAGAGCCCAACCCCCCCCTGGCTCCAACCTCCTTTCAGGGAGTTGGAGAGAGTGATGAGGTCTCCCCTGAGCCTCCTCTTCTCCAGCCTCAACACCCCTAGCTCCCTCAGCCCTTCCTCACAGGACTTGTGCTGGATCCCTTCACAGCCTCCTTGCTCTTCTCTGGACCTGCTCCAGCACCTCAATCTCCTTCCTGAGCTGAGGGGCCCAGAACTGGACACAGGACTCAAGCTGTGGCCTCCCCAGAGCTGAGCACAGGGGCAGAATCCCTTCCCTGGACCTGCTGGCCACGCTGTTCCTGATCCAGCCCAGGATGCCATTGGCCTTCTTGGCCACCTGGGCACACTGCTGGCTCATGGTCACCTTCCTGTCAATCCAGACTCCCAGGTCCCTTTCTGC